>CM043713.1:18225036-18610819 GCA_023969325.1 Oryzias curvinotus | reverse complement strand
TCAGGAAGATCTCCGGCATCGGAAACGACCTGGCCAAAATTCTCCTCGGTATGCACTACAGCACCCTGTTGACTCACAACGTGGTCAGGGACCACTACGATACCGTTTACTACTCTGGCTTGTCCTATCTGTTGTTCAGAGGAGTGAGGTTCACGGGCTGCGGAGTGTCCCTGATGCAGCAAAAGTCTGCTCTGTACGCGTTGGGCACGCAGGTGCTGTGCAACCCGACGGCGCACAACACTCACCAGGTGTGCACCGTGAACCAGTACTGCGAGTCGGTGGTCATCCCAGACACCCTGGAGTCGCCCGGGCTGTACATCCCCAACCTGTACATGAAAGACGTGCGAGGGGGGGACGTACACCTGGAGGGGCGCGGAGGGCCGTACGACATGGTGATCGCGGACGCCTTCAACGGCTTCTGCCCCGAGTCTGACAGCGCGTGCGGCTACCGCAGACCGTACATCTTCACCACCGGCCGGTCCCAAAGCCTGCAGGGCCTGACGGGCGAGGTGCCATTGGATCCGCTCATGCGCTCCGAGGCCTACACCTGCATGCCCACTCTGCTCAGGCCCTTCAGCTCTGCGCTGAGGCCGCGAGGCAGACGCAGAGGTGACGGCGAAGAGGAGAGCAACCACAGCATCTTCTGCGAAGCACTGCACGCGGCAGAGTTCGAGAAGGGTGTGCTGAATCACGTGGGGGACCTCTTCAAGGACACCACGGAGAGAGCGAACGGGAACAAGCGGGCCACGGACATCATGCAGCCCTCGCTCGGGGTGGCTTTCTGCGGTACTTACAGCATCGGGAAGACCTCGGACAGGAGGCTCATGAGCGCCTGCGAGCTGACGGGCGCCGAGCCCCTCGTCGACAGGCTCGCGCCCAGGATCAGCGGCACGGGCCTGTTCGCTTGCAACCCCGTGCAGACCACCGCTCGGTTGATAGCTCCCATATTCAGCAGGATATTCGAGAGCCCCAACCATGGTCGCAGGCTGTTCTTGTGAGGGAGTCGAACGGACGAAACGGGAGAAAGGAGAGAGAAGAGAAAGCGGGGAGGAAGGATGCCTCGGGTCAGGGGGCCCGGCTTAGCGCGCAAGGTGGCCCGCGGGCTCTGGGCCTTTGCTGAATTGGTGCTTTTGTGCGGGGTCAATTTCTTCGTGACCCTGTACATGCACCCCGTTGACCGCGAGCGCGCCGTCGCCTTGATTAGGAAGAGGGAGGAGGCCGAAGTGGACGCCGCCATCAACACAGTGGCCAGGTCCATTACGGGCCTGGACGCGAACATAGAAATGATCAAGGGGATCATCGGCTCCGAGTCATGCGACAGGGCCGTGTCCGCCGAGTACGTGAACGAGCTGCGCTCGGCCGAGACTCAGAGGGACCAGCTCCGCTACATGCTCATGGCGCTCAGGGGCCGGATCGACGCTGTCAGGCTGGTGGGCGCGGTGGACACTCTGTCAGATAGCGTGGGGCTTCAACTCAACGCTTCGGCCAAGATAAACAGGACGGTGCTCGCCTTGAACGTCCACAGGGACCTCGACGACATGAGGGAACCGGTGTCTAAAATGACGGTGGAAGACGCCAGCGGGGCTTACGAAGACGGCCAGCTTACTCAGAGGCACCCTCACGGGCTCGTGTGACCGCCGTTAAACTGGGTAGTCCCGCTAAAGTTCTCTGATGGGGAACGCATATAAATTCATACAGGAAGGTCTGGGTTGTTGGGGGTTCAGGGCTTTTCTTTTCTTTCTTCGTCTACCTGGCCTTTGCATAAAGTGTGTCTCTTTTGCTGTGCTGTCTTTTTTGTTTTGTTTTTAAATGCAACAGTGTTTGACTGTCTGTGTGTGTTGATCTTGTAACACATTTTGAATAAAATAATTTTTGAAAACACAACTGCTTGGCTCGTTTCTATATTCTGTTCAAGAAATGTAGAGAGAGAAGATGTGAAACTACAGTAGGCGTACTTCAATCAACGGCAATATGATTTTATTCAAAGTACAAAAGGAAAATAGGTCTTACATTTCAAGAGGGTACAGTTCATGTGATTGGATTGCATGCAATGAAAAAAAAATGCACGAGGTAGAAAGACAACTATGCAAGCCTTCGCTGTTTCAATGGCAGTCACAAGGAATAACATCTGCTTGTCGAAAGAAACCTCTGAGATAACTGTGGTAAGGAAAACAAATTGTAAAAGAGTACAAGCAAAACACTTCGATGACAATTCCTATGCAGTCATGTTCCACACACCTGTTTTTTCAAAAACAAAAATATAATGTAAAAAAAAAAATGATGATGAAAGAATGTGAACATTGTGAGCAAAAATGTTCATACGTAGACATTTTTGTCACCTTCGTAGCAAATGGGTCGGGTCAGCGTATTTCCAGTCTCCGAGTTACGGTGGCAGTTGCTGAACTCCTCTGCCACGTTCATGTAAAGCGTCTGGGATTGGCAGCAAGACAGCGGCCTGTAGTCGAACAGAGCGGCCGCAGCTGCGTTTTTAGCCGAAAACACATCTGCGTCCACGGCGAAGGCTCGTACCCTTTTGTGTACGTAGCTGGGATCCGCTTTCTCCATTCCGCTTCGGGCGGCAAGCTCAGCGATGGCTTGAACGATGGTAGGTCCATCGAGCGGCTTGCAGTCCAAGACCACGTGGATGTCCCTTTCAACGCGCCCGCCGCCTTCCCTGGAGCGGTACTGCACGGTGAACCACGTGCGGAGGAGGAAAATCATCCTCTTGAACTCGACCTCGGACACCGTCTCCCTCAAAGAACTGTCGATCAGTGGGACGACTCTCATGCTCCCACCCTGGCACACTCTGGTGGTGCACCACGCTGCCAAGACGATCTGTTCCTTGAACACGAAACAGCACCAGTGAAAGTAATGCGTGCCCATGTCCACGTCGAACAGCCGCGGCAGGTGCACGTCGGGCCCAATGGCCGCCTGGGTGCTCTCGGGGCACCATTTCCCCACTAGCACGCGGTCCCAAAACCCCGGGATGTGAGGCATGCAAACGTATCTGTAGGCATCATACTCAGGCAAGAGCTTATTTTCCCAGTAGGTGAAAGACATGTCGTTTGCTGGATTCTTTATCAGGGTCTGGAACGCTGCATAAAAAAAAAAAAAAGAGAGAGAGAAATCAGAGAGAGGAAAGTCAGACTCTTGAAGCTGTGCAAGGTCGAGGTGCTAGAGGGTGTGCCTCTTACCTCGCTGAAGTTCCTCGTCACTTGGCGACCCTTCGGCCAACATCTTTTCAACGCATTCCTCTTTTTCGATCCTCGTCATGAAGCGGTCCCCACCTTCTCGCTCCAGATCCCAAGCTCCTACAGCCTCCATCTCCGGCATGTCAGCCAGCGCATTCGCCGTGGCGTTCACCGTTCCGTGCTCGGAGACGACCCAGTGCTTTCGGCAGCCTCCCTGCGCTCTGAAGCACAGCGTGCACAGGACGCATCCGCAGAGGCACTGCACGGGTCGATTGAGTTGCAGGAGATACCCGCAGCACACCGGCGCACGGTTGAAAACCCGTCTGCACGATGGGCAAGTGATGAGATCTTCGAGCGTGGACAGGGAGACGCCGGGGATGCCGTCCCAAGGGCGTGGCCCCGCGCTGCCCTCTGCGCTCCAGCACGCAAGCTCCTCTTCTGCGGGCGTCCTGGGCTCCCGTTGGTTGGACTCCACGGAGAGACAGAGCCCCGAAGACTCGCTCTGCAGCGCGGCGCCGGGCTCGTCTTTCGGCGGCTCGACGTCAGGCTGCGAGCTCGGGCGTCCGTCCCCTCCATGGTCGAGATCTTCGTCACCCGTCTCGGGTGGCGGAAGTAGAGAGCCGGGAAGCTCAATCGTCTCCGCGCAAGTCGAAGCGACCCGAGGAGGAACCTGGTAACCGTTTGGGGGGTCCGCCCCGCGCGGCTCGATGCAATCGGGGTACGTGATCAAGTTGATGTCGTCGTACGCTTTCGTGATGACGCTCTCGCACAGCATGGCGCTGGCTTCTTCCTCCAGCGTACCGTACTCCTCGTCCTGAGTCGAAGTCAAATAATATCTGGAGGGGTTTCTGTAACGCACCCACAGTGACACAAAAGACAACTTGTGAATATCACCTTCAAACCAGGCCTCCCAGGATCGACGGGGATACCCACGGCTGGCCGCTGATGCTCCAGATGGCAGTGTGTAGCTCTTCGTCCATTCGCTTCACGACCTCGACGCCTTCCTCGGACTCCGGGACGTCGATCTCCTCCGGGCGGAGCGAGCGTTCGCTCTCCGCGCCTCGGCCTTGCTCCGTGGCATCCACCGGGCTAGGCGGAGGCGCCGGAGTGGGCTCGAAGTGGTTCACTTTCCCCAGGGCTTTGAGTCCAACGCAGATCGCGCCTCCTGGTACCGGCTGTCGCCCTCCATCCGCGAGAGCCTCGCAACACCCCGCGCTTTCAGCAACAGGACACAGAGGCTCACCGCGAGCCTCTTCCGCCTCGTCTTCGGTTTCCTCCGGAGAGGCCGCCTCGTTTTCTACGCGCCCCCGACTCTTGTCGTCTTCGTCCGAGGAGGAGGCGCTGACATCGGATGGACTGCACGCGCGCTCTTTGGCCTCGTACTCGTCCGTGCGAATTTCGCCCTTCTCTTCTTCGCCCTCGCTGTGCTCGCCTTCGCTGGAGCTGTCTTCCTTTGTCGAACAACACCCTAGTCTCCAAGGCCTGGTCGCGGTGTCTCGATCCGTGCGACGGCCTCTCCGCGAGGACGACGATTGGGGGTTCGCGCGGTCAAACTTGCAACCGGCGTGAGGCACAGCCCAGCGAACTGCCTTTCGCCTGCCGTCGTGAGCTTCGGCGACATCCACGCCAAAGTCCGACGGTTCTTCACCAGTGGGCCCCTCTGGCTCGGTCCTCCTTTTCACGAGCCGAATCTCGGATTTAGTCCTGCGAGGGCTGAGGCTCGGGTCCCGCTTGCGCTTGATCCTCTCGCTCCGGTGATATTTGCCGTCTTCTTTTCGCACGCAACCGCCCGCAGGGTTTGCCCTTCTGCGACGAGGTGCAAATTCAGGGTCGAGCTCCCTTCCAACCTGCCTCTTGTCTGTCGGGTAGAGGGGAGGCTCGCGGTCGAGACGGACGCATCCGAGGGCCCGCTCGCGTCCGCTTCCTCGGTAACGATCGCGGACTCCATCCCTCTGGTCGCGGCGGGAGATCTCGCCCTCGGCCCACTCGGGCGTCCGGTCGAAGCGCTTTCTTTCTCTCCTTCTCTTCTCCGTTTCGTGCCTTCTCCTTTGCTGCAGGTTGCGCAGGGGAGAAGGCGTAGTGTATCTGCGTTGGCCCCCGCGGATCCTTCTTTGTTCGGGCCTGGCCTTCCTCTGCATCTTTTCGTTCTCGTATCCAGCCAAAATCGCCCTCATTGCACCGCGGGCTTCGTTAGAACAGAGAGACGAGTTCCATCCAGATGCTGAGGAGCGAATCTCTCTAATGTTCCTTTACGAACGAACGCTGGGGTGTGAGCTCAGTCCTCTGTGAGCAAACTAGGCAGCACTTATATAGCCCCTCCTCGACAGTCTCGAAATCTCTGCAACAGAAGAAACTCTCACCTTCCTCACTTTCATGCCAAAACAAAACTCATCACTATCAGTGAGTCTGACCTTACCTCAGAGTGCAAGAACTCTGCTCGCAGCGAGACGTCTCTGGGTCGGATGAGATCCGTCAGAGTCAGGCCGATGTTTACAGCGTCTGACCGATGCGAACAGCGTCCGTCCGACAGCCACTCGCCTCCTCCGACCAGGCTTAAAAACGGCAGAGTGCAGTTCATAGAATACGACCGATGCTCGCAGTCACTGTCCTCCCTCCTCGACCTTGCCGCGAAGCTCAAAAAGTCAGACCGGCATCTCGCACGCCAAGCATCCACAGTGGCATCAATCCGCTGTTGATCGGAGCAGCCCAGACATTCGAAACACGAAAAGTTCTGGGCTCAGAAAATAAAACTGGTAGGCTCAGGGGAAGGCGGAGAATGTTTGGGACCAATAGGAAAAAAGGAGAGGCAGGGAGTAAGACATGAAGGTGGAGACTTGGGAGGAGCAGTGGAAGCACATGCTCTAAGACGGTGGGGGGAGAAAAGAGAGCAGAGTTGTTTGGGACCAATAAGAGAAAAGGAGAGGCAGGGAGTAAAACATGAAGGTGGAGACTTGGGAGGAGCAGTGGAAGCCCATGCTCTATGAAGGTGGGGGGAGAAAAAGAGAGCAGAGGTGTTGGTGACCATAAAATTACTTCTGATCAGCGCAACTACTTGTGCACGCAGAGGTTTTTTTTCTTTTTGTTTGTTTCTTTTTGTTTTGTCAATTCACGCTTGCAGAAACCAGGCTTACAAACCTCTCTCTTTCCCACTCCGGAGATCAGCACGAATAAACTACAGGGTGCACTGCCGTGAACGTGTGAACACATTTTTTGTTTTTTGTTTTTTTTCGTTTTTTGACAAAGAATATGTATAGTGTATTTTCCCAGAGATGAAGTGCAAGCTGTGTTCTGTGACAAAACACTTCCAAGCAACGCCGTACACCACGCTCTGCGTTCCTCCCCCCTGAATCACCCTGTTACGTGATCTCTCCTGCCTGTGAGCGAGGGGCGTGCTGGGTTTACTCGAGCTGACCAGTCGCGGCCTCTCTTTCGGGCTTGTGGTTGGGATCTGGCCAGGGACTTTTTTTTTTTTTTTTTGAGCAGGGGGGATTAGAATCTGCACAGCGAGTGTTTTCTTCTGCAAGTATAAAAGGCAAGAGTGGAGAGCTAACAGAGGCAACCTCTTCAGGCGTGAGTTGTGTTTGCGCACTGCAGTAAGAAAACTGTTCTTTGTGGGGTTTTTTTTCTCTTGAAGACACAATGACTACCACTTCAATGCTGCATCTGACCCTGTTCATGTTCGTGCTGTTGACATCAGTGGACTCTTGTGTTTTACATCACAGCAACGAGCCTGCTTGCTCGGACGGCGTTCGTCGGCCTGAGATTCTCATGCCTGACCTGGTTCCAATGGAGCCCGTGATGACTTTCGGGAAACTCCACAACACGACAGACTGTATGTATGTATGTGTGCATTTTAGCTACCCGCCTATCACATAGCGCTTCTCTCCCAACCAGTGTTCGCTGTCTTCTGTTTGCAGTGCTCAGCAAGTTGAAGGAAACCGTGAGAAAGGCTCAGGAGGAACTGGATAGATGGCCTAGTCAGAGAAATGGAGCCAAACCTCTAGCCCTGTCTCTCGT
Source organism: Oryzias curvinotus (assembly GCA_023969325.1). Lineage (NCBI taxonomy): Eukaryota > Metazoa > Chordata > Actinopteri > Beloniformes > Adrianichthyidae > Oryzias > Oryzias curvinotus. The sequence goes on along the minus strand of CM043713.1, from coordinate 18,603,611 downwards.
CGCAGCGGCTGCCACTGTTGTTTTCGCCGTGCTCTGAGACGAAGAGCGGAAGCTGAGTTGAGCCCGAAGCCCTCAAAAGACCCGAGGGCCCTCGCGCAGTTACGAAACAAACTACGCCAAGTGGTGTTCCACGTTGAGTGCTACATCCCTTTTCATCTGCATCGCTACAAACGTGTAAGCGTGCTCCCAGAGCGGGTCAGTGGTGTTGAATGATACATCTGCTATTATGGTCAAACGTATTCAAAATAATAAACAAAATTTGCACCTGTACGATACATAGAGTCTGTGGTCATTGGCTCATTTTTTTTTATTGAAAAATGATAAATTCAGACATTGCAAAGCCTCTTGAACTGTGTATTTTTACATGACACCCGTGACACATTGTTGCAAGACCTCAGCCTTTTCTCCGTCTGTCATGTGGGACAAACGCTTCCATTCCTCATCGTCCAACAGCTGGCGAGCCGTAAGCCTCTTGTCGTGCCTGAGAGCGATTAGGCGGAAGGCAATGCGTTTGGTGTGCTCACACTTCATAGTGTTGGGTATCAGTTCCTGCCTGGCGGGCGTCGATTCATCCGCTCCCCCGTCGGGATCCGAAGCCGCCAGTGCCGTGACTTTACTCAGAGTGCTGGACCCACGCGTTGCAGCAAACACCACGGCGCCTTCCTTTGCGTCCAGTATCATAGCTCCCAGACTCCACATGTCTACGGCGCACGTGTACTCCGCGGCGTTCCCGTGGACAAACAACTCCGGAGCCCTGTAGGGCTCTGTCACCACGCAAAGGCTCATGCGTCGGGAGTACTGTCTGGCTAGGCCCATGTCGCCCACCTTCACTGTCAGATCTTCGTCGAGAAGCACATTACTCGGAACCAGGTCCCTGTGTAAGATGTTCAGTCCGTGCATGTGCTCCAGGGCGTTCGCCGTCTGAAGCGAGAAGCTGGCCACGAAGCTGAGCGGAGCCGGTGGCTGACGGTGAATAGCTTTGGTCAGCTCGAAGGGCACGTGAGGCATGAGCATCGCCACCCGATCCTCGTCCATGAAACAGTCCAGGAGCTGTATTATGTTGGGATGACCTTTCAGCGCTGTCAGGCAGGACAACTCTCTCACAGTCGCGTCCTCTATAACGTCTGCCTGCTTGTGACATTTGAGGGCATATTCTTGGCCGTTTCTCACATCTCGCACCCTGTAGACAACTCCATAGGTGCCTTGCCCGATCACTGGTCGCACTGGGTCTTTGTAGTACTTCTCCATGTGGAAGCAAAAGAAAAACAAGAAAAGGATCAAACGGGCTTCTGAGGAACGTCTCCTCGTTCCCAGTGCCTTAAAGTGCGTGTCTAAGAAGCGTCCTCTCGTCCACACCGGTTGTTTCAGTGTCTGACACTGGCCCTCCAGACTTCAAAGCACTCTGAGGGCAAAGCCTCCGGAGGCTGTCAGAAAATAACCACCGGGTCACATCCCAAGGTACGTGCACAAGAGTGCAGTTCCGACCGCAAAAACAAAGAGTCCAAGTGCCGGTCCTACAAGGTCATGGCACTTCGTGGCTTCAGGTGAAGGGAAAAAGTCAGCGAAGTCATCCTGGTCATGAAGAAAGCGGAAAAAAAAAGAACAGAAAGAGGAACAGAAAAAAAAAAGCAAAAACATGAAGACAAATTGTTTCATAACAGTGATAGCGTGAAGTTCAACCCCCTAGAGTACAGGCCACTCACCCAACACACCTCTTCCAGCCAGCCTCTGTGCTCTGTGAGCAAGTACGAGGCGATCGCCTCTGACACTGCGTCAGCCAAGAGGGAGCCAGTGCTGCCACTGAACCTGTCCTGACGTTGGCACACCGCGGCCCCCAAACATATCAGACTGACCACACGGCCCCAGTTGATGATCCCGTCCTCGAAAAGGCTTTTTGCGACCTTGACCATCGCGGCATCGGGAAACGAATCACCTAGATCTGAAACCATCTCTAAAGTGGGACACCGGACAAGGAGAGATCACGCTGAGCGTACAGATAACTCTGAAAAAACAGATCTGTTTGTGCTGCTCACCTGTGTATTTCGGTCTGTGAACCTCCAGCACTTCACACACAGCTCTCGTCATAGCATTTACAGCTTCCCGACAACGCGGCCTTTCGACTTCAAAGTCTTGGCGTCGTCCAACGAAGTGCCCCAGAACACCTTTGATCAAAATTCTAATTTCCTCATCCATGCTGAGCTCTGCTCCTCAAATCGCAAAGCCCGACGATTTTCTCTTTGAGCACAGAGGGGGGTAAATAAAAAGCTGTATGAGGAGAAAACCAAACAAACAACAAAGCTACGAGCAAGCCTAGGTGACTTTGAATTCAACCTAGGTGACTGTGATATTTCATTTTCATCACTGTCCGTGCACAAAGGCTCTCTCTGTAGGCTCCGTGGGACTCCCCGAATTCAGTGTACACAGGGATCGGGGGTCGTACTCTGAGCGACGGTCGGAGTCACTGAGCGACGGTCGGAGTCACTGAGCGACGGTCGGAGTCACTGAGCGACGGTCGGAGTCACTGAGCGACGGTCGGAGTCACTGAGCGGCGGTCGGAGTCACTGAGCGGCGGTCGGATGCTCTGAGCAGCGGTCGGACTCCCTGAGCGATGGTCGGACACTGTGAAAGGCCGTCGGACACTGCAAAGAGCAGTCGGATTGTTTGTCTCATGACTGGCCTCCGTGCAAGTTGCTTGCGAGTGTGTGTGCAGTGGTGTTGAGCAGATTTCCCCGCCCTATCCCTCCTAGCCTAAGGGTTGGGCCTGTGTGCAGTGGTGGTGAGCAGATTTCTCCGCCCTATCCCTCCGAGCCTCAGGGTTGGGCTGAAACGGAGGCTGTTCAAAGCATCGAGGAGGTGGGAAACCCCAACTGGGAGGATATAAGTGGCCTTCGAACCTCCCCTCTAAGAGCTAGAGAGAGCGCAAGGATCTCGCAGGACTTAGGCTGAATTCACCAGAGTGGATTAGGAGAGCTTTTGCTGCTGTTTCCACTTTGTCCGTACGCGCATTCAACAGGTCTTGCTTTCGAAATGGCTACGGTATCGGCGACTGAGGCGGTCGCGTCTACAAATCAAACCTTCGTCGTTTCCAGCAGCCCTCCGTGGTACTTCGATACTGTGGACCACGACGAGATCTTCACGTGCTCGCACCCACGTGGCGTTTTCGATGCAGTGGTGAGCATGATGACCCAAAAGGAACGGCGCCTGAGCAACGAAGAGCACCTGCGTTACAGGCCGAGGGTTCTGAACAAGATGATCAGAGACGCGGTCATAGCGGACTCTGGTAGGATACCCCAGCGTCCCTCTCGATCTCTCCTGCTCGCCCTTATGGACCTGGTGGACCTTCTGGGAGGCAGCGACTTCGGATCCATCGCCACCTCGGACAGAGCCGGCCTCAAGCAAGTGTTGCTGACGTGCGGAAATTACACGGCGTACTACCTCCCCACCGAGGAGCTGAGGGGAAAGGATCGGACGGTGGTGCCCGTGGTGACGCAGCACTCGACGAAGGAGAATCTGCTGCGTCACGACCCCGCGAGGTCCATGGTCGGGACCTACATGACAGACATCCCCGGAAACGACGGCGAAAGCAAGGGGTCTTACTTTGTGCAAGAGGTCCTGTTCGCCCCGACCCTGGACAGCCTGAAGCTGCTGAGGAGGGTCGCGGGCCACGCGTTCGACTTTTGGGACATGTCGCTGGAGATGCCCACGCACGTGGAGGCGCTCTGTCCGTCCTTCCAGCAGATTCAGCCTTGTCAACTGCTGCTATCGAACACACCCGGGTCCCCCGGCAGGGATCAGAGCAGCCAGGCTGCGTTGGCCTCTCACCTGGAAGATGTGGAGCCGATGTGCTGCGCGCCAGTGGTTAGCCACGCATGGGAGTCCTCGAGCGACAGGAAGAACGAGGGGGACGCCGGCGTTGACTGTTTCGGAGAGGACGCAGTGAAATGCGACCTGAGTCGTTTCACGTACAAAGACAGCGAACCCCGCATGGTGTACTTCAGGTCAGGAGGGAAAGCGTCAGATGGGAGGCGAGGCTACCTGGTGCCGACGGTGGCCGTGAGAGCGGAGCAGAGACACTTGCCCACGCTGTACGTGTCCACCACGCTCCGGTTCTACAGGCTCTTGAAACGCAGCTGCGTGAAAGGCAACGGAGAGCTCGCGAGCTGCTGGAACGAGACGCTCCAGGAGATGGCCCGGGAGACGTATCTGTCGGGGCAGCTCACGTTCCAAGAAATCAACCAATGCGCGCTGTCTGCGTTCACCAAGCGCGTCGATCCGAATGGGTGGTGCGACCGCATACCCAGACACGTGGAGAGCAAGTTGGCGGACCCCAGGATGATCGAAATCGCTGAACTCGCCATCACGTTCATGAACGCCAAGATCCCCTGCGCATTCGCCGTGGCCGAGCTGCTGCACAGTCCACTTGGGAAGCTGCAGAGGTACTGCAAGTTCCTTGGCAGGTACGCCTCGGACGCTACGTTCAGAAAAAGCGAGCGGGATAGGTTCGCTGCCTCGGTCATGGAGCTGATCAGGAAGGAGTGCGGTTCGCTCGCTCGGCAGTTGCGCTGCTACAGCCAAAACCGGAAAGACGCCGATCCCGAGACGGCCCGCCGAGCGAAAGCCTGTGCCGAAATGGTGGACAGAGAGCCCTGGGAAGTGAACAAGATCCAGAAAGACTGGTACACCATGTGCAAACACGACCAGTGCAACAAGGAAGACAAGGAAGCGCAAGCCCACGCCAAGGAGTTGAACGCGGCCGCCAAAGTGGCGTTCCTGAAGCTCAAAGTTTACTGCAGCAAGCTCAAGAAACTGGGGATCAACGCAGCCCGCTTTGACGGTGACATGGGCGGCAGAAATCCCGCTTGCGGAGAGCCGGTCGAGTCAGGCGAGGGATGTAGACAGCCCCCGAACGACTGCTCGGAGCTTTTCAACCCCATCCCAGAGCCCGTCCCGGTTTCGACATGGATGAAAAACTTGTCCGTGTTGCTCCTGAGCTACCCTTGGTTGCACGACTCCTTGGGGCACCAGAGAGAGGCCGTGTGCAAGCTCCTGAACCTGGACAGCGCTCTCCTCGGCGAGGCGAACAGGGAACTCTTGAGAGAATGGGTGGCGTACAACCAGGGCACGGTCAACGAGCTCCGCAGGCGCGGCATCAAGGATCGCCTGAGCCGAGCGTTGATCCAATGCTTGGAGTCCCAATCCACGCAGGGGTGGAGCGACAAGGTGGCTCGGTCCTTCGCGGCACTCCAGCGCACGGCGGCGTCCAGGCGGGTTCCCCGAAGGCACCCCTCCCCGCCGCTGCCAGTCAAGAAGCCCGAGAGGAGCTGCCGCCAGACCGTCGGCAGAGCTCGACGTCGGTTGTCCCCCTGGGCCGAGAGCGTCCGAGCCTCGCGGTCTCCGACGACCAAGAGGAGAAAGGTCGGGCGCCGCCAGAGAAACAGTTATTTACTGAGCGAAGCCGAGGAAGACAACGGCCTGGAACCTCTCAGCTCCGAAAACGAGGAAGAGCCGGAGTATTTGAGTGACAGGGACACGGAGAGTTCTTCGGATTGCGACAAAAGCTCAGACGACTACGATCGCAGCGACAGTTTCATAGACGACGCCTCGTCGTCCAGCGAAGAAGACATCGAGGCGGGAGAGGACAACGTCGCCAGGGCCAAGAGACGCGAGGACGGAGTTGACCGTCCGTACTGCGTGTCGCGACCTTCCTCTCCCTCGCCCAGTAGCGCGTACAGACAAAGAGCTGGCGAGGAAGTGGGCTCCAAGGCCAGGAGGAACGAGGACAGGGTCGGCCGTACGTACTGCGGGTCACAGCCGTCCTCGCCCTCGTCTAAAAGTGACCGGCGGGGCTACAAGCGCGCACTCAGCTCGGACAGCTCGGAGACGGAAGGCCCATGGGCGATGCGAGTCTCTGCGAGGCCGAAAGGCAGAGGGTCGAAGTCGAGACCCTTGGTCGAGTGGGAAAAGAGGCCGGGGCTCGAAGCTGCGCTCACGCGGCGACAACGCAAAGACACCGAAGACCACTCCAAGACTTACTCCAGCGGCCGCAAAGACGTAAGACGCCCAGAGGGAGGGCTGCAAAAATCAGCCTCCGGGAAACCGCTGCGTTTCTCTGGCGAGAAAGGCAGAGAGGTCGACGGTCGAGGTTCGAAAAGGTCCGGCGCTCAGATCGCTCGTTCGCGCTCCTCCAGTTCGGAGAGTCGAGGGTCAACGTCTGAAGGCAGCGGTTGGGAATCTGAAGGGGCCGACCTTTCGGACAAATCGACCGCAGGCCTCCGTTCACGTAGGGAGCGCGAGGCCAGGAGCTCCCTGAAGTCGACGGACCTGGGCAGGCGGTGCCAAACCGTCAGGTCTCCCGGCGAAAGGCGAGAGACTGACGGTCGAATCGTGACGTCGCCGGCAAAACCAAAGCCGATCACGCCGGTTAAACTGAGCTGTTCGCCGGGCAGCTCGGAAGCGAGCGACTCGCAGAGAAAGAGGGGCGCGGAGCGCGCGGGATCTCACGCCAAGCACCCGCAGCTCACAGAGGACCCAGAGCCCGCAGAGAACAGAGAGCCTGGAGCCGATTTGCTCGCAGGAGGGTTCGGAGAGGGACCCGGTCGCCTCTGCACCGATGGCAAGGACGAGCGCAAGGCGTCTCAGCGGCTGCTCTCGCAAGACGAAAGCGATGGAGAGGGAAGCGCCGCGTACACGGTGTGGATGTAGAAAAGGTCGAGGAGTGGCTAGCTCGAGCGGTGGGGGCGGACGAAGAAGACGAACCCGACTCGACCTCTTCGACCTCTCCGTTGCACTCCTGTCTTCAGCCAACCTTCGGACAGAACGCATTGGAGTCACGGTGGACAAAACTGGGGCTCTCGTTTGGGACATTAGTTCGATGCGACCGCAGACTGTCTTGTGCACCGCTTCTACATCCGTGGGATCTGTGTAATTATGTGTGATGAAATAAAAGTAATACGCTTTGCTTTGAGTGTTCTTTCTTTTTTTTTTTCTTTTCTTGTGCGGTCTCACGGTAAAACTCTGCAGCTCCGATAAGCGTAGAATGTCACACTGCGTTGCAGCAACGCGGAAAGCGCCTCGAGGGCTAGCAGAGTATACCTCTCCGCTTTTACATTTATTTTTCTAAACATAACCTTTTCTGATCTAACCCTTCTTAGCACAGAAAATGAAAATTAAAAAAAAAATGAAGCAAACAAAATACAGACATCATTCAGAGTCTACACGAGGGTCTTTATTGTCACAATGATCAAATGAACACAGTCATGGGTTTGCATCGCCCTATGGCGATCTGATCGCCACCGAACTGCACACGGCGGTGTTGCCCACCTGCTCCAGGTGGACTTCGGTGACCGGAGCTGCTTTGAAACGAAGACAAAGCTTAGCTCAACCTGTTTTCTTCGAGGCCCAAGCGGCCCCCTCGAAAGGGACCGCCGGCCCCTCTCACCTTCAGCATCCCTCGTCGCCTCATTGTCTCTTTCGTGAGTGGCCTGGGTGTCGTCCAATGTCCAGCTGGATGGAGGACGCTCCGTTGGCCGGGTCAGATCGGGTTCCGGATTGATCCCCTCATAACTGTAATTGAAGGCGTAGTCTGGGTCGTAATAGATGTCGTAGTACACCACCTCCTCAGTGACTTTTTGTGTGAGCGGTGAACAAAAAAAAAAAGAACTTTTAGTCAACGTCACGATACTGCATCTCAACCCGTAGTGTGGAATTCGCCATCCCCTGTTTTCGCTTTGCTCTAGCCGAGTTGCGCTGACTGTTTGGGTTATGAAGATCGCGCTCATTCTCGGAACAATGTCAGCAAGCTTACAGAGCCTCACCCGCCACGCTCTGGGTCCCCGCGACAGTCAGAAGTAGCCACGGTAAGAATGGGAGTCCTGTCATGGTTTAGCTGCTCAGATGGCCGAGGCCCGATCGAGTAGGGTTGGGGTCGCGGAGTCTGCTGCGGGAGACGCAGAAGGACCTTTCGACCGTCGTCGCTCGCTGTCTGCTTCACTTTCGTTCGAAGGGACGCTCGCAGAGCCCGGTGAAGCAGCAGCAGACGTTCGTTGATTGAGGCAAACACTATTCCACTTTGCACCACTCGATCACACCCGAAGACCGTTCCGACACGTCACGCAGAATTCCCCGAAGGCAGGTCGCAAAGTCGGGTTACCCGGTGTCTTTTATAAATGGCAGAGGGACGACAAGCTCACACTGTTGGAGGCAGACGAAGAAGACTCAACCCCTTTAACCTTTCCGTTGCACTCCTCTGTCTTCTATCTCCCTTCAGGCAGGGCCTATGGAGTCCCGGCGACCAGGGCCCTCGAAGACTCTCCGCTCGCACGGCGCGCAGAGCTCTCGCATGATGACCTATTTGGAAGAGCTGGCCGACCACGTTGAAGTGCCTCGCTCGGGGGAGGCCTCCTCATCGAGTGGAAACCGAGACGTCGGGCTTGTGAGCGTCTACTCGCATCGTTGGCGTGCTGACGACGGGGCGAAGCGGACGAAGACCGAAAGCTTGTGCTTACGCTTCCACACTCCCTCGGTTGACGAGAGCACAGACTCTGATCTGTGCTCCGCTTCGACTGCTGTAGTGCCCGATGCAGCATCTCAGTGTGATCACGTGTGATGAGATACAAAATAAAATCATGTCAGACGTTTGCCCTGTGTCTCTTTTCCTTGTCTGCACCGTCTGAAGCGATCGGCGCGTCGGGTTTGCGCTCGGAGGACCCGAGTGACCTCAAGCAGAATCTCTGGGGCTCTGCTACGCATAGCCACATTGTGCAAAGTGCCTTATAGCATTTTCTTGTCCTTTATATAGTTTTTGTCCTAACCACACTTTTTCAGCACTGAAAAGGATAATAATGAAAACACAACAGAGACATCTTTCAGAGGTGGACTCGATGGTCTTTATTGTAACGGTGATCAAATGAACACACACATGGGTTTATGTCTTATGAAGTAAGTCACTGAGGTTGATAGATGCCGGAGCCAATCCCCTTTTGATCTTTCGTCGCATCATCCAGACGACCGTGCAAATCGCGAGAGCAGCGAGACCGATGGGGATAAGGACAAACAGACGATTTCGACGTCGGCCTGAGAAGAACAAGGGAGATGTTCTGTTAAACCGAGAGTTGATGGTGTCCACCAGCTTTAGCAAATAATAAATTTAATTGTTAAAAATAAATAAATAAATAAGAGCACCACTCACGTAACTGATATTAAATGCAAATGTTAAACATAAATAAATAAATAAATAAATGAATAAGAGCACCACTCACAAAACTGAATTTTCACTGTGGCTTTTTTGCTATTTCTGCCAGAGGCTATGGCGCAGCTGTAAACCAAGCCAGCGTCCTCAGGAGACAGTTCCACGGTGCTGCGGATGTCATAGAGCATCCGTGAGGTCCGCCGTACGTCGGTAGTGGCGTTCAGAGTCCTGCACGACGGAGGCTGGGTGGACCAGGTCAGCTCGGGTTCCGGGTAGATGCCCTCCGAACTGCACACGACGGTGTCGTTAACCTGCTCCAGGCGGACTTTGGTGACAGGAGCTGCTGCAGAAACTAAAAGAAGAAAGAAAAGAAACTAATAAAAAAAAATGAAATAAATAAAAAAAAATGGAAAGCCTCTCTCACCTTCCACCTCCCTCGACGCTTTATCGTCTCCTTTGCCAGTGGCCTGGGTTTCGTTGCGGTCCACGTCGACAACCTCGGTCGGTCGAACCCGGGAGTCGCTGATTGCGTGGACTGCTGGGGGGTGGTCATGGTGTGTGTCCGAGGAGGAGGCGTCGGGCTGGCCAGACTCGGATCCCGGCTGGACCCCTCTTCCCCGGCTGCGCCGCCGGACCCCCCTTCCCCGGCTGCGCCGCCGCCGTTCGACCAGCCGGGTGGAGGAGGAGACGTCGGGCGGGCCAGACTCGGATCCCGGTCGAACCCCTCTTTGGCGTGACCGTAGGTGACAGGAGCTGCCGTGAGACAAAACTCAGACTTAGGGCCGCGTCTTCGCTTAACGGTCACAGGGGTTGACTTAATCACAACACTTGCGACTCTTACCTTGCACCAATACGTTGACATATCTGGTATGCCCATTTCTCGAGCTGACAACGACACAACGGTATGATCCCTGGTCTTGAAGCTGCACCTTTGACAGCAGTATTGAGGCATTTCCTTCAAAGATCTGATCCTCGAACAAGGAGGTTCTGTTGTTGGCATTCCCCCTGTCAGGGTTTGTTATACCATATGTGAGGAAGGGAACTCTCTCTGGTTCCTTAAACCAGCGCACTGTTATGGAGTCCTCCCTTGGAACACTGCAGGGTAAGATGCAGGTTTCCATGACGAGGCAGGTAACGTTGGTGTCTGTAATGACATGACAGCGGCTTAAGAAAAAAAAAAAAACCAAGAAAAACAAAACAAACGAAATCCCCACACATTTTCACAAAGATTCATCAAAGTTTCACCATCTGCCTTCCACAACACAACGAGCAAGCGGATGTCAGTGGAGCATCGCCGGATGAGCAAGAGCTCAGTGAGGGTGGGCTGATGGCGCTGTTCGATAGCCTGCGGCCGGGATCATTGACGCGATCCATCATCCACGAGATCGAGGCTTCATTGAACTCACGCTGTTTGGTGTGTGGCTCGAGGGACCTCCATCCGCTCGTGGCTAGGAGCCTGCTGAGCGTCTCGAAAAACACTTGTTCGAAGTGCCGGAAGGGTAAAGCGCGAGGTGGATTCTGTAAAACTCCCCATGCCCGTGGACCCAAAGTCCGCGGAGAGACATCTACTACCCATCATTTGACCGAATCCCCTAGGGCTGCGTTGCTCACGTGCCACGAGACGATGATGGGCTCCCAGTGAAAATGCCCTTGTGGACTTTGGTGGAGCTTGGACACCGAGTCCTTTTTTTTGCACTGTGTTTTGTGTGTGTGTGTGTGTTTGTTGTGTACCCGAGCAACAGATGTAAAAAAAAAAAAAAAACATATCCCTGCTTCACAGAGACTCTCTTCCGATGCGAAACCTGCCTCTTCACCGTAATGGTCATCGATGCTCCGTCCGACGAATAGGCAGTATAAAATAAAAGTGACCCAGAGATGGGATGGATACTGAGGAGGAACTGCGATCGGTCGTGTCTCAGTTTCTGTAGAGAAGATGGCAGGAAAGGAGGAAAATTGGGTGGACATAGTTCAATCCCTCGCAGATCAGCGAAATTTAACAGTCGTGTACGACACTGTCATTTCAAGAGATCACTTCGTCGAGATGTACAAATGTAGTGCGCGACTTTTCGCTGAGGGCAGCGACAAGGAAGATTCCCTCGCCCTAGGCATCGGACCTCAAAAGAGGTTGGCAAAATTAGCCGCAGCCAAAGCTTTGCTATCGGGGGCGCTGAAAGAATCCGCTGCAGACAACGCCAAGCTCCCGTCACCAGAGGCTACGAAAGGTGAATGGGAATCGGAGCTTGTCGCTAAGTTCCCATTTTTGCCCACTGCGGAGAACTACGTCGGCCGACTGCAAGTGCATATCCTATTCACGTGACCCAATGCCGCTGTTTGTGCATGAGAAAAAAAAAGCTCTCTTTGTGTTCACAGGAATTGTGCCAGAGGTACAACTGGCCTTTTCCCACCTACAACTTTGAGGAACTCCTACAAGACCAGAGGGTTGCGGCCGGCAGATTTCGTTGTTTCTGCTCAGCGTTTGCGATCTTTTTTGACGGAGCGACCAAGGTGGATGTGCAGGTAACATCGATGTGACACTGTGATTTGTTTCCCCTCACGTTTTTTGGGTTTCAACTAGGGCCGTTGTCTCACACAGGGACCAGTGAGACCAAGAAGGCGGCTAAGGCCTCGTCGGCAACGGGTGCGCTGGACGTCGTGAGACTCCTCGTCCCGCTGGTTGAGAAAACCTAGAGGGGAGGTTCGCCTCAATGTATTCCGAGTCTTCTCCGCATCACAACTCAACTCTGTCTCATCCGCCGCTCGTGGACCGGCCTTGCACTCAGAGTCTGGTCTTCATGGCCTGCCTGCTCTGCTCATCGTAGTGGCATGCCTTTTGTGTGTTTTCTGCCCCCAAGGCAAAAGCGCAGACGATACGGCAAGGTGTCGTCTGTTGCCTTGTAATTGTTGCAAGGATATGGATGAAGTTGCTTGTCTCTAAGTCCAGAATAAAACATCACTCGAGCATAATTTGGATCTGTGCATTTTTTATTGTGTCGACAGCTTGACATTGTGAACACACTAGTTACAATGAAAAAAAAAAAGAAAGAAGAAGAACTGTCTGCAGCAGGATCTCAACAACTTGACATTGTGAACACGCTAGTTACAATAAAAGAAAAACAATGAAGAACTGCCTCACAGAACCGAGGGGTATTTCTCATCGATCAGGACCTCCAGAATTCGGTCTGAGCGACTCAGGGCTGCGGGCTCCGGGCTCTCTGCCACTTTTCGCTCTGCACCCCGGCAGTTGCAGGTCTCGACGGTCTCACGGCAATTCGACGAGGTGGACGGTTGACGTTCGGTCGTGGACTGGTACAAAGCACCGACCCGTTGAGCGTTGGGCTTGTAGATGTTCCCAGCGGGCCTTTTGCAGAACCTGTGCATGATGAGCACCAAGCCCAGCACCATCAAAGGCGCTGCGACCATGGTGTACGCTGCCCACTCGTTCCGTTCGTACCACCACCAGAAACTGTAATTTTCGTTCACCATCGTCTCATTGTCCAGCGAGTGGACACGGGGCAATTAGTATACCTTGGCTCAGTCTGGGTTCGCATCACTAAAACTACGATCGCAACAAAATACCTATGACGGCTTGCGAGTGAGAGCTGCAAGCCCGGAGCCTAACCCGGTCGCCGATCGAAACGCGTCGTCGTTCCGGCTGTGGCGCTAGGTTGGATCCGACCGCTGCCCCAAGTATCACCCCCTCCGAGTCATGTTTGAAAGCGGCAGTTACCCGGGCTCAACAGAGTTTCGCCTTGTCCTCCGGACCTCATCAGAACCTCGCGCTCAGCCACCCGGATAGAGGGGAGCAACGATGACGGACGACTCAAATCGCGAGCTACCTACGGAGAAGTCTCCGGTCATCTCCGCAGCCGCGACCGAAGTTGACCGCGAGAGCCTCGAGGCCGTCGGCACCCGAAGCGGGACAGGATCCGGAGTGAACGACCTGACCTGCTCGACTGCCAGAATTTCTGCAGATGAGAATACGACTCCCCTTCGCCCTTTGCGGGGAAGGACGGTGCAACACTCGCCTGCGCCGACGGAACACGAGGGCGAGCGAATGGGCGGCAGTCAGAGGGAACCTTCGCCTCGGAGATTCCCGCCCTCCTCTTTTCGTACCCCTGTGGAGCAGCCCATCCCGAGGCACGGAGTTCCTGCGTTGAAAACAAAGATTCCCCACAGCAGAAGGCGGAAGAAATCTTCTGACTGCATCAAGAAAAAACTTTTCAGTCAGCGTAATGCACACCCCGTCCCGGTGTGATCACGGCGCTTGTCTTGATTTATCTCCTAACACAATTGTTCTCTCTAGCGTTGTACGCTCATTGTTGTGAATTAAACAGCATTGAAAACCTCAGCTTGTCCTGTGTCTGTCATTTGTATCGCATTGGGGTTTTGTGCCTTTGTCATATATGCGAGGGGCGCTTCGGAACACACGTAGGCCAAAGCGGGGAGGAAAAGTCAGAGCCTCTAGTCCCTTAGACCGAGAGAGAAGTGAAAACAGACAAAGACGCACCCAAGTGAGCTGAGAGACCAAATGATTTTATTCAAGGGAGCACGTTCAACAACACACGCTCATGTAGCTACATGTTCAGCACACAAGCCCAACAACTTGAGTGCGGATGTGTGTCACGGTCCCAAGTGCATTGTTCGCGAGCTGTCAGGTTGACACGTTACACAGAGGGTGAAAGCAAGGCAAGACCACATTTCTGAGTTGACAGGTCTTTTATTTCATTTTTTTTTTACTCCTTCATTTTTTCTCTCAGACATTTCACAGAAAAGAACATAAGCCATGAAACTTTAAACTCTTGGGCTGTTTGCGGCGAGCGGCAGGTGTCTGAAACGTCAGCCGGATCCTCACGGGTCTTCGAAGTACGTGGAGAGGTCCATTTCCGAGTATCTGTTGCCCTCAAGCAGCTTGTCATGGACACTCGCGCCCAAGGGCAGGATTCTCCGGTTATGGCGAACACAGAGGCCCTGAAGGCTTCGAGGGCAGTGTAGTCAGCGTCCGTTATGTACTCCTGGAGCGCGTCCAGCACCATCCGAGCCAGGTCTTTGTTTTGCGGGTGAGGAAACCTCTCCTTGCTGAACATCCCCAACCAGGCCTTCACGTGCGGGGGCTTCACTCTTTTGAAGACGCAGGCCAGACCGTCCACCACGGCCTCCACCACATACACGTCTGGCATCCTCTTGTCGCTGTTGGTGTAGTGCTCAGGGTGATGCTGGTTGTTTTCATAGTGGTGCCTGAAGCCGATGTTGGCCATCGGAGTGGTCATGGTGGCGTGGTCATTGTAGGAGTCGTCTGTCTTGCTCCCCGTCGGGCTGCCGCTCAGTCTGCATCTGCGCTTGAAGCTTTCCTCTAGGAGAGCCCTTGTCATGTTCACGGCCATGATGCCGGAGTACGCCACGTCTTCCACCTCGCTGGTCTTGGAGCAGTCGTGGCAGGCGATGTTTCTCACATAGTGTTGGTCGGCCAAGAGGTCCAGGGTGAGACCCCGCTGTTCGGACTCGTCGGCTCCGTCGCCCAGCCTCTTTGCCGCCCTGCTCCTGGTCGCCTGCTCGAGAGCCCTGGCGACCACAGCTCCGATCATGGTCACGACCATGTTGTGAGTGAGGAAGGCGATGTGGTGTTCTCTCACCGGAAGGTAGTTCGCCAAGGCATTTTCGAACTCCCTGTTCCAGGATTCGTCCACACGAAGCACCTTCTGCTCCCTCAAAAGGGCTAGGTTGGCCATCACGTGCACCAGTTTGCATACCCCTTCCTGATCTTGAGCGGGCATAGTTTCGCAGATGCTCCGTCTGGCAGCTCTCGGGAGAATTCCTTCAAGCAAGCTGTGAGCTGCCCTACTTGAGGGGCTGGTCTTGTGCGAGTACCGGTTGCGTTTGGGTATCAGGGGCTCGGGTCTTTCCTCGTCGTCGTTCTTGCCCGACCTCGAAGAGCAGGGTTTGGGTGTGGAGGTTTTTGGCGCAGAGGTTTTTGAGTTGGCCATGGCTTAGCTTCTTCCCTGGAGCTCAGCGGCTGTAACAACGGCATCAAATGCGGTGGTGGCAGCAGCAGGGATGAGTGTCAGTAGGTGTAATTCGTGTGGCAAAGACCCAGAGAGGACACTGTCAACAGAGCGAGGGACCTTAAGAGCAGGTATTGCTGAAGATCGACGTTACGGTGCAGTTTGAAACCAAGAACGTGAACTGCTCACTTTGATGGCCCGCGATCGTCCAGCGGAAGCACCCGTAGGAACCCTTGTATCCTCTCGTAAACGGCATGATGAGCAGATTTGAGCCGAGCAGAAAGTGACTGGCGTCGACGCTGGCCTTGTGGTCGTAGTTCGTGGTAATCCCGTTCTTGATGCGAAAGAGCCCGTGCTTGATCCCCTGTAGATCCACGAACCAGGCGAAGCCCTTGAACTGTCCTGGATTCGGTTGTGGACAAGTCAGTGCCACCTCACACCCTTTTGCATACTTCTTGTCACTGATGCCTTTAGCCTTGTCCGCTTCTCTCGCCTCGCTGCATGGGTAGAACGGGACCAGGGCGCTGTAGGCTAACACCGTCAGAAACAGCATCTTTGCGAACGACCAGGAGCTTCTGGGCGCGTGTGTCTTTCGTAAACCTGACCGCGTTGGTCGAGAGGACGAGTGTGCTGCGGATCTTCTGGATGACGGTCTTATGGAGCCTGGACGATGGTCTTATGGCGTCTGGGCTTGAGTCTTCGAGTGCCGACCTCCCACTGACGACAGCCTCCAATTGGGGGTGTTCCGGGATGGGGGGGGGGGGGGGGAGCGTACTATCAGCACTTCATCTTCACGATCACCAATACCAGCACGGGGCAGGTCACGGTGGACAAAAAGAGAGCCACTGAGGCTGCAGTGGTTACGCGGACAGCCGCCTTCTCGCACTGCCGCTCCCTCAGTGAACGCTCGTCCGCCTTGGACTCCAGTCTCTTGGCGTAACCCTTGAAGGTGGCGTTCAGCGTCTCGACGGCTCGAGTCACGGACACCCCTCGGTTGAGGAGATCGAGGCCTGCGTTGGCTCGGGCTCGCATCTCGAGGACAGTCGCTCTTTCATCCTCACCTCTCGCGAGGTGTGCTCCTGAGAGGGTCTGGGGTTCGCCTGCCAGTATCTCTCCCGACCTGCCCCTCCAGCTCTCTGCCTCGACCCCCTTCGTCAGGGTGTACAAGTTAGAATGGCTGTCATAGCAAA
Organism: Oryzias curvinotus; assembly: GCA_023969325.1. Lineage (NCBI taxonomy): Eukaryota > Metazoa > Chordata > Actinopteri > Beloniformes > Adrianichthyidae > Oryzias > Oryzias curvinotus. Next base: position 18,587,235 of record CM043713.1, on the reverse strand, counting down.
GCGGCCCGAAGCACGCAGACCCGCACACCAACGGACAATCTTGGCTTATGTCGCTGCCACGCTTCACTTGGCACGCGGACAGCGTGTCTCCGTCGACCTGTAGCGAGTTGCACAGGCCTCTCCAGTCGCATCTGGGTTCCCTGTAGCTGGAGCGCGAGTGGTTCACCATGCCCCTGTCCAGCCAGCACGTCCGATTTCCCGACGACGAGTCCACAAAGGCCACGTACCAGCGGGACAGCAGCACAGGTTCCCACTTTTTTCTCTCGACGTCCAACGCCAGCCCACCATGGGTCGAACGAGAGAGGATCGGACGAGCGGCCGTGGGAACGTCCGTGTGAAACTCTGAGGGCGATCCGGGCGCGCAGCCCGTCATGTCGGCCCTCAATCAGGCCCTGCGCCCAAACCGCCAGTCTCTCTCGAGCCCCGACCAACGCGAAGGTGACGGCGTTTATCTGCGCTGAGAGCAGCAGGGCTCGGCTCCTCCACGCGTTCATCCTCGCAGCGAAGGCGCTGCCGCTCGGCTGGGAATCGTCGTCGTTCTCGTAGTCTCCCTCGCGCTTTTTCTGAAATTTTTCCTCCGTGGCCTTGGCGGCCGACCGGGCCTCTTCTATCAAAGACCTGTTGTAGCCCATCACATCCACCGTCGCCGACGCCTGACTTCCCGAGTCGAGGACCGAGCCCAGGTGCGCGTCGGCCAGAGCCTCGAGGTCCTCGAAGGCCGCCCGCAGCTCCCTTGCTGTCCGATAGTGGCTGAGGATGGATGTGGACAAGGCGACGTCCGCGTCCCGCCAGCTACCAGAGCCGCAGAGGGCGTCGCAGCACAGCCGCTCGCCGTCGTCAGGCAGGCCTCGGCAGGAGACTTTGGCGCACTCCGGATAGTCCGAGGGAACGAAGAAAGTCAGATTTGAATCGAGGTAGAACTGGTACGAGAGGAACGTCTGACTGTCTCCCGGTCGCAGTATCTTCCACCTCCCGGGTCTGAGTATGACCCTGGGATCTCGAGGCGCGGAGGGCCCGCTTTCCTCCGAGCGAGTCGCCTCGGGACCCGGAGTCACGCGAAACAGAGTCAGGGCGACTGTAGAGAGAAGGCATGCTGCCCTCGTCGGTCGTTTCATTTCAGTTTCCTGTACCTGGGAGTCCGAGACCAAGAGCAGACTGCGCAAAGGGCCCCCATCCCGGCGGCATTGATTAATATGGAGACAGCCACCGCAGTCAAGCACAACGCGGAGGAGTGCTCCATTGCCAGGGCTCGGCGCTCGGACACAACGCTTTCCAGTTTCTTTTGAGCCCGCCGCTCGACCAGCGAAGCTTCGGAGCCCAGGCTCGCCAGACTTTGGTTGGCTTGTCGAAGGCAGTCCAGGAGCTGGGAGAGAGGGGAGCTCGCCTCGCCGCAGTGGCGCAGCGCGAGCGACTCGTAGGCCAGCATTGCGAGAGATCGGGTTTCCTGGGCGTAGTCCCGCTTTCCGTCGCCGAGCTCGGAGTTCCTCTCGACTAATGGGGCATAAGTTAATTCATCTAACGAGCTCGCAGGCTCGCGGAGCCATGGCTCTGGACCAGGGATTTCCGTCGTCGCGACGCTGTGTGTCAAAACCCAAGACGCTCCTGAGTTTGTTCTACGGGACCGGCAGCATTTGCAGGCCTTTCGTTGCCGCCGGGTGGACGGTGCGTAGGCTCGACATGGACGGGAGACACGGGGCCGATATAGTGACGGACGTCAGGCAGTGGGACCCGAGCAGGGACTGGCGGGGGCCCGCGCCCGACGTCATTTTCGCTGGGCCTCCGTGCGGAAACTACAGCTTGGCCCGGACCAGAGCCTGCACGCCCAGGGACCTGAGACTCGCTGACTCACTGGTGACCAAGATGCTGGAAATCATAGAACACTTTCACAGACAAAACCCTCGCATGCTCTACTTTGTCGAGAACCCAGATTCCAGCATGCTATGGAGGCGGTGGGTTTCTCACCGGCTGTACGAGGACCCCGGCAAGCACTTTCTCAGCTCCTTTGTCGAGTACATGGACGCGAAAAAGGGCGCCAAGAGCTACAAGTACATGACTTGGGCCAAGCGCAAAAGCTTCACCTTAGGCTGCGGAGACAGTCGCGTCGTCAGGCTGGACTACTGCATGTACGGCACCAAGTACTGAAAGAGGACGAGGCTGATGACCAACAGCCCCTTCGAGGGCTTGCTGTGCTAAAAGAACTGCTCGGGTTTCAGAGAGGGCAAGCACGCGGAAGCGGCTCAGCGGGGACCCTATGACAGGGGCGCTAAGCGCGAGGGGCACTCCCTGGACGAGCTTCATGCCTATTCCCGCCCGACTGGCGGACGCGATATTCACGCACGTCAGCCGGGCCGAGTGGCGCATACGACAGGGACTGAGCCCGTCGACTGCCGAGCTTGTTTTGAGACCGGTGAAGCGGCAGAAGAATGTGTGATGTGAATGAGTGGATGAGATATGCTGACATGGTGTATCTTCGAGGCCCATACTGACTGTGCGATCGTGGGTCATTTCAAAAGCTCCAACTAAAAACCAACAGGCTCTGCGTCTCCTGTCTTGATATGTCTGGGCGATTGTACACATACACTCTTTTGCTTGCTGCTTCAGTTTCTGCTGAGTGTTCCAAATAAAGCTCTGACTAGAAAACAGCACCCTCTGTGATTCTTGTCTAACCTTGTCTGTTTTTATTTTTTAATTTTTTGCTCACAGGGTCTATACATTTGCATCCAAAGTGCAAACCTAGGCGAAATAAAATGTTGACACTCGAAAAACAAGCAAAAAAAAGCAACACATATAAGACTCAAATGGAATTTGGTGCAAACTTTATTATTTCACACATATGTATTGATCCATTCGTAAGACACTGATTTTCAAAGCAGAGAAACAGAACAGAAAAGGAAAAAAAACGGGGAAAAAACAGCGGATGTCAAACAACCCCAGTTTCCCCCAGTAAGTCCCTTAAGAGCATCAGTTACAAGCAGGTCTGACCCGTCTTCCTTCCTCAAGCCACAAAACATTTGGCTTTGGTGTGTGAGTCGAAGACCAGGGCGCAAAGCTTGGTCCTGGAATGTACTCTTCCGTGAATGGGGCACGGGTAGGTCTCAGACTTTTCGTCGGCTTGCACGTACACCAGCCCCGATCCGGTCGTCCTCAGCGTCACCGGCACGCCCCACTGATCGGACAGTCTCCGAGCCTCGCTTTCTGCCACCGCTCAAACCGGGGCCCCTGGTCGCTCCGTTTCGCGACCTGGCCAGATTATCTCCGCCCCGAGTGCGCACTCGAAGTGTGCGCCGAGCGACGTCACGTCGGGAGCGATGGGGTTCGAGGAGAGGCCCACGGAGACAGCGCAGGGGTCCTCGAAGCGAGGATCCTCTAAGTCTTCTCGAGCGTTGAAGGTGTCCACGTACTCAAAAGCGAAGCCATCCTTGCTGCAGTTTGGAAGTCTCACGCACTTTCTGCAAGAATACGGAGCTTTGTTTATCGCCGAGCGCCTGCGCGAGCCGGCGTTCGGGTCCTCGGTCCTCAGCCATCCCGACCCGGACGCCCTCTGCTCACCGATTGCTCTTCTGAGATCGCACAGCCCGCACTGAGACTGGTCGTCCGGGTACGAGAGCACAGAGTAGCGCAGGGACCTTTTCTCCATCTCTCTCAGCAGCCGCCCGTAAACTTCGATCCCATTGAAGCTGCACAGTTCGACGGGCAGGTACCACAGGATCCTCCTGCTGAGCTTAGCCTTGGCCGTGGACACCCTCTGGTACGCTGCGAACTTGCCTAGCGATCGGCACAGTTCCCCCGAAAGCTCGGGGTTTCCCTCGACCTCCGCGCGCTTCACTCCAGCCAGCCCGAGCACAGATTCCGCGGCGACGAGGACGAGGCTCGAGACTACGTTCTGACACAGGCGAGCCTTGGTGGCTCGGTCGGTCCTGTTCGAAAACTTCTCTCTGCATCCCCGACAGCACTTGAGGTCCAGGTCCAAGTTCAGCCTGCTGACGGGTCTGCCTGGCAGGAAGACCTCGTTGTAACAAGGGGGCGGTCGGTCGCAAGGCGACGAGGAGGATGATCTTGCGATCAGGGTGCTTAGGTGGCCTCTGTTGAAAGGGTTTGAGGGGTCTAGACGAAGGTACGGATCTTTCGATCGAACATGTTCATTTCACAAAGAAAGGCCGCCAAACAGGGCTGGTGTGAGCTCGCAAACCCTCTCAGCGCCTACAGGCCAACTCTGACTCCAAGTCAGCAGGGATTCTACGATTTACGGGGAGAGAATTGGCCTGCCAGCTCTGACGCTCGGCGTCCTCGAGGTTGCTCCACATTCAGTATGCTGGTGTCCGGAAAGGTTTTTTTTTTTTTTCCCCCTCTCGAGCTTTCAGAATTACATGTGGAGCCAGCTTGGGGAGGGAACCGCAACAGCCAAAAGCTCAGCGGAATGGAGAAAGAGTTGGCCTTCCAGCACTAAATCTCTTATTGTTTTTGCAAATGAGCTCTCCACCTCATGCTACTGTGAATGTCGTGTGAGGTTTTCACTAGATGTAAAATAAAAAAACAGAGCAAAAAATCCAAAAGAACCCAAAAATTATTGTAATTGTTTTATTTTTTTAATTTTTGCATGATGATTTTTTGTTGTGACTCAGGGATGCCTTCTGATGCAGAAGGCTCATCGCGTTGGCCAGCCTTCGCGATCAGGTCCTGGAAACGAGCCGCTTGTCTGCCACATGGCTGCTTGTTCGGGGATAGGATTGGCCTGCAAGCTCCTCTCACCAACGACACGCTTCAGCTTGCCTCTGAGTCGGCTTCCCTGACACAGCGCACTGTGGTGTGATTCACAGAGCCACACATCAAACCCTTCCCATAGAGCTTCATGTGCTGTCAGAGGGGAGGTGATTGGCCTGCTCTGGGGCTGGGCTACCTTGATGTTGCTACACATTTGGAACGTTGCATTCAGAAAGAGTTTTTCTCACTCGAGCTGTCAGAGATACAAGCGGAGCCAGCCCGAAGAGGGAACAGAAACGGGCCACAGCTCAACGGTCTGACTGGTCTGGTTTTCAGTGGGTGGGAAATAAAAAAAACAACCGTCGAGCTTCTCGTGGCATCCGATGGGAGAGGATCGGCCTGCGGGCCGCTCTCAGACGATGCAAGATCCAGCCTGCCTCTCGGTCTGCTCCCCTGCTGCTGCTTGCCTCGTGTGTGCCTCAGACGCGAATGGCTCCAGACTGCCTCTGACTTGGTCCCCCCTGACACAGAGCTCTGTGGTGTGACTCGCCGCAGAGCTGCTTGCGCTTTTCCGCTTCACAGTCAGAAATACATCCTGAGCCAGCCCCGTGAGGGAACCGAAACGGCCCACAGCTCAGCAGAACGAAGAGAAAGTGTTGGCCTTCAAGCACCAAATCTAAAGCTATTCTGAATGTTCTGTGAGGTTTGCGATGGGTGTGAAATAAAAAAAAAAACAGTACAGAAAATCCAAACGGACACAGAAATTGCTTGTTTTTGTATGACTTTTTTATTACAGCAGAGCTCCCTGGCGTGTGGCTTGTGTTGGTAAAGGTTTTTCTCAATCGAGCGGTCAGACTTACATGCAGGGCCAGCCAGGGGAGGGAACAGCAAAGAGGACGGGACAGAAAATCCAAACGAACACAGAAATTGTTTGTTTTTGTATGACTTTTTAAATACAACATGACAGAGGGACTCAACCCGGGAAAGGAACTGAAAAGGTCCACAGCTTAGCGGAATGGAGAAAGAGTTGGCTTTCCAGCCCAAAATCTGAAGCTATTCCAGCCTGACTCATCTGAGAGGAAGTCTCCAGCCTGCATCCTGAGCGGGCTTCTCCCGACAGAGCTCGAGCTGCTTGGCTTTGGCTCGTTTTGGGAAAGGTTTTTCTCTATCGAGCGGTCAGAATTACATGAAGGGCCAGCCAGGGGAGGGAACAGCAAAGAGACACAGAGCTCAGCAGAATGAAGAAAGAGTTGGTCCTGGTGTGACTCGTCTCAGTAGAATGAAGAGAAAGAGTTGGCCTTCAAGCACCAAATCTAAAGCTATTCTGAATGTTCTGTGAGGTTTTCAGTGGGTGTGAAATAAAAAAAAAAAACAAACGGGACAGAAAATCCAAACGAACACAGAAATTGTTTGTTTTTGTATGACTTTTTAAATACAACATGACAGAGGGACTCAACCCGGGAAAGGAACCGAAAAGGTCCACAGCTTAGCGGAATGGAGAAAGAGTTGGCTTTCCAGCCCAAAATCTGAAGCTAATGCAGCCTGACTCGTCTGAGAGGAAGTCTCCAGCCTGCATCCTGAGCGGGCTTCTCCCAACAGAGCTCGAGCTGCTTGGCTTTGGCTCGTTTTGGGAAAGGTTTTTCTCTGCTGTAAAACAGAAATCAAAAATAAAAAAAAAAGTGACAGAAAATCCAAAGCAGCACAGACATTTCTTTGGTGCGATGAAAGAAACTTCTTTTGTATGATTGCTTTTTTATTACAACCCAGGGATAGCTCCGCAAAATTGAGAAAGAGTTGGCCTTCCAGCCAACCTTCGCGATCTCATAGGCGCCCTGGACGCGTCCTCCCCCTTGACCACAGTCATGGCCACGGCGTAGTCCCGTTTCAGGCTTTCGACAGTGAACGCATCACGACCGTGCAGTCCGTGCAGCCTGCCAGATATTCAACCTGGCAGGCTTCCAGCCATTCCCAATCCGGTTCCAGCTCGACGACGGGCCGGCGGGTGCCGTCTTCCTCCCTCAGCAGAATTCGCTCCTGGTGGTACACGGTTCGCGTGGCGCAGAAGGAGCTCGTGTTTTTCACCGGCAGGCCCGAGTACTCCGGCGAGTAGACGCTCAAGCGAGGCCCGTGAAAAGTGTCCGCCGGGCCTCTCTCGGACTCCCTCTCGTGCAGCGGGTCCAGGGAGCCCCACGGCGGATCGTCCCCCCTGACCCTGAAGGCTCTCGCCACCAGCCCTCCGTAGTACAAGGGCGCAGTGCAGCGAAAGAACTGTCCCCCGATGGCGCATTTGTTGAACGACAGCTCGTTCATAGGATCCACTCCCGCCGTCGCCTCGAGTATCAGGGAGCGAACCGGGTCGTCGCCGAAGTCCAGGGAAAACACCAGTCTAGCGCTCTGATCCCTCTCATCGTCCCCGTCGGCCTGCGTGGTCCTGAACGCGTTGGTCTTTTCGACCGTTTCGTTGTCATAGGCGTCCATCATCGCTTCGCCCAGCTGGTCCCAGAAGCCCCGGTGCACTGTCTCAGGACGGGATCTACGTGTTTGATGACGACCGAGTTGGATTCAGGCTGAGAGAGTCCAGCGCAAGCAACGACTCTTTGGTCGAGATTGTGCCGAACTCCCTGCTCAGCCTCGCGTACACCTCCAGGGCTTCGGAGAACGTGAGGGGCTGGCCCGGCCGCCTGGCGATGGCTTCTCCTTCTTCTATGCCTCGCACTGCGAGCCACAGGGTGAACTCGTTCACTCGCTCTCCGCCCGGGTCCGCTGGGGTCGAGGCAGCTGTGCGGGGCTCGGAGAAAGTCCTCGCGAATTCTAGCAGCGTTGCGTCCGCCTGGCCCAGCAGGCGCGCCGCACAGGCTCTGTCGTACAGCTCAGCCACAGACCTCCGAGCCTCTCGCTTCATCTCTGGAGCCATCAGGGCTTCCAGGGCGCCCGGAGCCAGCGCGTTCGCGACGAGCCGGTGACCTTGCCACTCGGCCAGACAAAGCATGAGTCCTATCCATCGCGGGTCCCCCGAACACGACGGGTGCTTCACGACCTGACCTGAGCCCCGCCTACCCCCCAGCCAGAGGGTTGTTAGTTGAGCAAACGTGGCCGCTCCGCTCTCTGAGAGGAACCGCCTGGGTTCGCCGTAGACGGGTTGCGCCCCGTAGCTCGACGAGGACGGCGATGCGGCCAACTCGCGGTCCAATCTCTCAGGCAGTTCTTCGAACTCGTAGGCCCCTGCCTTTGTCACAATCACGCAACGGGAGAGCTCTCGGGCGCGCTTCAGCATCTCCCCTCTGCCTCCGCGCACCACCAGCGTGACACCGAAACGTCCCGGGGGCGCGTCTGTCGATAGCACATCGCCCAGCGCCAGAGCGCAAGGGACCAGGTCCAAGATCTTATCTCCCGCTGGGTCTGCCGATCCGTGCTCAAAAACTGGCCTGAGGCCGCAGCCAAACGTCAAAACGGTGTGAACGTGATACGTCAGGGGTGAAAACGAACAGGGTCTGTAATAGCGTACGAGCTTGCCTCTTTCTGTCAGATCGAAATGCCTTTTCCAGGCCGGGTTGGGAGCGGGTGCGAAAAAAACGTGGCCCTCCACGGCAGGGACGTCTGGAACCAATTTGATTTCCAGTCGAGAGTTCAACGTGAGGATACTCGAAAGGCTTCTCTCTCGCCAGTCGCACTTTACTCTCACGGGCGCGGGCGTTGGTACCGCAGGGTCTCCTTCTTCTCCTACATCAACAGCTACCCCTTTTAGATCTTGGTCTTCTTCTTCTTCTTCTTCATCCTCATCCTCTTCTACCCATTCGTCTCCATCGTTTTCAGCTCTCTCGGTCTGCACCTGTGCATTTTCCGCTTCTGCATTGAGCTTCAGGGAGGCAGCTCGGCGCCTCATCTCGACGAGCGACGTCTTTGTGTCCACCGAACGCCAAAACCTGTCTCGCTCGAGCACGAGTCGACCGTCTGGGCTCCTCTGCCATCTTGGAGGGCTCTAACGTAGACGGGGAAGCCATTCGCAAGGTCCTCGAGCTGGCGCTTCGAGCGGCTCTTCGGTTCCCGACTCCCACCTGAACTTCAGCTCGGCCACCTTTGAGCAAAACGATCCTGGCTGTCTCTTTGACCACGGCGAGGGGTCCTTCCAGGTCTCGGGGCCTCGTATCCCCCCAGGCACTCCGTTCATTTCACAGAAGGCCATGAGCGAATCTTTGTTGCGCATTCGCAGAGTCTGCTGCTGCTCCTCCGATGGTTCGGCATCCTCGGGTGCGCTGACGAGCACGTGCAGGCCGGGATCGCCCCTAGATCGCTGCGGCCCTTAGGGTCCTGGGCTCGGAATGCAGCACCAAGTTGCCAGAGTGTCTCACCGGTATGACCCCTTTGGACCTTTCGACCAGAAGCGCGATAGCATCGTCCTCCCGCGGGCCGTCCGGACGTCACACCAGGTACCCCGTCCTTCTGCTCCTCAGCACGTCCAAGTCCCTCGGCAGCGCGTGGGTCCAGCGACAGGCGAAAGTCTGCGAGTCTGCCTCCGGGGTGTACACGGTCACGGCGCGACTCCTGAAGGGGCCCGTGGCTCCCGCGAACCAAGCCACCGCGCGCTGCAGGTAACCATACAGACCGCGTCTCGAGCATCTGATCTCCAGCTCTGCGTGAGTGTTCCCCGAGAGCATGGCTCTCGCGAGCGAGTCGGCGAACTCAAAAGCTCAAAGCCCAAAAGCTCCGGCTCTCGAGCTCCTCTTCGCCATCGGCCTCCGGCTCGCGGCCGTCGTCCTCGGGAACCGGCTTCGCGTACCACCTTCCGGGCTCCGCTATTTCGATCAGGCTGGAGAAGGGCATGCGAGATTCGCGCTGAAACCGACTGGTGCCTCTATTCGTGACGACGCAGAGGCCTCTGGTCCACCTTCTTTCCGAGGGGCACGTCAAAACGCGCGATCGCAGCACGTCGAACCCTCTCCACTCTCTTGGGTTCAGGGCCCTGGCGTGCCCGTCTTCCATCTCCACACGCCCAAGGCCCTCGCCGGGGCGGCCGTGGTGCGTGAACTCCTCCAGCGGAGCCTTGCAGAGCCATCTGACCATCTCGACCCCTGCGCCCTCCGGGCCCGCGGACCTGGAGCTCCGGGACACCGGATAGTCTCGCTCCCAGTCTCTCGGGCGCGAGGTCTCGGCCGGGACTTTGGCAAAAGTCCACAGATCGTCCTTCAGTCTTTCCCAGGAGCTCTCGCTCGTGGCGTCGCCCTCCAACGGATCCCTGCGCCCCCGACGCATGAACATCTTGTCGATGGCGGACGCTTTGTCCAGGCACTTGATGCGTGCCCTGGCCTCGAGCGGCTCGGGAGCGGGCCACGTGGGGTCTTCGTTCGTCAGCGCGTTGGTCCAGAACAGGGAACAGTTCTCCGCGACCACGGCCACGGACTCCAGCCTCTGAACCAACGGGCCTTCGCCCCTCAGGTAGAACAGGGGAGACTCAGAAGCGAATGCCACCGTGTGCCCGTCTGTCACGGACACACCGGGGCGTCTGGCAGACGCCGTCGACTCTGGTCTCGAGGCCCCTTCGCTCGCCAGCCTGAGAAAGCTCCAGTCCCCCAGGCTCATCGAAACTCTGCCCGGGAAGCGCTTGACCCTCTCGAACACCAGCGCGGGTCCCAGCGTCTCAGAGTACGCCCTCAGGAGGAGGTCTTCCTCATCCCCCCGAGGCAGCAGCTCGCTCCCGGGGCAGAGCTCGGAAGCGCTCAGGGGTCTGGGCGCGCAGGACCTGGCCAGGAGCGGAGCCAGCCTGTGGTCCCGGGAGCAGAGGAAGGCTCCGATCGTGTTAACCCTGAGGCTGCGTTAGTGGCGGACCTCTGCGTCCGTTCCCCTGGTCCAGGCGGACGCGCCCCTGTGCCTGCTCAGCGTGAACAGCTTGCAGGCCGGGTGGCAGGTCAGTCTGCAGCTCTCGGCCAGGTGGCCCAGGAGAGCGTGCGCCAGGGGCAGAAGGCCCCGTCCGTGCAGGACAAACTCGTAGTAGAGCATCACGTCACCCCGGTTCATCTCTGGCACGCAAGGGTGCACGGCTATGTAGAAGCGAGTCAGGCAGGCGCTCACGTCAAAGTCCTTTTCTGCCCCCCTCGTCGCCAGGACTCTCGCGCAGTGGCCCAGCATCACAGCCTCATCCAGGCAGGCTTCGTACGCGGAGCCGCACTCTCCGGGGCACCTGTCGGCCCTGTCCGGCGCGAAGCGCTTAGGGCGCGCGTTCGCCGCCAGGTTCAGGTTGTATTCGCGCAGGGGACGGGAGAGGGCGTCCTCCGAGACGCTCCCGCTTGACTCCTTCTCGGTCCTCGCCACCTCGACAGTGGGGAAGAACTCTCCGTCCCCGATGGCGCTGCGGCACTGTCGGTCCGCCGCCGGCGACGTGAGCCACGAACGCGTGTGCGGGGGCTCTCTTCCACACGGGCCTCGAGCGAAAGGCTCGTCTACGGCCAGCTCCAGCTCGCAACGCCTGGTCGTCCGGCGGGAAGATCTGAAAATGCGCGACAGCCTGCACTCTTCGTAACCCCTGGCCTGATCGCTGCGCACGGCCCGTTCCAGGCTGGACGCGGCGTCTGCTGTGAGCGGGAGGCGCTCCAGTTTGTGGCCGGAGCGGCTCCAGATACGTTCCCTCCCTGTCTCCGGGGCGTAATTCAGCTGAAAGTAGCAGTCGCGCGTCTCGGGCGGCGGGATCCTCAAGGAGGCGTCGATCTCGCGCAAGTTGTCGGTGAGCCTCGTGTAACGGGCGCCACCTGATGCGCGGGAACCCGGGCGCACACCCTGCGTGTCGGGAATCTTCAGGAGGGCCCTGTGACGGCCGTGTCTCGAGTGAAACACCCCGCAGACCCTCAGTATGTTCAAGTCGGCGGGCCCCAGGGTGCGTATGCCTATCGTGACCCACTTGAAACGAGAGCTCGGCCCAAGCCCCCTCCCGAAAAGGACGATGTGGCTCATCCTCTCGGCCGCCTCGCAGATCGACGGAGAATCCACGCTGGCCGGCGGATCTGCCTCTTTGATATCCCTGGCGTCCGAGAGCGGCGCCCTGCTCGGGGTGCCCCGCAGCAAAGCCAGGTCCCCCTCCAAATCCTCGTGCATCGGGCGACTCGGACGGCCCAAGACTCGCTAGGCAAGGACAGGTGCCAGGTACGTGCTCTGACACGATCTGCCTGAGCTTCGACAGAATGGAGCAGTCGCTCGCCTCGAAGCGAATGCTGCTTTCCCTGGAACCTCGTTCAAAGCCTGCATTTTCCATGCGTAGGTAAATGGTAAATGGTAAATGGCGTATACTTATATAGCGCTTTCTACCTTCTTACGAAGGCCCAAAGCGCCTTACAGTCACAGTCCCATTCACCCATGCACACACACATTCACATTCACAGGCGGTGGCTCCGCTGCCGAACACTGGTGCCAACCTCCCACCAGAGGCAAGGTGGGGTTCAGTGTCTTGCCCAAGGACACTTCGACACATGGGCGTGCAAGGCGGGAATCAAACCTGCAATCTTACGATCATGAGTCAACCGCCCTACCTCTGCACCACGGCCGCCCCAGTAGGTAAGAAAGGACCAGTGCCCACGCCTCTGTCCACTCCAAGGGCCCCGAGAACCATAGGCTCGTCGGTAGATCTGGGCCCGCCAGCCTCGCGAAGACTCCCAGCGCGTACAGCACTGCCGCGCAGCTCGCGCCGTCGAGCTGAGGAGGAGCGATCACGTCCATGCCCCCGGGGATCAGACACACGGCCCGATCGAAGAGGTACGCCTCTGACCTGAAGCCCTGGGGCATGACACCGCTGTACTGAGGGGTCCTGGAGACACGCAGACGGTGATCTAGAGTTCCCTCGGACGAACTTCGGCGAGGATATCAGCAGGCGGGGCGCCCCTGGCGCGCCTGTCTCGATCTCCAGCACAGAGTGCCCGCTGGGAAACCATTCGGTGAGCCGTCCGCTCGGGCCTTCCGCAGCTGTCCTCATCCTCAATCTGCTCTCGCTTTTGCTTTCGGCCTCCCGGGTTTCCCGTGCTGTCGTCTTCCCGCCTCTGCTCACACCTGCAGTGTCCTGGCGGCCCATGCCCCTTCTGGCGTTCGGACTCGACCACACCAGTGCCGTGGAGATCACCTCCCTCAGAGCCGCAAGGCCGGAGAATGCGCCGTGGCGACTTTCCGCCGTTCTGTCGAGTTCCCGTAGAAATCCCTGCCTCCCGCTGGTGCCGGGGCCTCGCGCGGGCCCCGGGAACCAAGGATCGGTAGGCTCCAGTTCCCTCAGGTCGAACGCGCGGTCGCCTTCTCCGGGTAGCACGCATCGCAGGGCGAACCGCGTCCCCAGCCCGCAGTCGCCCAAGGCCAGGGCGTACAGCGTGCGGACAACCTCCTCTCGCCAGCCGGGCGAGAAGACGAGGCAAACGCGAGCCTTCCAGGAAGACACCACCTGGTAGAGCGACAGGCCATCTGAAGCGTAGATGATTCCCGGGACGACCTCGGCTCCGCTCACGTCCCTCTCCTCGACCTCGTAGCCCACGCTTGTTTCTGGCCACCAGTGGGAAGAGCCGCCCGATTCGATCTCTGAGCACTTCGAGATCACCAAAGCGGGCTCGGCCACACCACCCGCGAGCGCCCTGAAGGCCACGTCCGAGAACACAGACAGGGTCTCCCTGAACACGGCGAACGCGCTGTCTGCGGGCCGCAGCCTCCTGGGAGGACGGGGCTCCGCGAACCGCTGGATGCTCAGCAGTCTTCCATCCTCGTTGGCGGTGATCAGCGCACCGTCACCCAGCAGCGTCGCGTAGAGCAACGACGAGGAGCTCACACATGCGGACGATTGGCCCCGAACGGCCCTCTCCCAAACGTTTCGGATGTGGAGCTGGGATTTTCACTTGAACGACGCCTACTTCGACATCAGGAGCGACCTGGCGGTTCTCGAGAGCCTAATCGGAATCGGCGACATCTCCGTCAAGAGCCTGCTTTAAGAGAGATCGTGAAGGTCGTGAGGAACGAAGGCTCTCTGGAGCTCAGCCTGAGCAAGGCACGTGGCGAGCTCGCGGAAGCCCAAGCATCGAGGCGCCGGCTTGAGGCCGCCGGCTCCTTCTTCGCGTTCTGAAGGTGGAGGGGGGTGGACGGGACATGGCGAGATACTTAACGCGGCGGGCAGCGGCCCCAACTCGACCATCCCCCTTACCATGGACGTCGACTGCGATTACTTGACGGTCGGTGGTGTCGACGCTGAACCTGACGGCCGGAATGACCCCTGTCCGCATTGCTCCTCCTCGCGCTCCCTGCGCAGGGCCCTGATGTACAAGTCAGTGCACCAGGAATCTGATGGGGTCTCGGCATCCATTTCGGTCAGGCCGGTCACCTTCGAGGAGGCTTCGTCCGGCCGAATGGTCCCCTACGTGCTGTCGCACGAGACAAGGGACGGTCGCTGCATCGACCCGGAGGATGGGGACGAGACCGCGCATTACTACACGGTGTGGAACTGCCTCGCCTCGTTCCGAGGCAGCGTCCACCTGAGAGACGCGGCGGAATACGGAACCTGGCTGTCAGAGCTGGACCAGTGTGCGGCGGCACTTGGCCGGTTGCGAAGCGCAGCTCACCTGCCCGACCTGAAACGATTTGTGCTCGAGCAGAAAAATGACGATGGCCTGCTGCACCTCGCCAGCAAGTGGCTCGGGCGGGGCGAACACGCGACCGTCTGGATCGAGATGTTCGGGCCCTTTTTCGTTGACGTGGCTTTCGCGCCGGTTCTTCACAAGATCTTGAGATCTGACTCGGAACGAGTAGTGACCTGCTCTGAGAGCACCCCTCGAGACCCCTCGGTCGCCTCCGGAGATCATGACGTTCCGAGCGTGGCACTCGCGCAGCGTGATTGCCCTCGGTCGACACTGGAAACGCTGCTGGTGGTGGACTCTCCGGATAGTCTCGGCTTTGCGCACCAAAAGGTTTTTCCTAGCGAAACCGCGGACGCGAACGAATGGCCAGACTTTGTCGGGGTGAGCTCGGTTCCGAGTCTGAGAAAGCCTTGCCTGACGAACGTGTGGAATACGACTTTCGCCAAGATGCACAGGGACGCCGTGCCAAGCTCAGAACCTGCCGTATGAAGCTCGGCGTCGTGCCCGTGCAAAACCCTGGCGGAAGTGCTCTGGCTGATATTCGTCGGCGCGTATGGACGCCGAGAGTCGGACTCGGCTCCCCTGACGGTGGAAGCCCTCGCGGTTGTTGTACACTTGGCCTCGAAGATCATTGATAGAAATTCTATCTCAGGCCTAGGGCCCTGCAAAGACATAAAGGCCCTGTGCGGCGACTTGTACGCAGCGCTGGAACAGTTTCTGCCCGTCGTCTCCATAGCGGCAGGTTTGTTCGGGCGCAACGTCACGGTCTGCTCGCAGGGGACCTTCTTTCACATTTGCAACAGCCGTCACGGGAACTCGTGGGTGCAGGGCTTTCTGGAATGCGACGGATCATTGTGGCAGCTGAGGGGCCTGCCGCCGCACACGACTCCAATCGAACTTCTGTTCGAGAGCGGACCGAATCACAGAGCGGGCTCGCTCCGCGCCTATGCGAGGCTACACGACCTCAACGTGATCGAGGTTCCTTCGGACGGTTACTGTGGATTCCACAGCGTAGCCCAGCTCCTGTACAATGACACGGCCAAAGGGGAAACCCGTGCGTCCCTGGTGACGAGGACGGCCGAGTTTGTGTTTCTCAACGCGGAAAGGGCAGACGTCAGAGAGATGTACCTGACAGTCAACGGACCCAAAAACGTCTCTGAGCTGAAGCGACTCTTGTCTGAGGAGAAGAGGTGGCCCAGTGTACAGGAGGTAAAATACATGCTGGAAGCTCACAGCAAATGCTTGGGACTCCTCACGGAGACGTCGTACCCGATCAACGATAGGGCTTGCGCTCACATCGTGTGGACCTGAAACCATTACGAGCCCTTGAAACCCAAAGTGTTACGATGCTGAGCTATGCTGTTTTCTGTCAGATGTTTTTTTTTCTTTTTCCTTGTTGTTTCGATGAGGTGATGGAAATAAAAATCAAAGACATACCAAATTCTGTGGTGCACGACTGAATTCTTTATTTTGTGAAAAGGAATACACTGGAAATACTGTACATGAACACAAGTACATGAACACAACCGCAATGCAGTCAGAGGGTGACTTTCTTTGCTTCATGCGAGATAAAGTAAACTGCAAAAATGGTACATGGCGACTGCTCTCGGTAGAAGCGACACGGGTCACTACACAGTCAGAAGGAACATTCGGTACACTGCCCCGTTGCCGAGTGAGAGACGGTGCGTGTGCTACAAATTGAAGCAAATTGAAATGGATGAAACCTAATGGTACATGCTGCTTTGAGTGTCCTCTTCCCGCTGAGGGAGCCCTGGAGAGCTTTCCCCCGCCCCGTCACCGTGCGTGTGCTCAGACCCTCTCGAGGTCCACCCGTCTCCAGCCACTCCTTCCCCGTCGAGTTCTTCGTTCTGATTGGCAAAGGCAGCGGCGAGCGCTCTGGTGACCAGGTCGTACCTCTCCAGCGGGTTGATCTGAGCGAGGGTCACGGGCCCGGCGACAGCGGGTTCGACCACAATCAATTCCACTTAATGACTTGATTTTGTATCCGTACAACAAACGGGCCGTAGGGTTGCACCTCGAAGCCTTGTTCCGTGGGCAGAGAAAGCATTTCGTATCGTCCGTCTCTACCCAGCACGTCCTCCAGCGGGCTTCGCGGTCCCGTGGCTCTTTCGGAAAAGCCGCACAGCCCGTACACTTGGTGGATGAGCTCCTCGTCCTCGGGCAAAGTCCACTCTCTGAAGTAGTTTCTCATATCCCCGGCCTGGAGCCACGACACGCATCTGCGCTCCATACTGCGGCCGCCCTTTGAGCACATCGGAGAGCCGTAGGCGGAGTGCGGGCACGCTCCGAAAACAGCCATCCACGTCTACGATGATGTAGCGCATGCCGAGACTCTCGTTTTTGTAGTCTACGCTGCGGACGGCCGCGGGCAGCACGGTGACGTACCCGAAGAGCCAGGCCAGCACATCGGACTCGATCTTCACTGGGTCGGGCACGTGGTTGGACCAGACCACCGCCTGCATTCCCCTGATCTTCGGAACCGCCTTCATGCAAGCGCTCATCACGTCGAATGAGTTCCAGCGGAGGTCTATCACGCAGGCTTGCTCCGTTCTCATGCCGATCAGGTGGTGCTTGCAGGCGACGGCTTTCTTGCATGACTCCGGAGACATCAGGTCGAGCGCCAGGGCTTCTCCGAAAAGCCTGTTTCCGTATTCGGGCGCGGGTGCCGTGATGGCGCGCCCTATCACATACAGGACGCTGAAGTTGTCGTGGCCCGGGAAGAGCTCCAGGGTTATCTCCTTGGGCAGCGCGCTCTCAAAGCAATGCTGCTCTTCCTCCACCGAGGCCGGTCCCCGTCTCTGGACACGAAAATTAAACTGGTCCACCACACAGAGGGGTCTCTCTGCTGTGCATCTGAAGTGGGATGGGCGTGATTTGTACACGTACAGTCCCGGAGGCAGGGTCCTGGAACGGTCTACCTGGTAGACCAACACAGAGTCGCAGCATTTGGGGTATCTCGCGCTCCGGTTGCACATCAGCCACCTGTACGCCGCTGCCACCGGCTCCATTTCGTACGCCCACAGGACTTGGGACTGGGCTCTGGCGATTTCGCGGGAAGAGCCCTGCCCGCCCAGTTTGGTGGCGCATCGTCAGCGGCGTTCGGGGTTCGGAACATCTGCGCCGCCCCCCCCGCTCTAGCGCTGTTCCGCGGACGGCTGAGCCGTTGCGTGTAAGTGCAGGGCCCTTCTTTCGTGCCGTGTCGCAGCAACGTGTCCACCGCGTGCATAAAGTTGAACCTGTGGTGGGAGCAGTTGGCCGTGCCCTCTCCGAGAGACCTCAGGCTCACGCCTTCAGTTCCGGGGGCGTACAGCACGCCGCCGATCACCGGCACGGGGTCTAGCGCTAAGGCCCTGTACAGGGAGCAGCACA
Organism: Oryzias curvinotus; assembly: GCA_023969325.1. Lineage (NCBI taxonomy): Eukaryota > Metazoa > Chordata > Actinopteri > Beloniformes > Adrianichthyidae > Oryzias > Oryzias curvinotus. The sequence continues at coordinate 18,569,560 of CM043713.1, read as the reverse complement.
GCTCCCGCTTCGCTTCCATCTTGGACCGAGCTTCCTCGGACGGCGGAGGGGGCCACAGGCGTTACGTCGACGATGTCACGAGGAGGAGGGGAAGCTCCTCGAGAGGCCCCTTACGACGCCTTTGCAGGGAGGGTACCCGTCGAACTGTTGATGGAGTGTAAAAGAAAGCGTCAGAAGACCTCGGTGGAGGCCGCTCTCAAGTCTACGAATCTATGCAGGAGAGTTTCCACGATCAGCTACGTCGGCGGAGCGTCCAAGGTCGGCAGAGCGAGGGTCAACAGGCGGTCGGGGTGCGCAAAGTGCCTGTTGTGTCTGGTGACCTTGGTCAAAGGCAGCAAGCAAAGGAGCAGAGCCGGCATCAAGCTCCGATGTCCTTGTGAAGCCAGGGTGTGCGAGACCTGCTTCGTGAACGACCCGCACTGGTACCTGACGGAGCCTCACTTCAGCAGCTGCCCGTCCCTCCGCGGGTTCATCTGTTCCGCGTGCGCCTGTTTTGCAGGACTCGTCGAGAAACCATGTTGCCTCTGGATGTGCCCGGGCTGTTCGGACGGGGTCCGAGAGAAGGGCGTCGCCTGCTCGCTGTGCTCAAAACTCGTGCCTCGCAGGAAGCCATCCGTGCGTCGCTCCCTCTGGTGCGAAGCAGCGGATCCGGGTCGACGGGCTGCGGAGCCTCCCTCGGACGCCCTGTGTTTGGACGAGGGCAAAGTCTCAGGCAAAGTGGAATGTCCTTTCGCATTTGGGAGCTCTCCCAAATGGGAGAAAATGAGGGGAGTATGCAAAGGAAAGATTGTCCTCCTCTGTGTTGCTCTTTGCAGTGTGACAACTGGCTTTGCACGGGCCTTTGGTAGAAATCTGCCACGCTGCACTGAGTCTTGGTCTCTGTGGTTGGACCTCACTGTCCTCTTTGCCCCTCCCTCTTTCCCTGCAGCGGGTGTGTGGGAGGCTTACAATCAGCCTCCTCCTCCTTCGGAAGGAAGCTCCACCTTCTAACTTTTCCCCTTTTTCTTCCAGTGTCCTCCTCCTCCCTCACTGTCTGACTCTGCCTCGCTGAAGTCTGACGGGAGTGCGGCGGACCGGAAACAGAAACTAGACCAGAAGATTTGGATCACAGGCCCTTTAAAACTTGTTCCGTGCAAACCAAGAGTGGTCAAAGTAACCTTACGCGAGTTTAACAAAGACTGGAGGGAAGTTGCTCCATGAAGACCACGACAGTGAAGGTTCGAGAGAGAAAAAAAAATCAATCCTTCTGCCATGGAAAAGTACTGGAAGTCCAGCTTTTGCCTGGGCAAGGGGGGCTTCGGCAAAGTGTTTCTGGGCCGTGGCCCTGAAGATTATCCCGCTCTGCCGTACGAGATTCTGCGAGGTTGATGGGACCAGTTAGCCATTCGAAGCTATCGCCTTGGAAATGGTCTCCAAAGACCCTCCGTTTCCTGGGATCATCCGCATGCTGGACTTTTATCCGGTATAATTGGGTGATAGTCACGGAGAAGCCAGAGAACATGCAAGATCTGTACGAATACATCACGCTAGAGAATTTTTAGGTCAGGTCATCCAGGCCTTGCTCCACTGTCACAGCCGCGGTGTTGTGCACATGAACGTAAAAGACGAAAACCTGCTGGTGGACCTGACGACGCTCGAGCTGAAACTCATCGACTTTGGCTCCGCCGAATTTCTTGAACCCGACAAAGTGTACGACATGTTCCACGGGACTGCGGCGTATGGGCCCCCCGAACGGCTTACCCAAGGATGCTACAAAGCTCTTCCATCTGAGGTTTGGTCGTAGGGGATTCTTTTGTACGACATGGTGCACGGGGACGTACCATTTCGAAACGACAGGGAGCTCCTACTGGGCGAGCTTAGATTCAAAAAAGACCTCTCTGAGGACTGCGTGGCCCTGATAAAATGGTGTTTGAGCAGGACGCCCGAAGAGAGACCGATGCTTAAAGACATAATGGCCCAGCCTTGGATGCTGAAGCGAGGCTCGGAGGCGCACGAGGGCGACGCCACGGCCGGAGCCCCAACGCCCACGCGAGGAGATCTCCAGCAATTGGAGCCCGGCTCTGCTCTGGCGGCCCAAGCCCACGATGTCGACGCCATGGCCGGAGCCCCAACGCCCACGCGAGGAGATCTCCAGCAATTGGAGCCCGGCTCGGATCTGGCGGACCGAGCCCACGATGTCGACACGCCGACCCGTCGAGGGTCCGTCTCGTCCGTGTGGAACGAAACGCAGCTTCGTCCGGCGATGGCGACGCTCTGCTCCGAGGGCTTCGAATCAATCTGGAGGAGATTGTCGTCCTTCGACCGACTTCCCAGTCGTCAGGGGAGTATCGCCGCAGAGACAGGACGTACCGTGGCTCGTTGCCACTCAGAGGTCTCGCAGAGCGGAGCGCAACGTCCGGGTCAGGGAGAGCTCCCAAAAACGGAGTAGGATGTAGAATGTTGAACGAAATGGCTAACTGCTCATGTTGTATAGATGCCAGTTCCATGATAACTCAATAGAGCTTGTTCCCTGATGCCTACTGTACAGTTTTTTTGCCTTGTTCAAATAAAAGTCAAACTGGAACCTCAACGTCGCATATTCGCTTTCTTTTTTGCTCATGGGTTTTGTCCCAACATGACTATTTGAAGAGACATTTTTCTAATTATTGGATACATCACACAACAATCTCGGTTTTTAAAGATTGAAAAATAAAAAAAATACATTGGTGTGTACATTTTTAATCATATAATGGTCAGCATATACACGTTAGATAAAGTGATTACCACACACAAAGGTTACATGTTTTTGGTCAGCATATACGCAGGTTAAATGAAGTGATTACCATATACAAGAAATGGCAGCCAGAGCTGTCTGCTGCGAGGTTACTTTGATGACCCAGTCCTCCCGCTCGCCGTAGCACCAACAGAGTGGGGTGGAAATGAAACGGTCAAAAGAACCTTCATGCAGCTCTACTCAAAAAGAAAAACAAAAACAAGACAAGAGTGTGTTGGAAAAGTCAGCAGAAGTCGATGGTATTTACTTACCAAATACCAAAAGAAAAAAAATTAGTTGTAGCGTTAGATACAAGGGGGCTTACAAAGAGGCTCCGGGGTCCGTGAGACCCAACGCCGACTGGAATGAAACAGTGGGTCCGCGCGCTGTCTCGCGGGGCTTGTGAGACCCTGGACAGAATTGGAACCAAACACAGGCTCCGCGCGCTGTCTCGCGGGATCCGTGAGCCCCCTTACAGAATTGGAACCAGACAGTGGCTCCGAGCGCTGTCTCGCGGGGTCCGTGAGACCCTGTACAGAATTGGAACGAAACACAGGCCCCGCGCGCTTTCTCGCACGGTCCGTGAGACCCCGTACAGAATTGGAACGAAACACAGGCTCCGCGCGCTGTCTAGCGGGGTCCGTGAGACCCCGTACAGAATTGGAACGAAACACAGGCTCCGCGCGCTGTCTCGCACGGTCCGTGAGACCCCGTACAGAATTGGAACGAAACACAGGCTCTGCGCGCTGTCTAGCGGGGCCCGTGAGACCCCGAAAAGAGTTGGAACGAAACACAGGCTCCGCGCGCTGTCTCGCACGGTCCGTGAGACCCCGTACAGAATTGGAACCAAACAGTGGCTCCAAGCGCTGTCTCACACGGTCCGTAAGACCCCGTACAGAGTTGGAATGAAACACAGGCTCCGCGCGCTGTCTTGTGGGGTCCGTGAGACCCCCAACAGAATTGGAACCAAACAGTGGCTCCGAGCGCTGTCTCGCACGGTCCATGAGACCCCGAACAGAGTTGGAACGAAACAGTGGCTCCGAGCGCTGTCTCGCGGGGCCGTTAGACCCAGAACAGAATTGGAATGAAACACAGGCTCCGCGCGCTGTCTCGCACGGTCTGTGAGACCCCGTACAGAATTGGGACAAAACACAGGCTCCGCGCGCTGTCTAGCGGGGCTCGTGAGACCCCGTACAGAGTTGGAACGAAACACAGGCTGTCTCGCACGGTCCCAGCGACCCCGTCTCGATTTGGAACCAAACAGTTGCACCTCGCGCTGTCTCGCTGGGTCCGTGAGACCCCATACAAAGTTGGAACCAAACAGTGCCTCCGAGCGCTGTCTCGCATGGTCCGTGAGACCCCGAACAGAATTGGAACGAAACACAGGCTCCGAGCGCTGTGTAGTGGGGTCAGTGAGACCCCGAACAGAGTTGGAACGAAACACAGGCTCCGCGCGCTGTCTCGCACGGTCAGTGAGACCCCTACAGAATTGGAACAAAACACAGGCTCCGCGCGCTGTCTATCGGGGCTCGTGAGACCCCGTACAGAGTTGGAATGAAACACAGGCTCCGCGCGCTGTCTCGCACGGTCCGTGAGACCCCGTACAGAATTGGAACCAAACAGTGGCTCAGAGCGCTGTCTCACACGGTCCGTAAGACCCCGTACAGAGTTGGAATGAAACACAGGCTCCGCACGCTGTCTTGTGGGGTCCGTGAGACCCCCAACAGAATTGGAACCAAACAGTGGCTCCGAGCGCTGTCTCGCACGGTCCATGAGACCCCGAACAGAGTTGGAACGAAACAGTGGCTCCGAGCGCTGTCTCGCGGGGCCGTTAGACCCAGAACAGAATTGGAATGAAACACAGGCTCCGCGCGCTGTCTCGCACGGTCTGTGAGACCCCGTACAGAATTGGGACAAAACACAGGCTCCGCGCGCTGTCTAGCGGGGCTCGTGAGACCCCGTGCAGAGTTGGAACGAAACACAGGCTGTCTCGCACGGTCCCAGCGACCCCGTCTCGATTTGGAACCAAACAGTTGCACCTCGCGCTGTCTCGCTGGGTCCGTGAGACCCCATACAAAGTTGGAACCAAACAGTGCCTCCGAGCGCTGTCTCGCATGGTCCGTGAGACCCCGAACAGAATTGGAACGAAACACAGGCTCCGCACGCTGTGTAGTGGGGTCAGTGAGACCCCGAACAGAGTTGGAACGAAACACAGGCTCCGCGCGCTGTCTCGCACGGTCAGTGAGACCCCTACAGAATTGGAACAAAACACAGGCTCCGCGCGCTGTCTATCGGGGCTCGTGAGACCCCGTACAGAGTTGGAATGAAACACAGGCTCCGCGCGCTGTCTCGCACGGTCCGTGAGACCCCGTACAGAATTGGAACCAAACAGTGGCTCAGAGCGCTGTCTCGCACGGTCCGTGAGACCCCGTACAGAATTGGAACGAAACACAGGCTCCGCGCGCTGTCTAGCGGGGTCCGTGAGACCCCGTACAAAGTTGGAACCAAACAGTGCCTCCGAGCGCTGTCTCGCATGGTCCGTGAGACCCCAAACAGAATTGGAACGAAACACAGGCTCCGCGCGCTGTGTAGTGGGGTCCGTGAGACCCCGAACAGAGTTGGAACAAAACACAGGCTCCGAGCGCTGTCTCCCGGGGTCCGTGAGACCCTGAACAGAATTGGAACGAAACACAGGCTCCGCACGCTGTCTCCCGGGGTCCGTGAGACCCCGTACAGAGATGGAACGAAACACAGGCTCCGAGCGCTGTCTCGCACGGTCCGTGAGACCCCGAACAGAATGGGAACAAAACACAGGCTCCGCGCAGTCTCGCGGGGTCCATGAGACCCCGTACAGAGTTGGAACGAAACACAGACTCCGAGCGCTGTCTCCCGGGGTCCGTGAGACCCCGTACAGAGTTGGAACGAAACACAGGCTGTCTCGCACGGTCCCAGCGACCCCGTCTCGATTTGGAACCAAACAGTGGCACCTCGCACTGTCTCGCTGGGTCCGTGAGACCCCATACAAAGTTGGAACCAAACAGTGCCTCCAAGCGCTGTCTCGCATGGTCCGTGAGACCCCGAACAGAATTGGAACGAAACACAGGCTCCGCACGCTGTGTAGTGGGGTCAGTGAGACCCCGAACAGAGTTGGAACGAAACACAGGCTCCGCGCGCTGTCTCGCACGGTCAGTGAGACCCCTACAGAATTGGAACAAAACACAGGCTCCGCGCGCTGTCTATCGGGGCTCGTGAGACCCCGTACAGAGTTGGAATGAAACACAGGCTCCGCGCGCTGTCTCGCACGGTCCGTGAGACCCCGTACAGAATTGGAACCAAACAGTGGCTCCAAGCGCTGTCTCGCGGGGTCCGTGAGACACCGTACAGAATTGGAACAAAACACCGGCTCCGCGCGCTGTCTAGCGGGGTCCGTGAGACCCCATACAGAATTGGAACCAAACAGTGGCACCTCGCGCTGTCTCGCATGGTCCGTGAGACCCCGAACAGAATTGGAACGAAACACAGGCTCCGCGCGCTGTGTAGTGGGGTCCGTGAGACCCCGAACAGAGTTGGAACCAAACAGTGCCTCCAAGCGCTGTCTCCCGGGGTCCATGAGACCCTGAACAGAATTGGAACGAAACACAGGCTCTGCACGCTGTCTCCCGGGTCCGTGAGACCCCGTACAGAGATGGAACGAAACACAGGCTCCGAGCGCTGTCTCGCACGGTCCGTGAGACCCCGAACAGAATGGGAACAAAACACAGGCTCCGCGCAGTCTCGCGGGGTCCATGAGACCCCGTACAGAGTTGGAACGAAACACAGACTCCGAGCGCTGTCTCCCGGGGTCCGTGAGACCCCATACAAAGTTGGAACGAAGCAGTTTCTCTTTGAAAGCTCAAAAACGAACCTGTTTCTTTAGATCCGTGACCTGTGGGTTACAGTGGGCCACACGCTGGTTTGCCTTCTCTCTTTGCTGGGGATCAGCAGCATCACTGTTGCAAGAGAAAGCCTTATCCTGCTAACAAAAAAATATCTAAAAAATTTTTTCACTCTCCCTCTAACTTAAAACTTAAAATGACTGTGGGGATTAATTGAATATCAAATATCAAATATCAAAAACATTAATTCGTTTCAAAGAAGTTGGATTTGCCGAACACTCAGAGTTCGTCATTGTTTTGGTGCTCGTTTCAAAGTTCAGCATCTCGAACGGGTCGAGCCACTCGATGTTAACTGGCTGTCCGGAATTGGACAGAACCAGACTGCAGGAGAGCAAAACCAACCAGTGTATCTTCTCTGGAGACCATTAAATTGGCGAACTAGCAAATGGCAATTTCAACTTGAATTTCAGGCAAACAAAAAAGAACAGCAATACAACTACTAGCATGCCGTTCCAGTTTGGCTTCTGACTATAAGAGATACTTACTTATCTGTATTTTTTCTTTACTCTGACTTCTGGTCGGAACTAGCTAGCTACTACTACCGGAAGAAGAAAACTACGGAAGCCGAAATTGCTTCCGTTTTTTTTTTTTTTAAAAAAGCAGAAAACCTCTTAGGTTTGTTCATTTGTTTTAACTTTAAAATATCCTGCTAACATTTCTCTTGACCTCTCTTGATCACATATTAAAAAAAAAAAAAAAGAAACGCAAACACAAACGATACACTCCGAAAAGCCTCAAAGGTGATGTAGAAAAGTGAATGCTAAAAAAAAAAACTTGGGGACAATCGGACCCCATCAGGCAGCGGGTGGAAGGGAACCTGCGAAGCGAGACCCCCGGTGGGGGGGGCATGAGTGAAAGCAACAGCGGGACAATCGGGAGGAGCGGTGCCCTGCGAGAGCCTCTTAGGGGGCCATGAGGAAGGACTAAAAAACACAAAACACAAGCTTCCCCTCGGTGGCAGAACACAAAAATTGGGTCAATCGGACCCCTTGAGCCAGCGGGAGGATGGTGGGTACTAAATAAGTGGCATCCCCTGGTAGCCGAGGGCAATAAAAAAGAATGGGGTATTAGTAACCCCTGGAGGCAGGGCATAGAAATGAACAGTGGAAAACAAGACCCCTAGTGGTCAGGAGGCATACAAAAATGAAGAAATGGCGGCATCTGGTGGACAGGGGCATAAAAAAGAAAAGGGAGTTTTGGTGACCTCTACTGGTTGGGGATATAGAGGGTGCAAAAAAAAATTCAGGAACTCGACCCTCTTCGATTGCGGGGGGGTGTAGGGGGGTGTACCTGTCTGCTGTCCAGACCAAAGGGGGTATGCGTTTTTAAAACGCCCCTCCCCACCACCTTCTTTTAATCCATGCTTTTCTTCCCCCCTAAGACAGCACAAGGGATAAACATTCGAAAAACAATAAGAAGTTTTTCCCCCAGGGGCTTTCCTATGTATTTCAATGCAGCCAGTCTTTTACTGGCTGCATTGAAATACATAGGAAAGCATTACTGGGCATGTCTTTTTGTCTTTAAACCCGTCCTTTGAGGGCTTTTTGGGGCTTTTTCTTGTTTTTGTCGTCATTTCTGCGATTACAATTTTGTTGTTTGTGCGTTGGTGTTGTGCGTGTGTGTGTTTTTTTGTTGCGTTTGTCGACTTGTTTTGTGCTTTGGGCGACTTTTGACCCCATTTTTTGGCGTTTTGACGCGTTTTTTTGACGTTTTGGACCTTTTTGAGTGTTCGACCCTCATAGCAGTTACAATATGGTCCTTGCAGTTGTGACTGCTGCGGGCCGCAAGCGGCGTTGTATGGCCCGCAGGCGCTACCCGCCCCTTCCCTCGCTGCCCACCTCTTCGCCCCACCCGGCCTCGCTCTCCGCATCTGCGCCCCACCTGCCCCACGCTTCTCCTCCTCAGACGGAAGCATCACACAAACGTAGAGATCTGGTCTTTGGTGGAGGAAGAAAGGATTCAAGCGAACAGCTGCAGGAACACCGACGGCTTCATCTGGCTGCAGAGATCCTGCAAACCACCCATCAATAAATAAAACTTTAATAAATTGTAAATCAAACAAATGAGCTTCCAGACATTTGGAACGTTATCAATAAACATTCAGCTCACCTGTTCAACTACGTTTAGTCGGTCTGATCTGCTGCTGCACGGCGTTCACCTGCTGCTCTGTATGCTCACTTCCACAATAATCTCGTAAATTTACGAGTTATTTCTCATAAATTTATGTGATGAAATTCATTGCGACTTTAATCTCAAAACTTTATTTCGGCTTTTATGTCGACACGACGAGTTTTTTCTCGAAACTTTGTGTCGAGTTTTTTCTCGTCATGACGAGATTAAAGTCATCATAACGAGACTTTCAATATTGTAATGAATGGATGACTGGATAGAAACTTGACTTTCTAGGTCAAACATCCTCAGCAGGTCACATTTTTCTTGTGTTGTTGACTCTTTTGACTGTAGATGTGGTATTTCCTTAGTGTGAAAGTATGAAGAGTTTGTTTGAATTTATGAACCCATTTTTCAGTATGTGTTACTGTCCAACAGTGAACATTTTCACATAATTGACAAGAATGTGTCTGTGAGTCAAAGCTTTTAAAATGAAGGGCCAGAACTTGAGTGAAGAGATGAATGCATGAATCTTCCATTCAGATAACAGTTCATTTGACTTAAGCTCACACAAGTGTTGAACCTTTACAGCAGTGAATGAGGTATTTAGCAAGTGTGAATAAAATGTTAGTAATATTTGGGAACAATGAATCTAAACTGTTTTGAAATCTTTACTGAATAACTAAAAAAGAAGCAGTTTCAACATGAAATTTGTTTCTGCTTTTAAAAATTCTGCAACATTAGATATTTTTTAATACAGACTCTATGTTAATATAGTTAGCATTTATGTTGATATCACAACATATTACAACATAGTACATATTACATATTTACATATTTATTCGTTCATTAGTTAAATAGAAAACATTGCACATCTGCACTACAATAATGAGCTTTTTTTACTCTAAGTGTAGTACATTTTCTTGTCCACTAGACACATGGCACATGAAGCAGATGCTTCTATCACTGATTCTACACCGCATCTACAGTTCAAATATCAATTGGAATAGAAATTTCCCAGAAGTCTCTACTAAAAACCAGTGTGGATCGATGCTCACTCGATTGGCGAACATTGACCAGAATGTAGGGATGGGAATAGAAGCCCCATGAAGCCTCTTTGGGGTTCATGTAATTGTGCCGAAAAAATGAACCACCCATTCAGGGCTTCGAAACCACACAGAACAACGCATCTGGTGGCGGACTGCACATATATCGACATTTGTTTCAACAAAGCTCCTTGTGGAAATGGGAAAATGATGAGAAAACGTAAAACAAAACAATGTTGTAAATGATGATTAAAAAAACATATAAAACAACACAACATGGGACGTTTTCTGTGAGAAGTGCTTGACACAGCAAAATACACATCACATGAAGAAAAAAATAAACGCAAAAAAAATGTTAGAAGCGGATCTCGAACCAAGGACCTCTAGGTGTTAATATCATAGCCTTTGCCTCTAAGCTAATGCTATTGATGGGGTGACTACATGCCAGTGTATATTGATTTCAGTGGTTTTCGCAATATACAACGTTTCTAGTGTATTGTTTAAATAGGAAAAACCGAGTTGAAATGATCCTGAGCCACAGAACTTTTTTACTAGGAGCAACATTCTACAATATGTTATATTCCTCAATCGACAACCTGCATTGTTTTGAAGCTCATCGATTTCGTTAATGCTAAGCTAACGCGAATTATCGCCGAAGGCTAAAAACAAACGCTAGATATTACATCAAAAAGCAGTGAGTTCTAACCGTAGTCACAAGTTATTAACTCATGTTTTAAATGTGTTTATATATGTAGGGACAGACGAGGAAGAGGACATCGACATATGTTTCAACAAAGGTCCTTGTGGAAATGATGATGAAAAAACGTAAAACAGAACAATGTTGTTAATGATGATTTAAAAAACATAAAACAACACAACAGTGTGACGTTTTCTGTGAGAAGTGTTTGACACAGCAAAATACACATGAAGAAAAAAATAAACGCAAAAAAAAAAAAGTTTCAAGCCGGAGTCCATCCAATGACCGCCGGATGACGGCACCGACGTTTATCTCTCTGCGCTGATTCTAGTGATGAAGTTAAAACATCCCAGTGTATATACATTGCAGTGGCTTTTTTTTTCTGTATACAACGTTCTTAGTGTATTGTTTAGATAGGAAGAACCGAGTTTAAATTATCCTGAGCCACAGAACGTTTTTTTTCTAGGGGCAACATTCTACAACATTCAGGGTTCATTGCAAAGTGCAATGAACTGACGCTGAGAATGCAATGCGTACTACGACCCACAATGCATTACGCCTGTTGCGCTAGGTCCAGAAAACAACCGAAACATAAAAGTATATTAAAAAGTATCTAGTATCTGTTGTAAAATATATCTGTAAATATTGTAAAGATTGTGAGTTTAATATGTTATATTCCTCAATCGACAACCTACATTGGCAAGCTCATGCCAGATGGGAGGAAGAGAGACTTTGTTTTCGTGTCAAGCGCTTATGAAAACACCCGAAAGAGAAAAGTAGTGAGTGTAGCCCATGTAATATGTTTTTTGTTAATTTCACCAAAATCGCTTTTGTTGTCTTTATTTTGTTGTTTTTATGTGAATGTTTTAAGCAGAGACTTTTATTTTGGTGGTTCGCTGCTATTTCCTTTTCTTTCGCGGCATCCCTCCTTAGTCTCTGTGAAGACTGCCGAGAGGAGGTAAGCAGCAGACTTTGCTCTAACCAGTTTGGGTAAAAGGGGAGTTTAGTTAAAGTTTAAAACATAAAAACATGTTATTAACAAGTTAAAACTTTCCTCACATCATTTTCATTTTTGCTTATCGTGTGAAATATATTGTTATGGGCAAATGCAGCACTCGGCGGTATGCTAGCTTTGACGGGGCTTGAGCTAGCATGTATGGTCTCACATCATGTGACTGTGGGGGTTTTCTCCGCCTTCCTCAGGTGTGTTTGGAAGAGTGAGACCTGGGGGGTATTCCAGAAAGCAGGTTATGCTAGCTCTCACGGTAAGTTTGAGGCTAAGGAAGTTGATAACCTCAGCTTTCGGTTCCAGAAATGGAGATATGTTTCAGGATAGGTCAAGTTGCCATAGCAACTCATGCTCTGAACATAACCTGGTCTGGAGCAGGTTTAGTTGAAGCTTAGTTTGTTTACAGAGAGGTGCAGCAGCATGTCGTGTCCATTTGAAGATGATTTAGTGGATGAAGAAGCTCAGATAATACTTTTTCCACCATGAGAGGGTGATAAGACCACGTATGGATGTTGGAAAAATATTATTTTTTACTTTGATCTAACTTTATTATTTGTTTCAGTTAAAATAAATCATTTTTTTGTAAGTCGGTTTAAAAATTACACGTAGTTTTCAGACAGTTATTTTACTTTCATTCAAAGTAATTCAATTAAGTAGGTGTAACTTTGGTGCTGCTGTTAGAGCGGCACCGCAAAGGATTGTAGAATATCATTCCCTTTGCCTGTCTGGACGGATTTGGGTTTAAGTGTGGGTTTTTGACCAAATGTGTTTAGTTGTTTAGCTGTTTTACTGTGTTTTGCCATGCTTCGCCGAGTTATTTTGCCCTACTGAGCTTACGTCTCTGCACCATGAGTGAGAGTGAAGGAGAGGATGATGAGTTTATATAGCACCCCTACGGCATTGTAATGACAATCATGGTGAATTCTTTCATGAATTTTTGCACTCCGTGCATTATTCCCCCCGTCTTTTTTATTGTTGTAGAAATGATCATATCTGCCGGCTCAAACTTAGGCATTTGAGAGTCCAATAAATATAATTAATTAAGATGGAAAAAGATATTAATTGAATTGGAGTAATATGACATTTAGTTAGATAAATACGTAAATTTGAGTTGTATAAACAATTATTGAGATTTATAGACGTAAGAAATTAGGTTGAATAAATGAAACTCAATTTTTTTGTTACCAATAGAAGTAATTCATTTAAGTTGGCAAAATTAGATAAGTTATATATATGTGCGTCACAAGGAAAATGGATATAAGATCAGAAACTCGTGCGTTTACTTTGTCTGTTCTTTATCTACACGCAGAAACGCTTTTTTTTGATGATGCAGCCGTTTTACTTTTTTGATGGTCGTGTAATCTTCATACGCCGTCATTAAAACCTCAGACTCCGTCTCACTGAAGTACAGCGTTTTCTTTTTTTTTTCACCACGCGATTCCATGGTGACTCCAGAAATCGGCGATCCATTGAGAATGTCTTTATGTACTTGCCGTGTACATGCATTAACCCAGGGTTACCAAGTCGAGCGTAATTACGCCAACTCATATCCGGTCTTTTGGAACCGACATACCCAGAGTAAGCAAGTTCAGGCGGATTTCAGCCAGAATTCAGGGTTAAAGTCAGGCTAGTTTAAACATGCTTCCTGGAATACCCCCCTGAAGCGACATTCATGTGCTGTATTTTTGTTTTCACACAGTAAATTCCCTCATATGATGGCAATCTCGGTGTGAGACTCTTTATTCATTGAAGACACAACGCAGAAGATTTTAGCCGATGCTGCACACACCCAGCAGCAAGAGTGTGCCAGGCTACATGAGCATGGGTGTCCGAATTGCTTTGGAAATTCAGAGAACTATATAGAGGACTATCTAGTGCCGCACTATATAGGGTTTCCGTAGTTAGGGAGGATTCGGGCAGGAATTTGGACACAACCGGACATGCAAGCCTGTGACTTTTGCAAACTAATTTTCTGCATTTTTAACCTGTAACAGTTTGTAACTGTAAGCTGTAGAGTTACTTTAAAGCTATACCAAACCGTGAGTCACCAGAGATGCCGAGGTCAGTTTAATCACTATTTATATTGAAATGCTATTAGTATGCCGTGTTAGCATTAGCATGTTCGTCCAATCAAAGGTAACGCATACAAATTTGTTTTTCTTGTATTTTTCATTTTTGAGGTCTGTTTCTACTAACTGCTACGCTGGCTGTTTTTGTTAAATAAATAAGAGCAACTGTGACGTTGGGAGCTTTTTTTCAATTATAAATATATTAAAAATCGTGGTGAAATAAGTCCCGTTTTTTTAAATGACTTCTAAATCATTTTATCTTCCAAGGTTAGTTGTAAAATGATCCAACAGAAACAGTGATGTTGGTTTACTACTCAATTAACCAGAAAGTTGATAGAAAACCTGTAGAGCACAACATTCATGATTATTCAATATTATATCTTTCTTTCAAAGTCATGGTTTTTATTTATATACGTATTATTTGTTGGTTTGTATTTCTTGTTTAAAAAATGATAATTGACTATTTTAGATGCATTGTTTTAATTTTCATACATCTGGTCAAAGACAAACACCAGCAAAACACATTTAACTGCTAAGAAATGTGGTTTGATCTGTGAATCGTTGATCTTGGTTCCTGAATTGAATCCGATCTTTTCCTAATGATTGATTACCAGCTACCAGAAACTAACTTGATTCACCTTCAGTTAACACGATTTCCAATTGAACAAACATAGTCTAGAAATAAGAAGCTGAACATTCCCTCATATTTGTAAATGTACATAGAGCAAGGTTCAAAGTAAGTAAAAATACCAAATGTAGTTCTAACATTCTCTAACCAGAATCTCTAACCAGAGTCAGAGGACAGAGTCTGGTTTGCATGAACTGGACCAACCTGCACAGAGTTCTGATGTCATCTGCCCTCAGCTGCTTCCTGCTCTTCAGTGGCCTGGAGTGAGAAACCAGATGTGGTTTATTGCTGCATAAAGGTCTCTGTGGATGTTTTCTTTTCTAAAGTTCTGTCCTTCTGAGGAGAACAAAGTAGCAGGATCTTCCTTAAAGAAATCCTCCTCTTTTACTGTGACATTTGAGGATCTTTGATGGTTTTATTGGATGGTTTGTCTGGAGGGTCCAGATTTAGAAAATAGATTTCTGAACTATCTGATTGTCCAAGTTAAGCTAAGAACTCTGTGGCTTTTCCATCTCCCTCATAATATGTTTGTTTGAGACGTGCTTTTGACGTCTGAACGTTTTGTCCTCATTATTGTGCATCATAGAGTTGGCATTTCCCCCCAAAGTGTGTCTGTTTACACTGTTTAGAAAAGGTTGTGTAGTGTGTCAGACTCTGAGATGAGTGTCAGTCTTCCTGATGCTAATCCAGCAGGACAGTCCAGTCAGACTGACAGCTGATCGTCTGCTTCAGGAGAACATTTTCTAATAACACGTTCTTCTAGGGGTTGGGTGGGTCTGGGGAGTGTGTGGTGGGTGATGCTGATGTGTGTCTGGAAGGAGGGCTGGATGATGTTGGGTTCTCTCTTCTTTAGCTTATGTCTTTAGTCATTTCTCTTTTAATTGTGTTTGTATTTGTGTATTTTATGGTGTGTGGGGCTTATTTCATTCTTTTATTGCATGAATAGAGATTGTTGTTTCCTGCATTCTTGTTTGTTTTATGTGCAGCACCTTGAGCTGTGTTCTCCATGAAAGCTGCTATAGAAATGAACTTCATCAACTTCATAAAGCTAAGACTGATATAACACAGGATTTAAAACAAAAAAGTTTTTTCCTGAATCAAAAAATCCAACTTCAGGTTCAAAGTACATTTTGGGGCTTGTTTTAAATACCTAATGTAATTCTAACATTCTTGTGGTGTTTTTAGCAGGAGTCAGTGACAGAAAAATGTTTAGACACACCTGAAATGTGTGTATTTGATAAATGTGTTTGTCTTTTCCAGTCATCATGAACCTGCAGCTGCTGGATTCTCTCATCGACTTTTCCAGAGTGAGGATACAGGATTTGAACAATTGGGCCAGACGCTGCACACAGACGTTCAGCTCCATCCAGGACCCACAGTCAGCACCATCCTCAGCCAACATTGTTCCAGCTCCAGAGGACAGGTACACTCTGCTGTTGTCTTTGTATTGATAGGAATGATATTTGGAGAAGATTTTTCATGATGTGTGTTTCTGCCTCTAAGAATCTTCAAGGGGGGGCTCCATCTGCCAGGTGCTGCACTTTGGACTGCTTCCCTTCCTCTTCCAACAAGTCAGAGTCTGGTGGGATGACCTGCACAGAGTCCTGACCTGAACCCCATAGAACACCAGGCCTTCTCCACCAACATCAGTGTGTGACCTCACAATGACCTTTAGGAAGAAAGGTCAGGGACTCCTCCAAACACTCCTCAACCTTGTGGACATCATTCCCAGAAGAGTTGGAACTGTAATCGCTGCAGGAGGTGGATCCACACCGTACTGAACTCTATGGGTCAGTGCTGGGACGACACTTCAAGTCATGTGAGTACAGGCAGGTGAGCGTATACTTTTGGTACTACAGTGTACATGTGAGTACATCACAGAGATGCTCTGCAAGGTTCCTGAACATCTGGGGCAGATAAAATCTGACATCTGTCCTGCTCTTTAGATTTAGAGCAGGGGTGCCTAACCCTGGTCCTCAAGAGCCTCCATCCTGCCTGTTTTCCAGCTCTCCCTGGACTGCTTGATGCTGATAACCTAAATCAGGTGTGTTCAGTCAATCAGGACTTGAAATCACTTAAGTCAGCTATTTAACAGCACGCTGTTGAGGGAGAGCTGGAAAACAGGCAGGGTTGAGGCTCTGGAGGACCAGGGTTGGCCACCCCTGATTTAGAGTATAGATTTTTCTACTGAACATGACATGAAAAACACAGCATCAATGGGGGGGGGCCTCTCTGTGTGGAGTTTGCATGTTCTCCCCGTTCATGTGCAGGTTTTCTCTGCGGTGTCCAGCTTCCTCCCACCATCCAAAAACATGCTTCATAGGTTAATTGGCAACTCTAAATTGTCCATAGGTGTGAGTGTGAGAGTGAATGGGTGTGTGATTGAGGACATTCTACCCTGAGACAGACTGGTGACCTGTCCAGGGCGTCCCCTGCCTTCACCCAAAAGGGGCCGGGATAGGCTCCAGCAGCCCCGTGACCCCGAAAGGGACAAACGGAATAGAAGATGAATGAATGAATAGTTACTATTTATGTTGATCTCACAAAGATTTACATATTTAATTTACAGATACATTTACAGTTACAGATTTATTTAAAGCTTTACATATTTATTTGCTCACAAGTTAAGCAGAAATCCTTTCTTTTGAATCACAATAATTATTAGTTATTTCACTCTGAGTGTAATACATTTTTTTGTCCACTAGATGGTGCCAAGAGTGATGGACAAAATTGTTGGTAGCCCTCAGTTAAAGAAAGAAAGTCCACAATGTTCACTGAAATGACTTGAAACGTTCAAAATTAACAATAAATTAAAATTTATTTAAAATTAAATAATCAAAATCAGTCATTACTTTTGAGTTGATGATTAACAGAATTATTTATTAAAAAAAAAACTAATGAAATAGGGCTGGACAGAAATGATGGTACCCATAACTTCATATTTTGTTGCTCAACCTTTTGAGGCAATCACTGCAATTAAACGGTTTCTGTATTTGTTAATGAGCCTTCTGCACCTGGCCACAGGTATTCTGCCCCCTCCTCATGAGCAAACTGCTCCAGTTGTCTCAGGTTTGATGGTGTCTTCTCCAAATGGGATGTTTCAGCTCCTTCCACAGATGTTCAATGGGATTCAGATCTGGGCTCATAGAATCCACTTCAGAATAGTCCAACGCTTTTCTCTGAGCCATTCTTGGGGGTTTCTGGCTGTGTGTTTTGGATGGTTGTCCTGTTGGAAGACCCATGACCTGCGACTGAGACCAAGCTTTCTGACACTAGGCAGCACATTTCTACCCAGAATGCCTTGATCATCTGGAGATTTCATTTGACCTTGATTAACTTCCAGACACCCTGTGGCAGATGCAGCAAAGCAGCCCCAAAACAGAACTGAGCCTCCTCCATGTTTCACAGTCAGGACAGTGTTCTTTTGGTTGATGATTCATGTTTGAGTCTACCAACATAGAGCTGATGGGCCTCACCAAAAAGCTCCAGTTTGGTCTCATCATTTTCCCAGAAGCTTTGTGGCTTGTCAACATGCATTTTTGGCTTTTTTCTGATTTCCTTTCAACAGCGGTGTCCTCCTTGGTCGTCTCCATGAAGTCCACTCTGGCTCAAACAACGACGAATGGGTTGATCTGACACTGATGTACCTTGATCTAGGAGTTCACCTTTAATGTCTTTGGAGGTTGTTCTGGGCTCTTTGGATCCAGTTCCAACTATCCGTCTCCTCAAGTTGTCATCAATTTTCCTCTTCCAGCTACGTCCAGGGAGGTTGGCTACTGTCCAGTGGGTCTTAAACCTCTGAATAACGTGTGCCACTGTGACGGTGTGGCACCGTCAGATGATGAGGGGGGGCCGCACCAGGTTTTATTGTTTGTGTATTGATGTACTTTGCATTTATGATTACGCCTGTGGTGCCACCTGGAGGGGAATTGAGAGCAACGCCCCGTGGGCGTGGCATCCCACTTAAAGGTGAGCACTGCAGGTGGCGAAAAGAGAGGAGTGATGGAGTGATGGAGTGATGGAGTGATGGAGTGATGGAGTGTGCTGTGTGCTGTGTGCTGTGTGCTGTGTGCTGTGTGCTGTGTGCTGTGTGCTGTGTGGCCCTGCGTGGTGCTCACCGTGTCTGAATAAAACACAGATCCTCCTCACCTTGGCTCCTCTGCATCCTTTCTTGGCGGGACCCCGTCACAGCCACTGTGGTCACAGGAACTTCAAGCTGCTTAGAGATGGTTTTATAGCCTTTATCATGTTTGTCTATGATTTAGTTTCTAATGTCCTGGGACACTTATCTCCTTTCTGTTGTCCATGTTCAGTGTGGTCCACACCTTTTCACCAAACAGCAACGTGACTATTTGTCTCCCTTTAAATAGGCAGACTGACTGATTGTTTTTGTTTCTGAAATATGTTGCAGAAATGAATCAGCTGGACATCATGACGCAGGACCAGATGTGGTCTGTGAAAAAATCACACGCCCTGAAGTCTTGTCTGACCTGCCTTGCTTTCCTGTGAGGAACACCTTCAGCCTCATTTGAAAGCAGCTGCATTGAAGAAGCACAAGCTGGTGGAACCCTCCAAGAACCTGCAGGAGAACATCTGCTCCAGTCATGATGAGGTGATGTTGTGTCACACTGATCACAATCTGTTCTCTCTGCTCTGTGGAAGAACATAACACCGTCTCATCTGCAGCAGGAAGCCCTGAGAAGCAGAAACAGCTGCAGGAGACTCATCAACGAATCCTGCAGAGACTCCAGGACAGAAACAGCAAGTGGAGGCCACCATTAAATCTGTAGATCAAACCGTGTGGGACAGTGAGGAGATCTTTACTGAGATGATCCGTCTCATCCAGAAGAGAAGAGAAGAGGTGTAGGTGAAGAACAAGATCAGATTCCAACAGCTAACTGAAGTGAGGCGGGTCAAAGGTCATCAGAAGGAGCTGCAGCAGGAGATGACTGAGCTGATGAGGAGATGCTGTGAGCGTCAGCAGAGACGGGACGGGAAAGCAGTTATCTGTCACTGAAACCTGTGTTCTTTGAGATGTGAATAAATCAAGTCAACGTGGTATTTTGTCATTGTCTCACTGACTGAAGATGCTTGAATGTTTCCCATGACCTACAATGATTGACATGTAACCCTCACAAAAGCTCATCTAGCTTACATACTGATGTGGTAACAATTTTCACTTTTTTAAGAATTTAAAAAAAATTTTGTTTGTGAACATGTTAAAAAAAATCCTGTTAGGCCAGAATTAAAGAAAACCATCAGTCTGTAAAGGAGAAATGGAGCAGTTCAAACCTCACTGAATGTGGACAGGTGGGTATTTATTTTTTCTGATGAGATAAAGATGCTCTGTACTTAAAAAAATAGGCTTCCAAATTTTAGGGAAACAAATGTAACCAATATTAAAAAAAACTATAATCATTTTTAAATACACAGGTTATTTATTTAAATTGAAAATAGTAATCAGGGTTTTTGGAGAAAAACATTGATACATATAGTTTTTTGTCTCCTTTAAAATGTAAATACATTTTAACTGTTGTGGTACATCATGTTCATAAGTCATCACCAATAAAAAACAAGTCTCTGCTAACAAAGTATGATAAAAAATCTTGTCCATTCACAAAGGTGTATTTTAATGTCAAATTAGTTTGTATTGCTTGGAAATGTCTCAAAAGAGTCATTTATTAAAAATACATTATATATTAAACATTTGTATTCAACCAGGGAGCCGCCATTTTGTGAAGCTGCTGTGTTAGACACATTTTTTAAGGAATTAAATAAATGCTGCTGCAATATAATAGAAAAGCATTGTAATTGTTGTAATTTAGGTCACAGATTCACTCTTTTTTTTTGCAAACAGTAAGTAATACTGAGTCAGTGCTTAAAATGTTGTGAAGAATAAAGTATTGTGATTTTGTAGTTGCAAAAGTCCTACAAATGGTTTCGCCCGTTTTCTGTCCTATCATGTCCACAATTTGGGGTGTGGCTGTCTGTGATTGGTCCACGTTCGTAGAAGCTTCTAGAACGGTGGAGAAGTCGTCCCTTTCACGCGGGACTTCTGAGTGATCGGACGTGTCTTTCAGAGCTCTGTGAGAAAGGGTTTTCCTTGGTTTCTGCATCCAGAAGATCGGCTGATTTTCCCCAGAGAAGCATCTCTACTGCCTGTTACTTCGACCAACAGAGGATTTAACTCCATCTCCGGTTTTTTCTCAGAGTTTTTCTTCTTCACCCTCCCCCCTTTTTTTCTTCTCCACTCTCTTAGGACTCCATTTTTGCCCCGGTCCTCTTTTTCGGACGATAAGGTAAGCGTTTTATAAATATTTCGGACGTATTTGAGAGTAAAATGCTTGTGCTTTATTTTTCTGCTGTTGTGAAAACCAGTGTTGCATTTTAGTAGTCACTTTGTTTGCTGTGAGTCAAAGTTAGCTTGACTTCACAGGAGGCCGCTTTGAAGCTAGCTAGCTAAGCTAGCGTTAGCAAGTTAGTGGATTGTAAGACCCAAACTTAAAGTTATTTGGGAGTAAAATTCTTTTTTATATTTCTGCTGTTGTGAAAATGAATGTTGCCTTTGTGTAATTTTATCCGTGACCTTGCCTCGTGTCGAAGCTAGCTTAACATCAAAGAATGATGTTTTTGATCTTTTGATCTTTTTTTTTTTTCTGAAGCTAGCTAGCTTGCGTTAGGTAGGCCGTCTATGGAAGGACCCAAAGTTAGTATTTGAGAGGAAAATGCTTGATTTATTTTTCTGCTGTTGTGAGTGTTGCATTTGTGTAATTTATTAGTGGCTTTGCTTCTTCCTGGGTATTTAGCCTTAACTTCAAAGGATGGTCGGTGCGTTTGAAGTTGCAGGAATGCTCTGTGTGTGTGCGCGGGTGGGGGGGGGGGGGGTGGGGGTCGCTGTTCATGCGTGTTGCTGCTGTATTGTTTATTGAGGTATTGTCTCTTTTATGGTGTTATTGCTCAGTGATGTTACATATATGATATATATAATTTGTTTTAACTGTTTTTCAGCGCTTATTGTTGTTGCTTTCATTCACAATTTGGAAATAAAAATTTCTTAAATTGCATTAAAATTTGCAGTTCCAAAAAAAAGCAAAAATTTCTAAGCTGCACATAAAAATTCTGCTTTGCTTTCTAAATTTTTCTTTGCCAAAGAGGTAAAGCATTTATTTATTTAATGTTCTTTTTTTTAGACATTAGGAGTTCATTAGAATTTAAGACATTTTTAAATTGAAGTATTTTGTGTGTTTAAAATGTCCAAGTTCACATGATTTTGTAAGATCAAAATAGAAACTGCTAGGATGCTTTTATTTCATGTTTCTTTGCTCATTTTAACTGACTCCTGCATGTTTTTATTGATTCTATTTGGTAGATTTTATTTGAATACTGTGATTTTTTAGTGTGAATTTACCTATGGATGGTTTGGGCTTGGGCTTGCTGGTACTGCTGGTTTCTTCTGAATGAAAGTGCTGATCACGCATGAAGCTGCATGTTGGATTGTTGATTTGATGCAAGTTTCTGAGATTGTAAAACCCCAGGCATTGATTAAGTTGAATTTAGTCAGATCTGTGGATTTATGGCTGAGAATCTCCTGAAACTGTGAAGTTTATCTGCTGACTTGATGCTAAATTAAAGGCTTGCTTGTGATCTGTGAATCCTCTGGAGGAAAATGTTGGTAAAAAGTTAGATTTTCTTTAAGATCTGTTGGTTAAACAAAAGATTTAAAGCACATTATTCTATTTCTGTAGAAGTGTTTTTGAATAGATTAATAGAAGTAATGTATTAAGAACTGATGGCTCACAAAAATAGACTTCATATATTTAGCAGAAGAAGCCATTTTGAACTGTTAATGTTCATTTTCAAAGGCTCTTATTTTTAAAAACAGGTGTGCTTTTCTCCAAAGTAAAAAAAAAAAACTTGAAAAAAATGTTGTTTCCTAATATTTAAATTGTTTATTTCATGAAAATGAACCGATAGTTCAGATAAAAATCTTAATTATGATAAATTTAACTTGTAGCTGCACAGGCAGAGCTCAGACATTTTTTCTTTTTCTTTTCTGCTGCAGACATTTTAAACACGCTGGTTGCTGCACTAAATCAGTTTTCCTGACATGAGAGAGGCCTGTTTATGCACCTGGATGATTTGTATTTTCTATTTTCTATTTTTTTTCCCTGCTGCTTGGCCAGATTTATCTTATTCCTGAGCTGACTGTTCATGTGTGAGTTTTAGCATGTCCTGCTTTTGCTGCAGCCGTGGTCAGCAGCCCGCCAAATCTGTGGCATAACTGTCATCTACATGAAGCAGTGTAATGTCCAAATTCACATGGATTTGTAAGATCATTACAAATAGAACCTGCTAGGATGCTTTTATTTCGTGTTTCTTTGGTAATTTTAACGGGAATGTGGCAAACATTCGGTTACATTTCTATGAACAATGCTTTTATCTCTTCCTAAATTTGCATTGACTGTTACTGGTGACTTCTGCTATATTATTAGAAATCTCTTTTTTTTTTTTTTTTTTTTTTTTTTATTATAAGTGAATGAGTATATGAAAGTGCTGATCACGCATGAAGCTGCATGTTGGATTGTTGATTTGTTGTTTTGATGAAACTGTAAAGTTTATCTCCTGACTTGATGCTAAAGTAAAGGCCTGTTTGTGATCTGTGAATCCTCTGGAGGAAAATAGTGGTAAAAAGTTAGATTTTCTTTAAGATCTGTTGGTTAAAACAAAAAAGATTTAAAGCACATTATTTCATTCTGTGTTTTGGAATAGATCAAGAGAAGTAATGAATACATGATTGACGGCTCACCAACAGTGGCAACTATTTTTGCTTGCTATAAATCTTTTTCTAAAGTTTATTCTGAAAGTAACATACGATGCTTTTTAAATGTACTGCTATTATTTATATTGTCAAGGAAAATTAGAGTTTTAATATATATTAGACAAAAAAAATCTTATTCTAAAAATACTGGTTGTGCTAAAAGTGGTTTTTGTGTGTTTTTGTGTGTTAATGATCTTTGTGCAGATGCCACGGGGCAAGGGACACCGGAGGGCCCGTGCCAGGAACTTTACGCCGATGGACCTGGGACCGCCTGGCCGTCCAAGCCCGAGTGCTCCGAGTTCACGTAAGTAACAGAGATTTTTATTTCCTCCATTATTGCATCAGTTTTTATTCTGCTCCCTAATCTTTTATGAATTAATGCATGTGTATGTGCTGTTGGCTAAAAAGTGTACACACTCTAACGTGTTGTGTTTCCCAGGCTCCGGCACTGGGTTTAGGCACCCCGTACGTAGATGGCCAGTGTCTTCTGCCACCGGGAAGAGCCACAAGTGCCTTGTGCCGCCAGAGTCTCCCGGGGAGAAGGTAACATACCTGTGACTGACGGTTACTCAGTGTAAGTTATGGCTATGACAACAACTGCATGTGTTTCAGTTCGTCCTGGTGGTAGGAGACTCCCACCTTCGCGCCCTGGTGGACGGGATCGTCCGGATGCCCGGGGGTGGGGGCATGACCTTCGGGTTCATGTCCACCTCTGGCGCCAGTGCAGCCGAGCTGTACACAGAGGTAAGGCACGCAAACATTCCAGGTACCCCCGATCTTGTGTGTCTTCTCGCCCCCAGCAACAACCTGACGGCCAGCCAGACGCTCCCCGAGGCAGCTGTGGACTTCAGGCGGCTCCTGACTCTGCTCCAGTCCAAGTGGTCCAAGGTAAGTGTGTTTGAATCATTGCAAGATGCAGAGAAGCAGAGGAGGGGGCAGCAGCTGAAGGTGTGATTACTGAAGCCGACTCTGGTTTGTGTGTTTGTGGGATTGTTTTACCAGCTCTTCATCCTGGACTTCCCGCCTTGCCTGACTGTGGCCCCGGACCTGCAGACGTTCCTCCGCCAGGACTTCAACCGGGTGGCGGCGCAGATGGGCATAACATCATGTCCTTGTTGGTTGTCATGTAGATGATTGTCTGGGGGAACAGTTCACTAACTTTATTTCCTGTGCAGGCATTAAGTACCTGTCTGTTGCTGAGCACTTCAGCTTGGACCACTTGGCGCTGTGGGCCCGCGATGGGGTAGATTGATGGTTCTGGTTGTTCTTGATGCAGAGAGCTTTTCTCAGTACAATAAGTCTCAAATCAAATCTTGTGGGGTTCTCTTGTTTTTTGTGTCTCTCAGGTCCACCTGAGTGACGATAGAGGGATGGTCCTTCTGGCTTCCCTGCTGTGGAACTACTCTGCTCTGCAGCTGGTGGAGCCAGAGGTCCAGGCGCCTCCTCCTGCGTCGCCCCGGCCTGCCGTGCGGCGAGCTGCTCCTAAGGTGGTTGTGAGGGAGCACCCTGTGTCCCCTCCTCCAACCAACCCTTTTGAGTGGGCTTGCAAGGTAGGGAAGGCAAAGGTAAGCATCAGCTCATTTCATACAAATGAAATGGTTTTTCCTGTTTTAAACTTGTCCATGTGTTCAAGGTGAATCCAGCTTCCTGAAAGCCAGACCAGAAGTGGCGTGTGCAGAGCAGGTCTGTGGTCCATGGAAGAGGCTAGTTCAAGTGTCTAAATAGTTTCCTCTTTCTTTCTCCTTCTCTACAGAAAGCCAGTCCTTCGGGTGCAGACCGCTCTCCTCTGGCATCCTGGCACGGGCGGGGATTGGAGCAGGTGAGTTGCAGGAAAAAGAAAACTGCAGTGTATGTGTTCTGTCCACATGCTAACATTTCTGTGTTTCTATTCCACAGGCTGCTCCTCTCCCGATGTCGCCCGTGCGCTTCAGCCCTGCTATTCTGGATCTGATGGACAAATTCTACCCGTCAGATCTGGACTGTGCTGGAGCTGCTGCGCCTGTTCCCGCTGGGAACAAGGTAACTGTTTTGTCTTGATGCTCTGAGTTCAGAGTAGCTTTATAACTGCTCCTAAATACTTTTCTTGTGGTGTTTGTCATTATTCCTCAGACTTCTCGTGCTAGACGTCGCCGGAGGGCTGTGGCTGCATCCCAGAGGGCTGCCCCCAGGCCCCAGGTAAGAAGAGGACACATTACAGTGTTGTGTGTTGTAGAAACAGATTTTAAAGTGAGATGTTCTTTGTCAAACACATTTAATGGTGTGTATTTTTGTGTTCTTCTGTTTTTCACTAAGGTGGAGGTCCCCAAGCACGTGGAGGTGAAACCCCGGCCTTCACCTGCCAGGCATGCCAGGAAAGAGAGGGTGCCGGCCCAGGTATAATGACTTTGTAGTTTCATTTCAGAATGCTGCACCACATAGTGTATGGTAAAAGTGTGACATTAAATACATTTCATGTTTGTGTGCAGGACCATGTGGGGGTGACACCGAGGTCTCCTACCAAGGACGTGACGGTGGAGCGGCCTGTGGACCAGGTGAGAGAAGAAAAGAAAAAAGCTCAATATTGATGATGTTTTTATTTATTTATGGTCATTTTAAGTTTGACATGTTTGTTTGAGTTCCTACTTAAGCTTTTGTTGTGTGCTCCTTTAGTAGCAGACATGATTCTTGGGCAAGTATGATCAAAATGCTTCCTAAGCCTTAATGTCTTCACCAGTGCATTTCTGAATTTGATTTTAGGTGTTTAGAATTGATTTATTAAGAATATAAAAATCATGTTTTTTCCTTGATAGTAATGTTTTTCTTTTCTCCTCTTTCTCTAAAGGACCAGCAGCAGCCTGGACGGCCTGCTGCAGGAGGTAAGAAGAGCAGCAAAGGTAAGAGCTGTTCTCCTTCTTGCATCTGCTGTGAGGTTCAGCCACGTTCAGACCTTCTCTTCTCGTTTGGTCCCTCTGAAAACAACAGTGAGGTGGTTCCTGCTCCTGCCAGTTGTAGTGTTGAGGTTGTGTCAGACTGCAGTTCAGTTGACATGGAGGTTGGTGTGACGTTTGGCTCCTCGGATGATGAGCTGGAAACTTCTGAGGTCCAGGAGCCTGGTCCTGTTCCTGCTGCTGGTACGGTAAAGTTCCCCAGCATCAGAGGATCGTTCCACCAGGGCAGTGAGCTGTTTGGGAGCAACAGTGGGCGGCAGTGCATGGCCATCTCTTTGGTGGCTGCTGCCAAGCACACTGTTAAAAGTGTTTTTCAGTGGGCCCCCCTGCACCAACGAAAGAATCATTGGAGATGGAAATTGTTATTTTAGGGCCATCTCTCAGGCTGTGAGCGGATCCCAAAACAGCCACAGAAAAATTCAGTTAGCGGTCGTGAAACAATTGGAAACACATCCAGATCTGTATAGCTGAGTAATTGGGCGGGAGTACTCCTCTGTGGCTGAGTACATCAACAAATCTAGGATGCGTTTGTTAGTATTTGGGCCACAGACGTGGAAATTCAGGCCACGGCTGATTTGTTGGGGGTTAATGTTTTTGTATTGTTTGATGGCAGGTGGCTTCGGCACCAGAGCAGCGGTCAACAATTATCTGAAAATGCCATTTATATAGAAAACTGTGGTAGAACACATTTTGAGACTGTTGTCTGCGTTAAAGACCCACAACAGGACCGCTGTGCTGGTTGTTGTCCCTCTGCCAACCATCAACCAAAAACATATTACATGCGTTCAAATGAAAAAGGTGAAATTAATTCTATAGGCACAAAGACTAATACAATAATTGACAACCAGAGCAAATGTAGAAATTTTACTTCTAAATACTTTCTGTCCCAAAAAAGGAAACAAAGAACGAAAAAGTGTGAAGGAAAAATTTACTCAGAATATGAGAGAGAACGGTTAAAGCATGCCATTCAAAAAAAATACTTCACAGATGCAAGTTATCGACGGAAAGTTAACTTGATAAATAGGACACGACAACAAATAAGATACGTAGAAAATGAGGATTATAGAGAAATGTTAAAGTCGAAAGCAAAAACAAAATATGGCGATGTGATGAAAAAAATTAAAATCCAAAGGAAAACAAAATATAGAGAAGATTCCGCTCACAGGACCATGAAAAAAAGTGAAGGAAGTCATGCAGGACTTCCTAAAAAAGGTGGAAATAGGTCCAGAGTTTGTTTGCTGTTTGTGCAACAGACTTCTGTTTCATCACCAGGTTTTGCTGTGTGTCAGGGAGACGTACAGCAAATCTGTGAAGATGGCAGAGATTGCAGATGTGTGCATTAGTGAGGACTACCTGCACCGCTGCAACATGGACTGTGAGAGCCCGTGTTTGTTTTTAGGGACGGCGAGGAGCGCTCTGTGGATTTGCCACTGCTGTGACTCCAAGTTAAAGAGAGGTCTGACCCCGCCTGAGTGGGTCGGTAATAATCTGGAGCTGTGTCCTGTCCCACCTGATTTGGCGTGTTTAAATAGCTTAGAGCAGCATCTGATTGCACTGCATATACCTTTCATGAAGATGCTTGCTCTGCCTAAAGGTGGGCAGAATGGTGTTCACGGCCCAATCACGTGTGTTCCTGCCAACTTGGTGCAAACGACCAATGTGCTGCCTCGGTCTGACATGGAAGGGTCTCTGCTGCGCGTCAAATTAAAGCGTAAACTGACTTACAAAGGTCATTATGAGTATCAGTTTGTAGATACCATGCACATTAGGCGGGCCTTGCAATATTTGAAACGCAACAATAAATATTACAAAGACATAGAGTTTAATGAAGCTTGGCTCAATGACTTTTGTAAGAAGAATTGGAAGAAGAAAATCGAAACGAATCAGAAAAGCAGACGGACAAAAAAGATGAAAAAGAGGATGAGGCCGATGATGGAGAAGATGAGCTTCTCCATGACAGACAGAATCACGGCATGTTCCAAGATTCTGCTCTGTTCCCAGTGGACATCGGCCAA
This sequence comes from Oryzias curvinotus, assembly GCA_023969325.1. Taxonomy (NCBI): domain Eukaryota; kingdom Metazoa; phylum Chordata; class Actinopteri; order Beloniformes; family Adrianichthyidae; genus Oryzias; species Oryzias curvinotus. Next base: position 18,541,555 of record CM043713.1, on the reverse strand, counting down.
GAAGTCCTGGACCAGTATTTTGAAGACATTTTGAATTTGGCCCCGGCGGAAGGAAACAATCCGGTCAGATTATTGACTAATCGGAAAAATGAAGCTAAGTGCTTTCCTGTCATCTTTCCCGATGGTAAAAACGTTTACCACGAAAACAGAAAATTCAAATTGACTCTCTCGCGTTACTTCAACAACAGGATCCCCCATGCTGACGGTAGGTTTGCACAGAACGTCGAGTACATCTTCTTTGCACAATACATGTCGGAGGTGGAGAAAGTTGTTTCTAGTGGGTCTGTTGCTCTAAGAAAAGAAACATCAGGAAGTGCATTTGAAGGTGTGAGTGCAGATGCACGTTCTGAGAAATCCCTGAAGAAGCTGCTGGAAGCAGATCAGGGCTTTTGTTTCCTCCGGCCTATTCGAGGCACTCCGGCATTCTGGCAGGCAACACAGAAGGACCTGTTGGCCTGTGTTCGTCAGCTGGGTATTCCAACGTGGTTCTGTTCGTTCTCTGCTGCCAACATGCGTTGGAAAAATCTCCTTGACACTGTCTTAAGACAGGAGGGGAGAACCCAGACAGCTGACCAGTTAGATTGGGCTGAGAGGTGTGAATTGTTGCGCAGGAACAACAGTGTCACAGCGGCACGCATGTTTGACTTCCGCTGGCACGGTTTCCTGAGGGTGGTCCTGATGTCTCCGGCTAATCCTATAGGGAAAATTGTGGATTTCTTCAATAGGATTGAGTTCCAGCAGCGTGGGTCCCCTCACGTGCATGTGTTGTTTTGGATTGAGGGGGCTCCACGGTTAGGGAAAGAGTCGGAAGAGGAGGTCGCGGCATTCATTGATAGATACGTCACCTGTGAGATTCCTCTGGATGACGAAGTCTTGAGGGAAATTGTTCTGGCTTTCCAGCAACACTCTAGGAACCACACAAAGTCATGTAAGAAGGGGGGGACCAAATGTCACTTCAACTTTCCAAATACAGCATCCGGCCGCACATTTGTAATCGAAGACGAAAAGATTGTGAAATGCCCCAAATGTACTGACCCGAACGTCAAAGCCGGCGAAGAATCCTAATTAGAATGCATCTGCTGGAAGATTGACATGAAGAAGCAGATTGCTGAGGAGGCATTTCTATTTTTGACAGAAATTAATCGCGTTGTAAACGACGAAAAATCAGAATTGGAAACCCTGGAACAGATCTTTGAATATTTCCAAATTGACCAGGTAATATACGAGAAACTGTTCAGGGCCTGCCATCAGAGAAGCCAGGTCGTCCTAAAAAGAAACAAAAATGAAATCTGGATCAACCCCTATAACAAGTCCCTGTTAAAATGTTGGAATGCAAACATGGACATTCAGTACATCGTTGATGCGTTTGCTTGCGTCGTGTACATCATATCGTACATCTCAAAAGAAGAGCGTGAAATTGGCCTGTTGTTACGAAACACCCAAAAAGAAGCGGAAAAAGGAAACGCCAGTGCAAAAAAGACACTGAAGAAATTAGGAACCGTCTATTTACATAATCGGCACATATCGGCTCAAGAAGCAGTGTATAGATTGGCTAATATGCACCTAAAAGAATGTTCCAGAAAAGTTGTTTTCATTCCAACCGGGGACAACATCATTAGGATGAGCAAACCGCTTGCTGTTCTGCAGCAGCAAGACGAGTCCGGGTCCCAGTGGATGCTTAACATTGTGGACCGGTACAAAAATAGGCCCCACGATCAGGAATTTGACGACCTGTGTATCGCTACTTTCGCGTCCGAATATCGATTGCTGTTCAAAAACGAAAGCTCAAAAAATGCGGTTGAGCTCCAAAATAATTGCGGTCTGGTGGTAAAACGTACACGAACCAAACCTGCAGTCGTCCGTCATGCGCGCTTCTCCGAGCACAAAAATCCGGAGCGGTTTCATTTGAGCATACTCCAATTATTCCTCCCGTATCGCACGGACGACGACCTGAAACCGCAGGATTTCAAATTTTACGAAGATTTCTATAAGAACGGTACGGTGCGTCTTCGTAGTGGTAAACAAACAGTTGAAAGCGTTGTTGATCGTAACCGGGAGAAGTTCGAGCGTGAGGCCGATGCACCTGGCCCAGGCCGAGCTGACGGATGCTGAGTTTTTGGAGGCTGCATGGGACATTTTGGTCCCCGGGGCCCAGTTGGAGCAGCGGGAGAGTGAGATGGAGCAGCGAGAGCAGCTGGTAGAGAGAGGGACAGAGGGAGAACATCAGGAGGACATTCCAGATCTGGATGTTCTCTGTGCTGAAGCTGCTCGACTGGAGAAGAGTCCTGGTCTCACTAGGGAGGAGGGGCTGTTGCTCATCAGCTCTCTGAATGAGCTGCAGCTCTCCACCTTCCTGCATGTCAGAGAGTGGTGTTTACAGAAGGTCTCAGGTCAGAACCCAGATCCTCTGCACATGTTTGTTACAGGCGGTGCAGGGACTGGAAAGAGCCACCTGATCAGAGCGATCCAGTACGAGGCTACGAGGTTGCTTTCACCTCTGTGTCTCCAGCCGGACGCCGTGTCGGTTCTGCTGACCGCCCCCACAGGGATTGCTGCCTACAGTCTGAAGGCAGCAACCATTCCCACTACATTTGGAATCGGTAAAGATATTCGTCTGCCGTACTCTCCTTTGGGCGAGGAGAAACTTAATTCTTTGCGCGTTAAGTACCACGATTTGCAGATTTTGATCATTGATGAGATTTCCATGGTGGACCACAGACTATTGACCTACATCCACGGCAGACTGCGACAAATTAAACAAACAGGTGACTTTTCCCCATTTGGAAAAGTGTCAATTATTACTGTTGGAGATTTCAATTAGTTGCCTCCCGTTAAAGGGAAACCACTTTATGGAGAAACATCTGACGTCAATTTGTGGTCCACGTTCTTCAAAGTGGTTGAACTGACAGAGATCGTCCGACAGAAAGACCAAGCATTTGCACAGATGCTAAACAGGCTTAGGACGCGGACAAAAGACACCAAATTGTTGCCCAGTGACGTGCAAATGCTGAAGCAGTGTGAAACGGGCGAGGACAGCTCGGCTTTGCACATTTTCTCCACCAACGCCCAAGTGTTTCAACACAACTTGGAGCGGCTCAAAATTACCTGTGAAGACTTCTGTGAAATTGTTGCAGAAGACTTCATCCCGAGTAAAGAGACGGGTAAACTGCAACTGATGAGTGGGCATCACAAAAAAGCGAAGAACAGCTGTTTGGAGGAGAGGCTGTTATTGGGAGTCAACGCTCGAGTGATGCTATGCAAAAACTTAGACATCACAGATGGATTGGTAAATGGGGCATGCGGCATAGTCACCCACATTGAATCCTACACAGAGGGGGGGTTTCCAAAATATGTTTATGTGAAATTTGACGACGAGGAAATCGGGAAAATAGCTTGGAAAACGTGTGCCAAAGCCGACTTGCCTGGTTCCACTGCTGTAGAACCCGAGGAAGAGCGGGTGAGCAAAAAGGGGGGGATGAGGAGACAGTTCCCACTCAAGCTGGCATGGGCTTGTACCGTCCACAAGGTACAAGGCCTGATCGTGGACCAGGCTGTGGTCTCCTTTAACAAGATCTTTGCTGCTGGACAGGTGTACCTTGCAGTGAGTCGGGTCAGGACCATCGAGGGTTTGGTTATCAGGGACTTTAAAGAAAAAGCAATTTACTGCAATAAACATGCGAAGGCTGCTCTGCAGAAGATGCCCCCCCTCCTGAATGATGAAAGAAGATGTGACCCGTCTTCTTTCAGAGTTTTCCTGCTGAATGTTCAGGGATTACTCAGACATGTCTCCTATCTGGCCCACTGTACACAGCAGCTGCAGCCGAACTGCATTGCTGTGACCGAGACATGGCTGACCCCTAGCTCTGCCTTAGAATCTGTCCAAATGGACGGCTTCAGTTTCCACAGCCGTCCCAGAGGGCTTTCCTACAGTGGAACCAACCCAGCATTAGTTTGGCTGAAGAGCCAGCAACATGGGGGGGTTGGGATCTACTGTACGGACGTAGGAGACTACCAAATTCTGGACAAGCCAGACCTTAATTTGGAGTGTGTTGTTTACAGGAGTCTGGCTCTAAATTTAGTCTTAGCTGTAGTGTATCGCCCCCCCTCCTATCCTGTGGTGCTGTTTAGATCCCACCTACAGGATTTGGTAATTTGGTTAGAAACACAAAGTGAATCAGCTGTGGTGATGGGAGATTTTAATGAAGACATCCTGAAGTCCTCTTCCACTTTGCCATGGCACTGCCATGTTTCCACTGACAACTTCTGGGATCTCATGGCTGTTCACCAGTGTATTGTAATCTGTATGAAACTAAACGTATACTGCAACTGTGAGTGAGTCTATCAGATGTGCATTAGTGAGGCCGTTCTGCGTTTGTTTTTGATAAAGTTCATGTCAGAAAACACTGATTCACAGGTATAGGTTGAACCAAACAGGCTGACGGCCTTCATAGCTGCTGTGCAAACAGCACAGTACTTATCTGTGTTAACAAGGCACCTCAGGTTTGGTACAGTGTGGTAGGCTGGAGGCTGGAGGTCATTCTGTAATGTTATGATTTCAATCTCCACATGTCCAGCATCCAAGTTCCCAGTATTCGCTGGGATTTGGGACCAGAGGCTCCCACCAATACCCTGAGTCTGCCAGTATGGAGAATCATCCCCTGCCCCCCGCGGCTGAAGAATGTCCCGTCACTGATCTTCACTCATCAAAAAGCCTTCTGAAAGATTTCTGATGCTTTGTAAAACATTTAAAAAATGTATTAAATGTAAAGAACATTTTATTGCTTGCCATAAAGGGTTTTATTTATTTATTTAGTCAGAGCAATTGACTGTGGGAGTGTCTCTCTGTCACTTCGTGCCTCAAACCCAGGAGCCCGAGTGTCCGCTTTCATTTAAGAATCAGAGATGCTGCATGACTATTTAATCATCGGGCACGGCGCATCAGTCCAGCAGCGGCAGCGTGTTGTGAGCATCACTTCTCCCAGAGAGGCCGGTTTAAAGCTGTTGGATGCATGTTGAAATCTCCTCCCCCCTTCCTCAGAAATTCATGCAGCATCTCAATCAGTTTATGGGAAACCACGAATATTGAAACACGAAAAGCAGGGAATACTGTATAATGAATATATTATGAGATTGTCATTTCTATATTAATATAATAAAAGAGTAATTTAAAATAACAACATAATGAAAGTAAACTGTAGACAGAGCTGACTTGTGGGCTATGCTATTTTTAGAACAGGTCTGCAGGCAACTTATGTGGCCCTTGGGGTTGACCTGGTGCCCGCGGGCACAGTGTTAATGACCCCTGCTGTAACCCTTGTGCTATCCTAGGCACTTTATCGTTGCGTCATCTAGACCACTCTAGACAGTGCGCTGAACCTTTTTTTTTTCAATGATTTGTGATCTTCACTGGTGTCCATGGATTACATGAAATTTTTCCACCTTTATCCACCTTTGTCATGGTAGAGAGAACACGTCAAAGTAAGGGTGGGGTCATCTAAGATAGCACAAGGGTTAAACTGTTCTGCTCCAGAAAATTATAAATTGCCACCTGATCATTCCCGGGCTCCAGAGGTGATGCTCGTTAGGCCTGCACAATCAATTGCAAATTTGTTGTAATTGCAATTTCAAGCTGTGCAATATCCATATGGCAAAAATCAAGGAATATTGCAATAAATAATAAACTTTAAATGTGCACTAACTTTACAATGGCAGCTTGAACTATTGGACGAATTGAATGCATTTGACTAATCAGATGGAACCCTTAACTGACTCAGAAAAACATATTGCTGAAGATGTTAATTATGCTAGCAATGCTAATGTGTCTAAAAGTGCTAGCATTGCTAGCAGCATCATCGACTCTCTCCTAAAAACACATTGTTTAAGATGCTAATCATGCTAGCTATGCTAATTTGGCTAAAAGTGCTAGCATAGCGATCAGCATCATCAACTGACTCAGAAAAACACATTGTTTAAGATGCTAATTATGCTAACTATGCTAGCTATGCTAAGGTGGTTAAAAGTGCTAGCATAGCGATCAGCATCATTAACTTGCTCAGAAAAACACATTGCTCCATTGGTGAAAGCTATATGTCATGAGTTGACAAAAAACCCACTTCTTTTCAAAATGGCGGCTTTTCTGTTGATCTTATCTCCATAGCAACCATTTTATGTTTTGTTTGCCTCGGGAGGACGAACGGATTGACATTCGTTTCGGACAAATCGGGAAAAGTAAACTTTTTGTTGTCCTTAGCAACAATGGTTTTTGCTAACCACGCCTACATTCCTTATATGTCCTTGTCCAGTCTTTTTCAATGTATTCAGATCCAGGCATAAATGCATGCATCCAATTTTCACTGTATTGTATTGAAAGGCATGGGAGTTATAACAGTGCGCCACTTTGCTAGCTTGCCACGCGCACGCCGTTCAAAATCTACAACTTCTAATTCCAACATTTTTTCCACAGTAGCTTGCCATTGATGCCCAAAAAGTTTCGAGATGATCGTTGAAAATTCCAACGACAAGTTTACGTTTGAATCTGGTGGTAAAGGTGTTTTTTATAGAAAATTCAAGATGGCGGCTTTTTCCCGAGGTCAAAGGTCGACGAACCTCCAGAGGTGATTGTCGACTTATGCCTGTCAAATTTCGTTAAAATCACTCGAAAAAAAATTCATTTTTCCATATTATGTAAAAACGCGAAAAAATCAAAATGGCCGATTTTGGCACAAAATGGCCGCCAAACCATAGGTCGTGTTGCCATCACGTAATGATTTCAAAACTTTGTTTGGATATATACGACAAAGTTAGCTGTGTTTCGTTGGCCGGTTCTTTAAAAAAAAATCCGAATATTTTTTTTTTTTTGCCGAGTCAGCACTTTTTTTTTGCGATTGTTTTTTGCTTACCACTGCCACATTCCTTTATCGATTTTGTCGTATATGACATCGTTTTGTTCAGTGTGGGCCAGGGAATCGTATATTTCATTTTCACAACATTCCGATAAAATATGTGCGAGCTAGCTAAAATCGCAAGAGTTGCGAATTCGCCACGTGCACGCCTTTCAAAATCTACAACTTCTAATTCCAACATTTTGTCCACAGTTTGTCCACATTTTGCCATTGATGCCCGAGAAGTTTCAAGAGGATCGATAAAAATCCCTAGGACGAGTTTTCGTTTGTATCCATTACTAAAGGTGCTTTTTTTTATAAAATTCAAGATGGCTGCCCCTTCCCAAGGTCAAAGGTCAACGAAACTTCTTTGATAGTTGTAGATTTATGTTTGTGTCATGTGTGTGCAATTTCGTGAAAATCGCTCAAACAAAAGTGTCGTTTTCCCATATTGTGGAAAAACACGAAAATCGCCATTTCTCAGAGTTCGCCACAAAATGGCCGCCAAGCCGTAGGTCGTGTGGCCATCCCATAATGATTTCAAAACTTCCTTGGGATATCTCCAACACGCGTGTTTTAGTTTCATACCTGTATTTTGAAATATTTTTTTTTGGCCCCATAAGCGATTTTCGGCCCATTCATTTTTTTTACGGGAACGCTCGCCGTTATGTCATCGTCATGGGAGGGGTGACGTTCTCTTTGCCAAAAATTCATTTTCAATTTATCCCAGGTGTGTGCCAATTTTGGTGAGTTTTCGGGTTAGGCACTGCGTGCCGCAGCCCGCCTCGGCCTGCCTCGTTCTCCGCGTTGGCCCCTCGAACTGTGGTGGTAGGACGCAGTGTCGAGCGGGAGCGTTTCGTGTCTGGGGAGAGAATACGCCTAAGAGCTCTGACTCTTGGTTCCCTGACCATCGCTTCAAAGCCTGAAGATTTGTTTTCCAAATTCCTCACTCCACACACACGCACAAATCAGTGAACATTTCAGACAAATCTTTACATTATCGTTGGTTCTGTGTTGCATTTTGGACCGTAAAGGGGGTACAAGGTGAGGATGAAAATGACCAAGAGCAGCATCGCCGTTACGGTTACTAGAAAAACATAACTGGAGTATGTTGGAGGAGGAGAGTCTGCAGCTCCAGCTGGAATCATGTTGGTCAAATTCAGCATGTAGCCCGGAGGCTGTCCTGCATCGCTGTTTTTCATACGGTAGATGAAGGGAAACAGAAATTACCCTCAACAAACACAGGCCTGGATGAGGCAGTTATATTTTAATAAATATTGTTATTTCATTGAAGGGAACCTGAACGAATGACACTTTGTTCATACATATAGCACTTTACAACTCCTTTAAGGTGCGAAAAGGGCTTCGCGATAAAAGAAAGAGAAAAGACATTGATTCTGTAGACAAGGCTTGTGCTGGAGGCCTCAGGCAGAAATCAAACTGTTGAAATGCTCCGATGGCCAGGTTTCAGCCGAAGCATGCCACCGTCTCTGCTAGTTGGCTCATCGAAGCCTGTCAGCTCCATCCTGAGTGCTCTCGTTGTCTTATAAATAACGCATGTGCACATTTGGGTAATGCTACATTAAACTCAGTAATACACTACATGACTAATAAAAAACAGATCTAGTACGAGCATACACATTTAAGTAAAATCCACATCTACTTTAAGATAATGCAAAAGTTATATAAAAGTTTCAGCAGTTTCAATAAAAGTGTTCAGCGTAAACATAAACAAGATTATAAGCTAAATGGGAATAAAATGATTATTGGCCTTCAACACACACACGCACACACGCACACACACATACATTCATACATACATACATAAAATGCTGGTCTATCCCTCCTGCTCCTCTCCCGATCTGTATTTTTATTTATTTTTTAAATGTGTTTTGGACTTAAACACTGTCCACATAACCTAACCTGACAGAATCAAATTTAAAAGGATTTATGCTAGAGGAACAAGCAAAAATATGTTTTTCTATGCAACTGTAATTGTCCCTTTAAAAAGTTATAATAAATAAATAAACTAGTTGTTTAACATTAAGGAGTAGTTACATTTATTTTTCATGACATGTAGTTGAATGCATATGTCATATCTGCCCCTTTGACGACAGGCGCTATACTGATGTGGCCCTCGGCGAAAATGAGTTTAACACCCCTGCCCTGAGGTCACCATCACGCACCCTCCTCCCTTCTGGCCACTGACATGTTTATTGCTTCTCTGGAAACTCCTAGATTTTCACAAAGATCTCCTAGGTGCTGCTGCAACAATACACCATAAGTCAAACTCACTGGAGAATGAGTCCTGATGAGTTCAAAATGAGTTTACTTTACACTAAAGACCAAACTGCAACATAATAAAGAATAAGATATAAAAACATACATTTTCTATAGGAGGAAGTGAGGAGGATGCAGGAGGCTTCAGGAGAACAGGGTATTTAATAAATTAAACTAAACAAACCAAATGCCACTGCTGAGCAGGAGCACAGGAGGAAGGGAATGACAAGACTTAAATATATGCAGGTATCCAGAACACATATGGAAACACTCAAGACAGACGGGGACCCAAAATAAAACTCACTACAACAACGAAACAGGAAACCCTACAAAAAACAACGGGAACACAAAAGCAGAAAAACCTAAAAACGTTAACCCCTAATGTTTACACAGCCCTTAGAGGGATGTCTTCCTTCCCAAGGTGGGAGACCAGAGCTCCGAATTGATTTTGTCGATCTGTTTTGGTGAATGTAATAATTGCTTGGCTGTAATAAAGAAGAAACTAAGAGATGACGTTGGCTCAGAAATTCCTTTTATTCTGATTTTTCAGACAGGCATTGTAGGTTCAGAAGGATTGAATTACCTACAGTGTGTATGTATGTATGTATGTATGTATGTATGTATGTATGTATGTATGTATGTATGCATGCATGCATGCATGCATGCATGCATGCATGTGTGTATGCGTGTGTATGTACGCATGTTCAGGTCCAATTGTAACTACGCGAAAAGGGAAAACGTTGAAGTTTTATCGGTTTTCTTTCGTCTTAATCACAAATGTAACTTTACCAAAAAGGTTGTATTTCTTTTCTGTTTTGGGCGAATAAATTGTTTCGATTTAGTTTAAATGTGCCTGTCGGCCACCTGTTTCTCTTGCCTCGTCCGCACTTACATTTATGCTCAACTCTTGAGATTTTTCAAAAGCTAAGGCGAATTTCCTCTCGATCGCGGGTAGGATCAGAAACCGTTTCGGTGTGAAACATGACGTGGAGCAAACACTACGGTGTCTGGCTGCCAACGATAGACGCGGCTCAGGAAAGGTGAACTGACCTCTGATCTCATAGAAGCATAAAAGCACAGTTTTGAGGAGGAGAAGAAGGGGAGAAACAATCGAATCTGATGAACTGTAGGTGTGGGGAGAAAAAAAAAATAAAGACAGTAGAGTTTGTACAGACTTCGCTTGATTATTTTTTGTTTACCTGACTGTGGAGGAGAGGAGGGACCGGTCTTTCTTCCCCTTTCGACCTAATCCTTTCTGTGTTCAGAAATGTCCACATCTGGTGGTAAAAGAAATAGTAGGAAGTATTGGATCGATAGGGCTGCGCATGCTTTGAACGGGTGCATTTTTTTGTTGCTTTGTTTTCAACAACCGACCTTGTAAAAAAAAAAGCATCCTGGCTTTTTTTTTTTCGTCTTCCCTTCTTGGCCACTCGTGCGTCCCCCACGACATCGCAGCTGACTGGCATATAATCTGATTTAATGCAATTAATTTTCATCACGAGAACTTTCCATCCCGTAACAGACTCTGGTCCTTGCTCAAGACTTTAACCGGTGGCATGCTCCACCGAGACGGTGGCATGCTTCTGGTCCTTTTTTAAAAAAAAAAAAAAAACAAACAGAGCCACTATGCAGCTTGAAGAGAGCATCAGACAGGAGGGCCAAAAGAAGAGGAAGGGGTGTGTGATCTGTCCAATTTCCTAAGACAGAAAAGTCAAAAGCTGGTGTTTTCACTGCACCAGATCTGTGCGCAGAGAACAAATATCACATTATAATATGTGAGCATGTATAAACAAAGGTCGCAATTTGTGTAAAAGGATGTCCCACACGGAGCAGCTGTGAGTAAACAAACAAGGGCAGAGAGAGGAAGGTCTAAAACGAGAGGTGGGTTAAACCTTCAAAATAAAACAGGAAGTGTCACACGTGACAACACAGGTGACGGACAGGAGCTTGGCGAGACATGACAAGGAAGGTATGTGTTGCAAAATGAAAATAACCATGTTTCAATTAAAGACATAAAAGTTTGGCCCAACTCATTGCAAAACTATTATTTCAAAACAAATGTTAGCATTAAGTAATTTGATTAAAATCACACTTGAATGACTGGGTCATGTATGTAAATTTGTTGTAAAAACCATTCTTATTCATAAAGTATGAAAGGAAAATGAAAATCTTATTCTGGGTTAATAAAAACAAGATATCTAAAGACTACTTGGAATGTTCAACAGCAAAAAATATATATTTTAAAAGATACAACAAAATTAAAACTCAGCCATCATAAGATTACATAGAAAATGAATGCGGGTCATTTTAGACCCATGTTGCGCATTAGAGGGGGTATGGATATGTTGCGCATCTAAGGGTTAAATATACTAGAAAAGCACACATAAATGTAACAGAGTTTAGTATTAAAAACCTCCATAGATTTAAATCTGTGTGGGTTCTGAGGTGTCTGACATGACATGGCACAATGATAGAATAGCTAATTCTGATCCTTGAGTTACAATGTATGTGTTAATGGTAAATTAAGGAGCAACCATAAACTTTGGAACTTTTGATTTACGTCCTTGCTCCTCAACCTTATCAGGAAGTCAGACTCCAGACAAGGGATTTAAATAAAGCTCTCCACAGCCTACTACAGGCTTTCTGCAGGACCGCAGATTGGAGCACAGGATGGAAGATCTTTACCTTATCGATGAAAGAACTTTAGACGGGACAACTTTTACCCCTTCATTTTTTTCTGAAGATCTTAAGGACCTCCGAGGTTTTGGTTCACCTGAACCTGGCTCAAGGAAGAGGTGTTTTTGCCTCTGTGGAGGACGATACCTGTGCTGTGAAGGTATCAATAGGAACCTAACCAGTTTCCAAGATGACAAGATGATAGAAGATTTCACATCTCCAAGTGAAGGCAGCAGACGCACCTGTAAAGATTGACAAAGGCGTGCAGACAGAAAGTGATGCCGATTTCGCTTTGAAGACAAAAAAACAGAGACCACTTTCAATAAACTATAACATGCAACCCAACCAGGTAATGTATTGGTTTTTTTTTTTACTTTTCAAGCAATTTTGATTCATTATTCTTTAATGAATAATTAATGCAATTACACATGAAATTTCCCTAACATCTTTATATCTTGCCCGTAACCCGGAACCGGAAGGTTCCGTGGTCGCGGCTCTCTGTGGATACAACTATCTTTAAATTACTTGAAAAGTTGATTTTCTCCAAAAAGAGAGCTGACCATGCCCCCTAAGAAAACCCAGGAATATGAAGACCTCAAAAAAGCTCTTGATAGCATTCAAGAAACTCTGGATCAGCAAATACATTCATTTCTCACATCTAAAGGGATTTCCCTGGATCTCAATACCATCGAGACCTGCCACCTGCTCCCCGGGAGAAAGGAGACGGATAAACCAGCGATCCTCATCAGGTTTGTGAATCACAAACACAAGCTAGCTCTGATGAACCAAAGAAAGAACCTGAAAGGTTCGGCTGCTTATCTGAACGACCATCTGACCAGGAGGAATGCTGAAATCTCCAAACATGCACGGCTTCTCAGGAAGCAGAAGCAGATTGAGAACACTTGGGTTAAAGGCTGCAGGATTTACGTCAAACCACTCGGTCCACCGGACCGGTTTAAGGTTCTGGTTGTGAACACCATGAGGGACTTTGAAAAGTGCTTGTTTACAGTTGTCTGAATCAACATGGAGTAATAAACCAAAGAACCAAATAATTTCAAGAAATATAAGATTATCGGCAGTTCTTCTGATGAGGATGACAACTTTGAAGATGGGGGTGATGTGGACCATACCTCCCCCCCAGAATTACATGTTATCTTCATGTTACTTTTCAAGCAACATATAAGCTCTTTATAAAAGTAATAGCAATCATTAATTGTAATCAATATATGTAACCCACGTAGTTCGACACGTGTGCATCACATAAGAAAATGTAGGAAAATATTATATCATCATCTTTGAGTTGTCTTTACATTTTAAGAAATGTTTTAATCTCTATTTTTGATATATCTGGTAAGTGGCTCCTTATATTACTTAGCTAAATGTGACACGAGTGTACTTCATAGATATTCTTCAAGGTAAAATGTCTATAATTGTGAGTAATTACACTATCAAGAACTATTGCTTCTGAAAATTGTTTGATGTATCTGTGGTATGTGGAGTCGTACATTCGTTTTTAATTTAATTTAATCTGACACTGCATATTTTCAAGAAATGTATCCTTGATTATGATTATACTGTATTACAATAAAAAATCTGTGACCTATATCGGTTTGAGTTCACCTGGGTTTTTTTGTGTTCAGACTCATTGTCAGCATCCTGTCATTATTTAATAGCTTTCACAATTTTACATTCTTTTAAGAATCTGAACGAAAGAATGTTACCTAAGATCATTTTAGATTAAAATCCATAAAATCATTCTTGCTGCATCAGATGCAAATACCATTAAAGATGGTAATTCCTGTTTTTTTTTTCTCTTCAATAAAATTGTCATTGTGAGGGCATATTTAGAACACTGATTACGTGCGCCATCAAGTGGATATGCAGAGAACAAAAAAAGAGGGACTAATCATTTCACGTCTGGCCATTTTTCTCCATGTTTCCCAAACCACGCATATGTAATAACTGTCTGGACACACAAATGACAGTGTTTAGTAAAAGCAACAACCCCATATGACCGGGAAAACTCACCGGTTTGTAACAAAGCCATGTAAACACGTGAAGCTTGTAAACATTAAATCTCACGGTTCCAAAAGTCCTGACAGGCTGTCCGAATTCCCTCCCTAATCTCTAACTACTTTAACGGCATACAGTGCTGCACAATGTAGTGTTTAGAGTTTTTAAAAGCAATTAAATGCGTGCTTGGTAGACCGCACAGCTTCTGATTTCCGGTTCCTGCAGCTTGACAAGAAAACAGAATGGTGCAATACCGCCACCACCTGGTGTAGAGGACCAACTGCTTCTATCTTAAAACTGATTTTCCAAAAAGCGAGCTGAGACATAACTTTTTATTTTTTGAAAGCAAAAACAAACAACATAAAAAGAAAGCAAAAAATAAATAAAAGGTATTTAATAATATTCTAATCTCTTGAAAAGATGGCCGAAGGTGCAGATGGTGGTTCAGCTTGCTCTCCTGCTGCTTCAGCACATCGACCTAGACTCAAGCCTGAGGTCTACAGAACTGTGGATGGCAAAACAATTGTGGAGGATGAACTCTTACATTTCCTTGCTGTGAAAAGTAGAACTTTAAGTCTGGATGAAATTGTGTTACTAGCTGCAAACACCTTTGACTCTGAATGGATTGAGGCCTCCAAGAGAGTGCTGTTTGAGCTCTGCCCGACAACGCAGCGAAATATAACGCACAAAGGAGCGCAAAAAGACGTAAATAATTTGAAAAGTTGTCTGAAAGTCCTAAATGAATGTGGGGAAAATATTCCGAGATTTGTATCACATTACTTGGAGGACTTGCCACCAGTTACATTTACAAGTCTGGATGTTTGCGGCCTGCTGAGGAGAGTGGAGAGGTTACATGCTGACGTCAGCGCTATGGGATGCGCGCTACAGCTTCAAGTGGATGTGTGTACGGATCTTCGTGCGATCACCACTGACGTGAATCATCGGGTGTGTAGTTTGGAAACGGAAATGGCTCGTGGCAGTGATCAGCGTGTCCTTGGTGCTGGCCTGGGGGCTAAAGGAGGTGGTTCGACGTCAGAGACCCCGCAGGCCCCTAGAGCTACCGGTGCGGCGACAAGTGGGTGTGTCGGTGAGCAGGATGGGAATCCCCACTCTTCGACGCAACACCTGCCCCGTCAAAGGTTTCTGCACGCCCCTCCGCCCAAGGAAAGTAATGTTGGAGAAATCCCTGTCCTCGGATCACACAGGGATACATCCAGATCCCCGAAATGGAGCGACGTTGTAAAAAAAGGCAAAAGGCAAATGGAGAACAAAAAGGTCCAACGAACAGCCGCACCCGGAGTTAAAAAACCGGGTAAAAATATGATCGTGGGCACGGGAGCAGCAGAGAATATCCGTATGGTCACCACAAAAATGGTGAGTGTTTTTGCTTCAAAATTCTCTCCAGATCTTGATCCAGAGACATTATCGGATTATCTCAAGAGGCAACTTGGCCGGGAGGTGATGTGCCAGAGGCTGAACACTGTTAATAGTAGATATGCATCCTTCAAAGTCTCAGCTGAGTGCAATAATGTGGCTGACATGTATAACCCAGAAATCTGGCCAGCTGGTACTTATGTGCGGCGATTCTTTGAACCACGTAAAGTTGGTGTCACTGGTTTAAACAACGCGCTTCCAAGCAAGCTGAGGGGCGGGGCTTCACCTCCTAGTAGCGCAGCAGTGCCTTAAAGCTGAACTGATGGATTTAAGAGTACTCTCCTACAACTGTCGTGGCCTGCGTTTGGGTCAGAGTGCAGAAGACCGAGCCCGCCGAGTTGTTGTAGACCAACTGCTGGAAAAATGTGATGTGCTTTGTTTACAAGAGACCTTTTTAACAAAGCAGGACTTGGAGGGATTAAACTCAGTACATGAAAATTTCCATGGGGCTGGGGAGTCCACGAGGGATATCTGTGAAGGAATAATAAGAGGTCGGATATCAGGGGGAGTAGCCATCCTCTGGGATAAAAGACTTGATTCCTGTATAAATATCATTAGGCTGGAAGTGGACTGGTGTATAGCTATACACTTAACACAGAATGGCAAGGAATGTGTCATCCTTAATGTGTACACCCCCCATGAGTGTCATCAAAATGAAACAGAGTTTCTTAATAGGCTTGCTTTTATTAACTGTTTTATGCAAGATTATACATTTTTAAATGTGTTTGTTATTGGTGATATGAACTCTGACGTCTCTGACAACAAATCTATTTTTGCGAATCATTTGAAACATTTTTGTGTGGATAATGGTCTGACACTCTCATCTGAAATCTTGCTGCCTGAAGATAGTTTTACACACATTAGTGAAGCATGGCATACAACTTCCTGGTTAGACCATTGTATTACAACAGCTGATGCTCATGCCTCCCTGACTAACATGACCATTTTTTATGAACTGTCATTTGCTGACCATATTCCTTTTGGGATGCATATAAATTTGCTGAGTTTACCTTTGAGGCAAAGGTACAATCCTGATAGTTCCTCATATTTGGATTGGAGCACTCTCTCAAAAGATGAAGTGTCATTGTACTCTGTACATTCAGATACATTATTAAGTTCCATTTCTCTGCCTAGAGAAGCAATTACATGTAGAAATGGAAATTGTAAAAACCCTGCTCATGTCTCTGCTATCTCCTCTCTGTATGAGAATATAACGAAAGCTTTGCTTGATTCTAGTAGCTTCCTTCTTAAACCAAAAGCTAAGAAAAGGGGCAAACCAGGCTGGAGTTCTCATGTAACAGAATTTTTTTTAAGAGCACGAGAAGCATCAAGGGAATGGGTTCTCGCTGGGAAACCAAGGCATGGGCCAGTTTTTGAGCAAAAAAGGGTTACCAATGCAAGATATAAGTATGCAATACGTTTTATTTGTAAAAACGACCAGGCAATGAGAGCTGACTCCATGGCTAGGAATCTATTTTGTCACAACAGTCGAAACTTCTGGAAAGAAGTGAAAATTAATACTGCTGGCATAAAAACAATTCCATGTGTGGTAGACGGGGTCTCTGGCACTGAAAATATTTTAGAGCTATGGCGACAACACTACATAAGAATATTTAACTGTGTCCAGAGTGATATGTATGTTGCCAATGATGCTGATACCACTGGTATAATCACAACACATAATGTTCAACAAGCCATCTCCGGACTGTCTAATAACAAAGCTACTGGACTTGATGGGGTATCGTCTGAGCATGTGAAGTTTGCCAGTACAAGGGTAACTCCACTACTTGCCATGTGTTTTACAGCTTTTCTTGTTCATGGGTTTTTACCTGACTCTATGATAGCTGTAATGTTAGTACCAGTGATAAAAAACAAAGTTGGAAAGATTGGTTGCACTGAAAACTACAGGCCAATTGCTCTGGCTAGTATACTATCTAAACTCTTTGAGATAATCCTGCTGGACATGATTACAGAGTTTGTGAAAACGACTCACAATCAATTTGGGTTTAAAGAAAAGCTTGGTACTGACATGTGTATATATGCTCTCAAAGAAATGATTTACAAATATAGGAGTCTAAATTCCTCTGTTTTTCTGTGTTTTTTAGATGCCTCTAAAGCATTTGACAGGGTAAATCATAAGAAATTATTTATGAAACTGACGAAGAGAGGTGTACCCAAATGTGTTGTGCGTATTCTGGCGTATTGGTATGCTCAACAAACAATACAGGTTAAATGGGGAAACCAGGTCTCAGAACCTTTTAAATCCACCAACGGGGTGAGACAAGGGGGCATTCTCTCTCCTATTCTGTTTAATTTATATTTGGATGAACTGTCTCTTAAACTTAATTCCTGTCGCACTGGCTGTGTGGCTGGAGATCTAATTATCAACCATTTGATGTATGCTGACGATATAGTTTTGTTGAGTCCAAGTACTGCTGGTCTTCAACAATTGCTTAACATCTGTTCAGCCTATGGGCTTGATAATGATATCATTTTTAATGCTCAAAAAAGTCTGATTATGATCTCTCGGACAAAAGAAGACAAAAACCAAAAATTCCCTGATTTTTACCTGTCAAATGCTGTGCTTGTGTGTACTAATAAGATCAAGTATCTTGGGCATATCATTTCGGAGGACTTGTCAGATGATGCAGATATCTACAGGCAGTGTCGTGTTGTATATGGCCAAGCCAACACTCTTTCTCGAAAGTTTGGTATGTGTACAGAAGGAGTCAAGGTGACATTATTTAAAGCTTTTTGCACTCCTCTGTACACAGCTCATCTTTGGGCGAACTATAAAAGTGCCAGTATGAGAAAGCTGCAGGTGGCGTACAATGATGCTCTAAGAGTGCTTTTAAATAAGCCAAGGAGGACGAGTGCTAGTGAGCTTTTCGTTTCACTCAGAATTAACACTCTCTGGGCTTGCATGCGTTCGCTTATGTTCAAATTCATCTGCAGATTAAACGCTTCAGAGAATTCTCTCATCATGGCCATAAGCAAGATTAGATTTAGTGCAATACGTTTCCGGTCAAATCTATGGAAACACTGGAGGGACTGTCTTTTTACTTGTCTTTGTAATTAAGACTTTATAGTGTGGTATATGTAATCTTTTTATCTTGGTATTTATTCTTATCCTTGTTAATTTATTTATTTATTTTTTAAGGATTTTTTTATTAACTTTTGTATTAATTGTAACTTTACACTGTACCTCAGCTCGTGTATTCTTGACACTGTGTATTTCTTTTTAAATATGGTGGGTCTGTGTACTCCTTTTTACTGATTGGACCATGAGTCTGGAATAAATTCTATCTATCTATCTATCTATCTATCTAAAGTCTAACAGTTGCAAAAAAAAAAAGAAAGACATAATCAAAAGTCCCAGCTAAAAAGAAAAAGTCGCTGTAAAGTTTACTTACCTTGACTCATGCCTTGCTGGAGTGAAAAATGGTTGAAAGAAAAAAAAAAAACAACAAGAAAAAAACACATCAACTCCATCATTGTTTTATTGAGTTCCACAGGCAAGTTTACTGTAGCACAAGCAACAGTAAAAAGACAAAAGCATTTTTTTTTACAAAAAAAAAAAAACTATTTCACACACTCAAAGCTTCACAGGCACAGGCTGGACTGCGAATAGTAGTCGCAAACTCCACAGCGTGAGGGGTATGAAAATAAATAAATAAATAGATTGATGCCCCCCCCCCCTCATCCCCTCCACCCTCTGGTGGCCGTGGGGTGGAAAGACAATGAAGAGAGGAAAAAAAACAAGTAGTGTCGTGGGGTCGTTTACGATCCGTAAAACAGCGGAGTGAATTTTTTCTATGCCGGCCGCTGAGAAATTTCTTGTGGGGTCGTTTACGATCCGTAAAACAGCGGAGTGAATGTTTTTTTTTATGCCGGCCACTGAGAAATTTCTCGTGGGGTCGTTTACGATCCGTAAAACAGCGGAGTGATTTTTTTTTTATGCCGGCCGCTGAGAAATTTCTCGTGGGGTCACACGAACTCCGTAAAACAGCGGATGGATTTTTTAAAATTTTTTTGGGGGGTCATGCAGACCCCAAAGCACATGCCCTCCTGAGCGAGTGGGAGGGGTAAAGGAGTAGCCAATCACAAAATTGTCTCCGCCTTGTCAAGATTGATTAACAGACAGACTCAGTCTCCTGAAAAAGCTCTTCATGAAATAAATACGCCATTGTGAAAAACAGCAACATGAAATAAAAACAAAGCTACTCTGGAAAAAATTGATTTTGAAATCAGAGGTTCTGAAAAAAGACGTAAAATTATAATAATATTCAACATGATTAAAAATGAATATTTATAAATGCAGTTTAAAATAATGAACAGGTTTTTGAAGCAAAATGAAATGTTGTTTCACTTTCGGCTTTTCCCATCAGGGGTCGCCACAGCGAACGAGTCGCATGGGAAACTTGGCAATGTTTTACACCGGATGCCCTTCCTGACGCAACCCTCTCAAGGCAACCGGGCTTGGGACTGGCACAGAGGTAGAGAAGGAAACAGGGAGCAGCTCTGATTTGAACCTGGGTTTCAGGGAGGGAAGGCACAGCAAACCAGCACGAGCTAAACCGGCTCCCTGAAGCAAAATGAAATATATTGAATAATATAATGGCTAATTTAAAATCTGTGCAGCTTTTTCACCATTTCATGATCTTTT
This sequence comes from Oryzias curvinotus, assembly GCA_023969325.1. Lineage (NCBI taxonomy): Eukaryota > Metazoa > Chordata > Actinopteri > Beloniformes > Adrianichthyidae > Oryzias > Oryzias curvinotus. Next base: position 18,521,605 of record CM043713.1, on the reverse strand, counting down.
TATATATTTATGAGAGATTTATTGGTTGATTGTGTATTTGCATGAGGTCATACTTATTTATTGAATTGAATATTTATTTATTTAATTATGAGCAGTATAGGACTCCATACTTTGAATCCTGCAGCAACGCAGGATCAACTCTTTCTCCTGAAAGTGATGAACTCGGGCCAAAATGGTGCGTGGCTTGACTCTCGCAGCAGGTTTTGGTTGCAAAGAGCGATGTGCGCGGTCCATCTTTACTGGATGTGGGAAATGATCTTTTCCCAGCAGTTCTGGGATGAGTCTGGAAACAAACTCTGTAATCTTGCCTTCTTCCGCACCTTCCAGTATGCCGAGAATTTTAATGTTGTTCCTGCGAGAACGTGCTTCCAGGTCGTGCAGCTTGGTTTGAAGCTGATGTGTGTACTCCGTTAGACGCGTACAGTTGGCTTCCAACGCTTCCAGCCTCTCATCCAACGCATTGGTTGCATGTTCCAGGCGAGCTTTCATGTCCGCCTGCTCCAAGTGAATGGACTGAAACCTGGACTCCAGAGCATTAAACCGCTCATCGATTTTCCAGAGTATAGTGGTGGCCATAGTAGCGGCGCGTCTGCCTACAAAAATATCGAAAAGTAGAAAAGGTTTAAGGTGGTGTATAACGAAAAAGTTTGAGTTTCGGTGGAGAGCTGTGGAAAACACTTCTACATCTTACAGCTGCGCACTAGTGCCCCCCACCTTTGGCACTTTTGACAGTCAAAATGAATTTTAAGCAAAAAACTCTCCCAATAACACGTTTTGTCTTTTTTAGTTCAAAACAAGTGTTATTTAGTTCAACATTGTAAGTTTAAAAGACAACGCAGTCAGTAACATGCTTTTTTTCACACTATTGGCATTTTTGACTGACAAAAAGAATTTTCAGTACAAAACGCTCCCAAAAGCACGTTTTGTCATTTGTAGTTCAAAACAAGTGGTATTTAGTGTCACATTGTAAGTTTTAAAGTCCAAACAGTCAGAAACATGTTTTTTTCACACTATTGGCACTTTTGACTGTTAAAATGAATTTTAAGCACAAAACGCTCCAAAAGCACTTTTGTCATTTTTCCTTCAAAACAAGTGTTATTTAGTTTCACATTGTAAGTTTTAAGGCCCATACACACCGGGGCGAATATTCGCCAGGCGTTATTCGCCAGCGTTTTTCGCCACGTCTTTTGTGTTCACACCCAGGCGATTTTCGCTGACGATGAGCCGAGCCAACATGCAATTTCATTCTCTGACATTAGATGGCGCTTAATGTAAAACAGAAATACTCCTGTACACAAGGTGGTTGCCTTTCACTCAGAAGAAGAGAGCCAGTATTTACGAGCTTGTCAGAATCATACAAAGAAAACAGGAATATTTCAAGCACCAGTAGCTCTAGCTGATGAAGAAATTATTGTTCTGTTGAATGATCAAAGACACCGGAAAAGACGCCGATTTTGGGTACATCCCATAGTTACGAGAAAAGAAGAACATGGTGAGTTTTATTGACTGGTACAAGAGCTGAAAATGTATCATGAGCGTTTTCGGGGATATTTTAGAATGTCCTTCATTATTTCTTTGCGGCAGTGTAGCCGCTACTTGGCGTCTATCTTCTTTGCTGGTATGTGTGCTCAGAAAGGCAGTTTTGTGTTTGAGCGCCCCCAAGTAGTGTTTTACTGTAACTTCAGTAGCTCCAGACACGTGTGCAAAAGCGCCATTCTCATTGGTTGTATAGTTTTTGACCAAAAAAACGAACCCGAGGCGTTTTTTAAAAAGTGATGCTTTGACGCGTGGCGTTTTTTCGCGTCGGTGTGCACACTCACATTGGTGCCCTTTGTTTAGTCAGGAGGCGTTAAACGTCGGCGAATATCGCGCGCGAAATTCGTCCCGGTGTGTACGGGCCTTTTAAGTCCAAACAGTCAGAAACATGCTTTTTTCACACTTTTGGAACTTTTGACTGTCAAAATAAATTTTAGGCAGAAAACGCTCCCAAAAGCACGTTTTGTCACTTTTAGTTCAAAACAAGTGTTGTTCTTTGTGACATTGTAAGTTTTAAAGTCCAAACAGTCAGAAACATGCTTTTTTCCTATGAGGTGCCGTGTAGGACATAATTCAGAATTAGCATTCACAAACACATGAAATCTCTCACACACACTAGTGAAATGCTTGTATACATACAACTGAAAATGTATTCATTCACATACACATGTGAAAATCCTCTCACATACACATGTGAAATCTCTCACATACACATGTGAAATCTCTCACATACACATGTGAAATGCTCTCACATACACTACTGAAAATGCTCTCACATACACATGTGAAAATGCTCTCACATACACATGTGAAAATCCTCTCACATACACATGTGAAAATGCTCTCACATACACTACTGAAAATGCTCTCACATACACATGTGAAAATCCTCTCACATACACATGTGAAAATCCTCTCACATACACTACTGAAATTTTCGACAGAAACGGAAGGCATTTCAGTAGAAACGGAAGTTGGCTGATTATCGCGAGATAATCATTCGTCTGAATCATTCGAAAATGGCAGCCGGTTGCGCAAGGAAAACCACCGAAACGTGTAAGTATATTAAAAAATATCCAGTATCTGTTGTAAAATATATTTGTAAATACTTAAGATGATGTGTTTAATATGTTATATTCCTCAATCAACAACCTACATTGTTTTGAAGCTCATCAATTTCAGTAATGCTAAAGCTAACGCTAACGCGAATTAGCGCCGAAGGCTAAAAACAAACGCTAGATATTACATCAAAAAGCAGTGACTTCTAACCATAGTCACAAGTTATTAACACGTTTTAAATGTGTTCATATATGTAGGGACAGACGAGGATGAGGAAAATCCGATCCATTTGCGGATGGAGAAAGATAGCCTGTTTGGTTTCAAGCTAGCTCGTGTCAGATGGGTGGAGACACATGATCAGATTTGACTTCATTTTAATAAACGGTTAATCGTTGTCGTACTGGGTTAAAGGTTTATGTTAAAGAGCCAGAAGAGAGAGGAGGAAAGGGCTAGAAGGGAGGAACAGCGACAGGAGAGTCTGTTAAGTTTACTTGAGTTGAAATTATTGTTCTAAAATGTAATGCAGCCATTGTTTTTCCAATTTGTTTAATAAATGTATGAACAAAAATGAATAATTTACATGTATTATTTAAATCTGAGCTATTTTTAACAATCTCAAAAGGATTTTCATATAAATATCAGATGTACATATTTAGAATTTCGTTTTATATGTTAATATTTATTTTTATACATGTTAACAATAATCCTGGTCTTCTAGAGTCATGTGTGTCACAGTTGGAGCTGAAAGGAAAGCAAAGATTTGTCCTTGCAGACGGACGTGACTGCTCGTCCTGCATGTTCCTGGTGTTGTCCTGGTGTGGCTCAACATCTGTGGCTAAGCAGTCGCCTTTGCTGATGCACAGAATGTGCAGAATTGAACTGCAGGCAATGATTTTCATTGCAAAGGTTGGTTTTATTTCCAGTGCCCCCAGAAATATTGCTCTCCTCCTCATCTTTATCATGCCAAATGCTCTCTTCACAACAGAGCGTGTTCTGGAGTGGTTCTGGCTGTAACTGCCTCAATGGCATTCCTCATGGGTTCCCTGTAGGGTGTCTGCAGCATGAAAGGATGAGCAATGCAGGGATACCCACCATCACCCAAAAGGATCCTTCAGGTGGGTTTGTTTGATTTACATAAATTGGGCTTTTACGTAGAACCCGTGAATCATGGCTTGATCCTGGATTCCCAACAAAAATATCTATAAATTTGGCATTAGAGTCACATACAGTCTGCATTTTAATGGAATAAAAAAGCTTCCTGTTAAAACAACAGCTGCATTTTCTTTTAGGGCCTTTATTCTTATGTGGCAGCCATCAATGCTCCTTGTGACCCTTTGGAAGGAGAAAGACCAAGCGAGCTGCTAAAATCCAGAGGCGACTTATGGTAGTTCATTCCCACTGGGAAGCTGGGTGACCCTGCTCATCAGCTGGAGGATGCGGTCTGCCGTCCTGTGGACAACATCGCTCACAGTGGACCGTGTCATGTCAAAGACTCTGGCTACCACACTGTAAGATGTGCCACACGCCAGCCAGAAAAGAAACACCAGGACGTCAGTCTCCTGTGACCCCCCAGAGTGTGAGGAACCCGAAGCTGATGCTTCAGGACCATCGACCCAGATGCTCGATGGTCCTGCGGGTCAACCGAAAATCCAGTCTTGTGTCGCACTGACCGTCAGCGTAAAGGGCCAGGACAGACACCTTTGTGTTGGTAAAGCAGTAGAGACGTGGAAGACCCTGGAAAATGCAACATTAATTATTTCATTGAGGAAATTAAATCACATTTTTTTAATGTTTCTATTTATTTTGATGTCTTACATTTTAGATTATGAAGTATTTATTAATTCTGGAAAATCTCGTGGTTTTTATTTGGCTGGGTTTTTGGATTTTCATTTAAACTTTTAAAAATGAAAGTTTTTGTTTTGTTTTTGTTTAAAACAAGTGATATGGTTTGACTCTGAATAAAAAATTCTAAACTTTGAACTCACAAGTGTTTCATGTAATTGGACTACACAACTCACTTGAAAAAGAATGTTAAACTCTTACCCAGCAGACTGTGTAACCTTGAGCATGATTAGTAACAAAGTTTAAGTTAAAGTTTAAGTTTAACTAAAAAAAAAGCTTTAAGTTTAACTCACAAGTTATTCTGTCTGGTCAGGGCATCCAGAGGAAATCTTCTGAGATGTCTGCTTGTCCTTGCCGTCCTGTGATGCTGCATATCTACTCGTTTTCAGTTTGATCTCACGAAAAACGGTTGAATTATTGCCAGGAACACGGACAGATTCATTTTCAAAGCCATTTTCAGTAAGGTGTAAGAAAAATGCCTCCTTGCAAGAGCCCGTTAATCGTTCAGCGGCACAAAAATAAATATTGGCATGAAAAAATAACTTGGGGGTTTATTTATGAACAAATACATTAAATCAACACCAAAGTGTTTGTAATTTAATTATTTATAAATCAGTCACGTTTTCCATGATCAGAACACAGCAGATTCATAAATAGTCTTCGTAAAATGTTCATATTTATTATGTTTTTACTCTGACAAATAAGTGTCATTCTCCGCGTTAAATAGGAGTAGTTCGCCTCCAGACCAGGTGGTGGCGGTAATGCGCCACTTTGTTTCCGTGTCAGGCGCGTTATGAACAACACCCAAAAGAAAAAAGTACTGAGCACGGGTGTCTGAATTGCTTTTAAATTCAGAGAACTATATAGAGAACTATATAGTTCTGCACTATATAGGGTTTTAGTAGTTAGGGATCAGGGCAGGAATTTGGACACAGGTTCATTTCCACTGAAATGCCTTCAGTCAACCAACTTCGTTTCTAACAATAAAGTAAAAAAAAAACGTTTCTACTGAAATGCCTTCCGTTTCTATTGAAATTTTCACATGTGTATGTGAGAGCATTTTGGATAGTGTGTGTGAGAGCATTTTCACATGTGTATGTGAGAGGATTTTCACATGTGTATGTGAGAGCATTTTCACATGTGTATGTGAGAGGATTTTCAGTAGTGTATGTGAGAGCATTTTCACATGTGTATGTGAGAGGATTTTCACATGTGTATGTGAGAGAATTTTCAGTAGTGTGTGTGAGAGCATTTTCACATGTGTATGTGAGAGCATTTTGGATAGTGTGTGTGAGAGCATTTTCACATGTGTATGTGAGAGCATTTCACTAGTGTGTGTGAGAGATTTCACATGTGTTTATGAATGCTAATTCTGAATAATGTCCTACACGGCACCTCATATTTTCCAACCCAGTGTTGCACATACACACCCGGCAAACACATGTTCATAGCCGATGCGCTCTCACGTGCTACAGCAACCAGTGACAATGATGCCACAAGTGAGAGAGTTGTGTATGGATTAGAGGCTACAGAGGCACAGAGAGAAGACACACTCAATAGGCTGAGAACAGCAGTTACAGCAGACAGTGAGCTACAAGCTGTGCCTAAAAAACACATGAATGGGTGGCCAGCTAAACAGAAAAGTTTAGACAGAACACTATATGGCTACTGGCCCATGCGATACAACATCAGCATTTATAAAGGCATAGTCATGGTAGGAAATAAGATCAACAGTATCTGTTGTTAATTGATTACCTGACCAAATACCCAGAAGTTCTCAACTTGCCAGACAAAACAGCTTACTCTGTCATTCAAAAGATGAAATCAGTGTTTGCAAGACACGGAATTCCCAAAGAGATAGTGAGCAACCATGTTCCATTTGCCAGCCATGAGATGAAATCATTCGCTGATGCTTTGGAGATTAAACTCACTTATTCCAGTCCCGGTTTTCCTTTTTCAAACGGAATGGCAGAGTGAGGCATTAAGACTGTTAAACATGCATTAAAGAAAGAAATCCAGACCGGCACTGATCCACATCTTGTGCTGTTGTCACTGAGAAACACTCCAGTTACTGGGATTAAACTTGTAACCCACACAAATGTTAATAGGAAGAGTCCTGCGCAGCACACTACCATGTTCTAGTATAGTGTTGATACTGTCAACTACACAAAACATTCCAGAAAAAGTATGAGACATGCAATCAAAACAAAAGTTACACTTTGACAAGCATGCAAGATCACTGCCAGTTCTATCTCCTGGTGACACTGTGCATATGCAAACACGATGCGGTTGGGAGCCAGCAGTCATCATTTACCAAAGAGAGGAACCACGTCCTACACCGTGCGAACACCCTCAGGTGATACTCTCAGGAGGAACAGGAGGGATCTGAGGAAAACGCAAGTCTGTTTAAGGCCACCACTCTGAATTTGGACTCAGATGGACTGTTCTCTCAAAACTCAGTCAGTTGATCCACCAGCATGTAATCTCCCTCAGAAATCATCTTCTGAAAGTATGGAAAACACAGTACCGTACTTGACACACAGTGGTTGGGCAGTAATACGTCCTGCCAGATACAGAGACTAGTTAAGATAGATAGATATAAACTTATATATATATATAAATTAATCTCCCAAAGGAGAAATTCAGGTGTCCGGCAGCAAAACACACAACCACACACAACAAACAACAGTAAAAAAGACAGTTCACAAAATATCAGTTCATATCAGGCAGGTTCATTAAATAGCCTGATAGCTGTAGGGACAAATGAGTTTTTAAAGCACTCTGTCCTGCAGCGCAGTGAAAGGAGCCTATTACTCCTTTGAGCTCCTCTGACCAGACATCGTGTTGTGCAAGGGATGTCTGGGATTGTCCAGGATGCTCTGAGTCAAGGCCCTCATCCTCTTCTGCAGCACAGATCCCAGAGAGTCCACCCTCCTCCCAATCACAGATGCACATCTCTCAATCAGTCTGTCCAAACGAGTGCAATCCCTTGTGGTCAGTTTTGTGTTCACACTGTGACTGTGACTCTTGCTGTGATTTGTTTAATGGTTTTGTAAATGAAAAATGTATGTTCATTTTAACAAATTTTAAGAAATAAGTTAAATGTTTGCATGTCGATATTTCATACTATTGCACTAAGATGCACATTGTTAAATGTAAAATTGTTTGCAATCCGAATTTGCCTTGCCATTATGCTAGGAGCAAAAAACATTCCTTCAAAATGCTTTTTCCGTTTCTACTTCAACACTGCTTATTCTGTCACTCAGTTAAAATTATAAAGAAAATGGTATTTGACATTTTATTTTCAAAAAATTCTCTTCTAACTGGAGAAGATGTGTAAAATCATCAGAAGTTCACAACCAACACAAAGCCTTCTCCTCTGCCGCTAACACAAAGCTACACTGCTCCTAGCATGTCTGTGTCTCTTAGCAACCAGACACACAGAGAAAGCACTGACGTAATCGCCCTGCCTCCCTGCTGGAAATGCTTTTTTGAATTGAATATTGCGACAGTGTTCGCAGGGTGGATGTTAAAATGAAAATGCAATCCCCTCTTTGCATTTTTGTTTTAATTATGACACAGAATAAGCGTTTTTTAAGTATAAAATGAAAAAGCATTTTGAAGTATTGATTTTTCATTTTAATTTTAAGTCATTTGATGCAGTTACATTTTAAAAATTAAAAAGCATTTCTGTTAATCAATTTTAATTGTCAAATTAGACATTTCTAAATGAATTTTGCTACACATTTACCAGATATCTTTTTGAACATGAAATGTCAAATACCATTTTCATTATCATTTTAATTGAGTGACAGAATAAGCAGTATTAAAGTAGAAATGGAAAAAGCATTTTGAAGTATTGATTTTTCATTTTAATTTTGAGTCGTTTGATGCAGTTACATTTTGAAAATTAAAAAGCATTTCTGTTAATTAATTTTAACTGTCAAATTAGACATTTCTACATGAATGTTCTACACATTTACCAGATATCTTTTTGAACATGAAATGTCAAATACCATTTTCATTATCATTTCAACATAAATGACAGAATGAGCAGTGTTGAAAAAGCATTTTAGGTGGATTGCTTTTTCATTTTAATTTTGAGTCAAAAAATGCAGCTTCATTTTGAAAATGAAAAAGCATTTCTGGTTTTGACTTTTATATTTAATTATGCTACAGAATCGCTTCAATGAGTAATTAACTTTGCCACCAATAGGTGGTGCAGTTGACCTGTGTATGACACGAGGAGTTACAGAGTAAAGCCGATGTGAATGCTCTTGCACGGAAAGCCGTGTCCCCTGTTGTCTGTCCTAATTAAGAGACCCCTTGATAACACCTGAAGAAATGTATGCTTGCTGTTTTAACTTTATATTACATTGAAGTGTAGATGTCCAGGTTTACATGCGTTTGGTGTGTGCTGCACTCATTCTCCCACTTACTCGTGACCTCTGACTGTTACTGCTTTGACCTTGCCTGAGACTCCATCCATGGGAACAGCGCCATACAAACATTCTCATGTGCAGGAAGAAGCTAACCTTTGCTCCATCAACTGTTATGGGGTTTCTGCTGTCCAGAGCAGATTTGTCATGGACAGATGGGAAAACATTTTACCGGTGAAGAAGGAGCGACAGTGTGGTGCTCCAAATATGGACAGGAGGAAGTGGGCGGTCCAGCTGTCGACAAATCCAGGCGTCCGGGGGAAGAGACCAGAGGAACCCCGCAGAACACGATAAAAACCTTTCTTTGAGAAGCAGCTTCTCTCTCTTCTCTTCAAAACCAGTCTGCAAGTTAGCCATGTGTAATTCTGTGCATTGCAGACGCCGGGGGTTTTATCTGTTAAACTCTGTTAGGGAAATAAAACTTTGTCAATGTTTGCTCTTCTGAATCCGGTTATTTTTCCTCGATGCGTGAACACATTTAGTAAAACTGAAAAACGAACAGATTTTTCCTATACACCCCACGCTAAGGTAGCTCAGTGCAACATCATTTAAAGCCACAACAACGTCTCTGCCATGGAGTCCTAAACTATTCATTATTAAATAAATAAATATGACCTTGTGCAAATACATAAACAACCAATGAATCTCTCATAAATATAAAAATAGATTATGAAATTGTGAAAAACCCCGCTTTAACCCAAGATGGAAAAATAAAACCAGAGGACCTGATTTATTAATATTGTCTCGATGAAAATAAAAAAACATCAATAGGTTCAGGAGTCCCGAGCAGCCTTGCGCTGCTTTCGGGTCTCTGTCTGGTCGCCAGCTGCCACAGTGATGGCGTGTAAGGCGAACAGATGTGACTACAGACTGGATCTGTGAGCACAGACAGTGGAGCTGTGTTAGCTACAGAGCAGAGAAGAGCTCTGAGAGAATAGAGTGAGGATTTTCAGAAGGTCCTCAGTCATAGAAGGATCATGTGGTTTTTTGTTGGGTCGGATGGTTTCCACTAATAGGGAACGTGAGCTGGGATTAGACCGTCGTGAGACAGGTTAGTTTTACCCTACTGTTTTACCCAGTAACTTATGGGCTGGAAAACTGGGACCCAATCCTGCACAGAGAATGAGAGTCTAGAGTGTTTCAACGGGAACTTCAAGACGTGGATGACCTGTGCTTAAAGAAAGCTCCTCCGTGGTCGTACACAAACCCTCAATTAAACTAGAAAAACAGAGTCGTCAATGTTTTCATATTCCGCAGCAGACAGATTGTTTGTCTCTATTTGATCTGCTACTGTCAGCAAAGCCGTGCAGATGTAGCAGAAATATGTCATCTGTCTGACTGGCACACCACAGAGCAGGTATCTAGGAATATGAGTCGATTTTCAGGGATCAGCCAATGTGCGTTTAGATCCCACCCACTTTCACTGATTGACAGAAAGACTCATTTTGCTGAAAAAGCTCATTATGAAATAAGTAAGTAATTCTGAAAAACAGCAATGTGAAATAAAAACAAAGCTTTGGAAAATATTAAATTTGAAATCTGAAGTTTTAAAAAAATTTAAAAATGCTGTTTTAAAGTAATGGACAGGTTTTCAAAGCAAAATGAAATATATTTAACAGTATAATGGCTAATTTAAAATCTGTGTGCAGGTTTTTCACAATTTCATGATCTTTTTTATATTTATGAGAGATTTATTGGTTGATTATGTATTTGCACAAGGTCATATTTATTTAATTATGAACAGTTTGGGATTCCATACTCTGCAGCGTTGCATGACAGTCGGGAACCGTACCACTAGACTGGCAGACAGGGGTGGTGGTTCCTCTTTTCAAGAAGGGGGACTGGAGGGTGTGTTCCAACTATCAGGTAATCACAGTCCTCAGCCTCCCTCGAGTAGTCTATGGCATGGTACTAGAGGGAAGAGGTCGTCTGATAGTCGAACCTCAGATCCAAAAAAAACAGTGTCATTTCTTTCCTGGTCGCGGAACAGTGGACCAGCTCTATGCCTTCTTTTGGGTGCTGGAGGGTTTGTGAGAGTCATCCAATTCATATCCAATTCCAGTTGGCTCATCCGTGCTCCTGAACTTGGCCGTGGACCTCACTTCTGGCTTGTCTGTGCTCCTGTACCTGTACCTGTACCCGTACCCGTGAACACTTACCTGTGGACCCTGCCTCTTGGCTAATCTCATGCCCCCAGCCATCCCCCAACTCAACTGAATGAAGCCCACCTGCTGGACTATTTACGGGAGCGCCCAGCCACTCTACAAAGGAAGCTTTTTTTGGCCTCTTATATTCCGTTCTTTCTGTTGTGAAGGGGTGATAAATGGTTAAAGGCTGTACATGTAGTTGTAGCATTAGATCAACTAAGTCTTCCTCCTTAGAGTTCTGGTACATCACCTGTCCGTTCTGTGAGAAGATCCCTCCTTCAGGTGGACTTCCCTGAGGTTTCTTATTTTTCTTCCGGAATCCTTTTTTTTTTTTTTTTTTTAGGAGTTTTTACTTGCCGAGAAGGAGGGTCTAAGGGCAGAGATGCCCAGTTTAGCCTAATCTGTTTAGTTAAGTTTAGACATTACCTTTTAAATTCTATGACTTCATGCTCTTTATTATTTCATGTTTATTATACAATTACCGGTATGAAGCCAATTAAGACAACTATTGTTGTAATAATGGGCTATATCATTAAAATGGAATTGAATTGAATATGTGTTTTGTGGATTTGGAGAAGGCATTCAACCGCATCCCCTGTGGTGTCTTGTGGAGGGTTCACTGGGAGTGTGGAATTCTGGGAGCCATGTTAAGGGCTGTCTGGTCTGTGTATGACCAGAGCAGGAGCTTGGTTGGCATAGCTGGCAGTAAGTCAGACCTGTATAGGCTATATAGGAGTGGAGCAGAGAAGAGCAGAGGCTCTCTCAAGGGGGTTGCAGACTCTGGGAAAAGATTCCCACCCGGCAAGGAGGGCACATGCCCCAGGGGCACTTGGACCTTGCGCGCACTGGGAGCATGGTGCACACTCCGGGAACCACTGGGCCTGTACGCACAGGGGACGCATTTGGACCGCCAGACCACTCATCAGATGCACCGATGAAGTGAGGAGGGCGCACGCACCGGAAGTAATTGGACCACTGGGACCGCCAGTTCTGCCATGCAGTCAACACGCAGGGGGAGGGCAGGGACCCTGCCTGTGTTGTAAGTAGCCCGACGTGACTTAGCAGACTGGTTGAAACACACAAGAAGGCTGGTTGCAGCCTGGATGTTGGAGTGCCTTTGGTGCTGCCGCTTGTGTGTTTCCACGCAGGAGTCCCAGCGCGTCGGAAGGCCAGCCAGAAGTGACACAACACGGGGAGGAGTGTGTGACACTGAATGCGCACAGAGGCAGAGGGGAACTCTGCCTGCCCTGTGAGTATGGGAAAGCGTAGCCACACTCCTCGGGATGGCCAAGGCAACCGTGATCACTTTTAGTGCTGGCAGATCTGTTTGCCTTCAGGTCCTGGTGCATATGACTGGAGGACTTCCCTGGTCATGGAGAGAGAGGACATCATGAACCAAATCTGGCGGGAGGAGGATGTCCCCTCGATCCTGGATCTGCGGCCTCCCCAGGCTGCTTTTTATTGTGTCGGCTGTCCCCCTGACTTTTAGTATTGCTTTTTAGTAGTTTTTATCCTGTTTCAGCATTTTATTGTATTTTATACTTTTTAGAACTGTTTTATGTATTTTCTAGTTTTTTAACCATATCTCTGTGGCCAGCAAGGTTTTATGATTAGAAAATTGTTGTTGTGGCCAAAAAGCCTGGTTCCTCTTTGGTGGCACGTGTGTTCTCACCCAGATCATCCCTCTAACCTGCAATAATTCAATTTAATATTTTCCATTCCATCTCCTAACGTCTTACAGCCTTTAACCATTTATCACCCCTTCACAACAGAAAGAACGGGGTCCTGAATATAAGAGGCCGAAAAAAGCTTCCTTTGTAGAGTGGCTGGGCGCTCCCGTAACCCTTGTGCTACCCTAGCCACTTTACCGTTGGGAGTTGGGTCATCTAGACCCACTAAACAGTGCGCTGAACCTTTTTTTTTTTCCAATGATTTGTGATCTTCACTGGTTCAATGGATTACATGAAATTTTTTCACCTTTATCCACCTTTGTCATGGTAGGGAGAACACGTCAAAGTAAGGGTGGGGTCATCTAAGATAGCACAAGGGCTAGAGATAGGGTGAGAAGCTCGGTCACCTGGAGAGAGCTCCTCCACAATGTGAGGAACCAGTTGAGGTGGCTCTAGCATCTGGTCCGGATACCTCCTGGACGCCTCCCTGGGGAGGTGTTTCAGGCATGTCCTACTGGGTGAAGGCCCCGGGGAAGAACCAGAAGAGGCTACATCTCTTGACTGGGAACAACTCAGGGTCCCCCCAGAGGAGCTGGAAGAAGGGGCCGGGGAGAGGGAAGTCTGGGCATCTTTGCTTATACTGCTGCCCCCACGATCTGGTCCTGGATGAGCGGAAGATGAATGAATGGATTGATGGATGAATGGACAGCAAAAAAATATATATATGTGTGTGTCACAATGAAAATAGAAATTAGATAGAAACTCATGTGTTTACTTCGTCCGTTCTTTTTCTCCAAGCAGAATCTCTTTCTTTTGCTGATGATGCAGCCATATTACTTTATGGATGGGCGTATAATCTTCATTAAATCTCAGACTCTATCTCACTGAAGTACAGCGCTCTCTTTTTTTCTCCACGCGTTTCCATGGTGACTCCGGAAATCAGCGATCCATTGAGAATGTCTTTATGTACTTGCCTTGCATGTGCATTAACCCAGGGTTACCAAGTCGAGCGTAATTACACTAACTCATATCCAGTCTTTTGGAACTGACATACCCAGAGTAAGCAAGTTCAGGCGGATTTTAGCCAGAGTTCAGGGTTAAAGTCAGGGTAGCTTAAACGTGCTTTCTGGAATACCCCCTGGTTCGTGTCTGTAAACTAACACACACATACAAACACACATATTTATAATTGATTCTAATACTTATGTCATTAAATAAGAGTTAAAACTTCTGCAGACGCGAGACTTCTGGTTTCAATGGAGTAGGAGTGTGTTGCAAGGAGCTCCGAGCATTTTCTTCATATTTTTTCCTGTCAGCCCTCTACAAACATCACGCACGACAAAACCTCCACAGAAGCGTCTGTTCCCTTAACAGTGAAGGGTAATTTAACCTAATAATGGCGTCAAAGAACACTAAATCCAAAAAGGAAGAGGCCGGCCTGACGCTCGAGGCCATCACCACGCTGCTGGAGCAACACCGCGAAGCGCTAGCAACCGAGTTTAAAACTTCCTTCAACCTGTTGGACTCAAAGTTGGACCAAACACGCCTCGCGGTGGAGGACCAGGGACAACGTGTTTCATCTCTGGAGCTGGCTTTGGAGGACCTGAGTCAGCGGGTGACTGACCTCGAGGATTCATTAAACACCCTTCGTGACGCTAATGCTAAGCTCAAAGCTAAGGTGGCGGACCTGGAGGGACGGAGCAGACGTCAAAACATCCGCATTTTAGGGGTTCCGGAATCAACCGAAAGCGGCTCTCCGTCTAAATTCTTCTCCGACCTGCTTTGTGAGGTGTTCGGAGCAGAGATCTTGCCGACCCCGCCAGAAATTGACCGTGCTCACCGCTCCCTGGCAGCAAAGCCGGCACCCGGGCAGCGCCCGCGGCCGGTCATTGTTCGCTTGCACCGCTACCAGACCAAGGAGCTCATCATCAGAGAGGCGCGCCGGCGGGGGAAGCTGGAATTCCGGGGGAAACCCATCCGCGTCGTGGAGGACTACAGCCCCGAAGTCGCCGCTCAGCGGGCAGAATACAGGACGGTGATGACTGAGCTTTATAATCGGAGACTCAAACCCGCTCTGCTTTACCCTGCCAGGCTTCGTATCACTTTGCCGAATGGAGACAGAAAATGGATCGCTTCGGTGGATGAGGCAAACAAATACCTCAGCAGCCTCCCCCGATCATCTGGAGCCTCCTAGCATGGCTGTCAGTCAGTTGAGCTGACTAGGTAACCCCAGTGACTGCCTCCATTCTATCTGTCGCACCCCTGGGTAATGAAGGAATTTATATTTTTGGTAATTTCATTAGGTGTTGTCAGTCTTAAATTTTATTACATAGAAGATAAGTCATTTTGCTGAAGTGTGTGTGTTTTAACATCCTATGTACTTTGAAGAAGCTTCCTTAAAGTTGCATATTTGAGAGGTTTCAGGAATGCAGCTTTAATCTCATCCCCCCTTCAGGAGAAACCGTCTTTGATCTTCTAAGGCCATTTGGTTGCAGGTCTGACATGGGCCATAAATTAACTATCTCTGGTACTGTAGCTGTGGGAAACTCCTCCAGGCGTCCATTCACGTGTGAAGAACAAAGCTCTAGGATCGACCTCCTGCGGTGACAGTTCCTGCCACCCATGGGGATTCCGTACTGCGTCCATCTGTGAGGTTCCCCCCAGAGACCAGATGCTGTGATGGACTGGAGGAAGTAGGCGGGCTCCTCTGTCAGCCAATCTTGAGCAGCCAGAGGCGGAGATACAGCAGCCATCTTGTTTCCGGGGGAGGAGATTCTGACCACATGGTTAAAAGAGCCAGACTTTGGAAAAAGCTGTGTCTCCAGACAAGCTGCATGTAAATTCGGATTGTAACCTCTTGCGTATTGCAGGCCTTGGTTTTGGACACCCAGATCGATCTGTTTTATTTTTGTTTAGAGCTCTTTGTTAGGGAAATCAATTTTTGTTCATCTTTTAAAAGAACGAATCCGTGGTTTACTTGTTTTCTCACTTTTTTGAACACGCAAAGAAAGTATCTACAAAGCGACTAGATATTTTCCTCCTTCAGTAAATAAGGTATATTTTTGTATACACAGACTAAACAGTGTTGCGTGTGGACACCCTTTTTCTTTTTAAACGCTCAAAGTTTGTTTGAGGAGCTTGAACCTGCTTTTCTCGTTTTTGTTCTTAATTCTTTTCCTTTGTTTACATATTTAATTACATTGCCTCTCGGAGCTCGGATAGGTTGTTAGAAAGGAAGAATAATTAACATTAAAAGTTGGTTCTGAAGAGCTTGCTGCTGTATTTTTTAGCAGCTTTCTGGTTTGGGGGGTTATGGGTGGGGGGTGGGGGGGTTTCTGTCACTGCCAAAAACACCAAATCATTGTTTTTGCCACATGTTGGCCACTACCTTTGTTCTCTGGGCTGCCCTGCTTTTTTCCCACAGTTACATGCATCCAACTGTTCATACCATAATTTTTATTTCAGACTCACATGGTGAGTTTCATAAATTTTGTTAGCTGGAATGTTAAAGGTTTAAACCACCCCATTAAGCGGAGAAAGGTTTTCTCTCATCTTAAACAACTTAAAACAGACATCGCCTTCCTGCAAGAAACACACTTACGTAGTTCAGACACCAAGCGTCTCCTAACAGGCTGGAAGGGACAACGTTTCCACTCCTCCTTCCAAGCAAAGGCGAGGGGAGTTTCAATTCTCATCGGCCCTAATATCTCTTTTGAATCTCATAGCGTGATCTCTGACAAATTTGGCAGATATGTTATAGTCACAGGAAAACTGTTGAACAAACTGGTTGCATTAGTGAATGTCTATGCTCCTAACTCTGATGACACTGACTTTTTCAAACGAATGTTTTCACTACTGCCTGACTTAAACATGTTTGCTCCTATTATTGGAGGAGACTTTAACTGCTGGCTGGACCCAGTCCTGGACCGCTCTTCTAAACAAACCAGCACAGTAAGTAGACCAGCTGCCCTCATCAAAGCCTTTCTTTCAGACTATGGAGTGTGTGATGTATGGCGTACTCTCCACCCTAAAGATCGTGACTACTCGTTTTTCTCGCAAGTCCACCATACATATACCAGGATTGATTATTTTTTTATCGATCACCAGCTAATACCACGGGTACATTCCTGCTCCTACCAGAGCATAATCATCTCGGACCACGCCCCCATTGTTCTGAGTTTGTCGTTGCCTGACATTCCACAAGGCAACCGATGCTGGCGATTCAATTCAACCTTACTGTCAGATGAGAAATTTGTGCAGCTCATGGAGAAAGAAATCAAGTTTTTTCTTGCTACCAACACCTCCCCTGAGATGTCCAACCTAATTGTCTGGGATGCCCTTAAGGCTTACCTTCGGGGCCAGATCATCTCGTATACTGCCAATCTGAAACGAAAATCTTTAAAAGAACGCACAGATTTGAGCAGTAGAATCAAAGAGATAGATGAACAGTATGCCCAAAACCAAAGACCCCAATCTATTTAGTGAACGAATGGAACTTCAAACTAAACTAAACTTACTTTTAACTCATTCAGTTGAATCCATGCTCTTAAAAGACAAGGCTCAGTTTCATATCCATGGCGACAAACCAAGCAAGCTGCTTGCCAACCAACTCCGCGGGGCCAGAGCAAAACAGAATATCCCTGAGATTCGCCTGCCTTGTGGTCGCCTAACATTAGACCATCTGGAGATAAACACCGCATTCA
The DNA here is from genome assembly GCA_023969325.1 of Oryzias curvinotus. Classification (NCBI taxonomy): domain Eukaryota; kingdom Metazoa; phylum Chordata; class Actinopteri; order Beloniformes; family Adrianichthyidae; genus Oryzias; species Oryzias curvinotus. The sequence goes on along the minus strand of CM043713.1, from coordinate 18,504,209 downwards.
GGGACTTTTACTCACAACTTTACACCTCTGAGGCCCAGGATGAGCATGATACTTCTGTTAACTTCCTAAATGCACTCGACCTGCCAACGCTGCCACCAGATCTTAGAAAGGCACTAGATGAGCCCATATCTAACTCCGAAATCACGTCAGCTATTTCTTCTATGCAGTCTGGCAAATCTCCAGGCCCTGATGGGTTTCCAACAGAATTCTTTGCAAAGTTCTCGTCTTTACTTTCCCCACAGTTGCGTCTCGTGCTGTCTGACTCTTTCAGATCAGGGTCTCTTCCCAAATCGTTTACTGAGGCCTGCATCACCCTTATTACTAAAAAAGGCAAAGACCCGGCTGACTGTGCCTCATACAGGCCAATCTCACTCTTGAACACAGACACAAAGATCTTGGCTAAAGTGCTGGCTCGTAGGTTGGAGAATATCCTCCCTATAATCATCTCAAAGGATCAAACAGGTTTCATTAAACACAGGCACCCATATTTTAATATTCGCCGGTTACTTGATATAATCTACACCTCTCCAGGAGGGGTCCCTGAGTGCATTGTGTCTCTCGATGCAGAAAAAGCCTTTGACAGAATAGAATTTAACTTTCTTTTTGCAGTGCTTGACAGATTTGGCTTTGGTCCCAATTTCTCTGCATGGATCCAATTGCTGTACTCATGCCCCACTGCCTCAATCCGCACAAACTCCCACCTGTCAAAACCCTTCAATTTACACAGAGGAACTCGCCAGGGGTGCCCTCTGAGCCCTCTGCTTTTTGACTTGGCTATTGAACCGCTCGCTGCAGCCCTCCGAGCCTGTGGGGACATAAGTGGTATTCGGAGGAACTCTACAGAACACAAAGTATCATTATATGCTGATGATCTTCTGCTTTTTATTTCAAACCCAGGGACCTCACTGACTTCGGCCCTGTCGGTGCTCAGTCAGTTTGGGAAACTGTCAGGTTACAAACTGAACCTTGGCAAAAGTGAGCTCTTCCCTATCAATAGGGAAGCGTCCACTCTGGACTACTCAAGCCTGCCTTTTAGAGTGGAAAAACATAAATTCTCATATTTGGGAATATCGATCACAAAGAAACATAAAGATCTATTCAGAGAAAACCTCATGACCTTATTGAACCAAACAAAACAAACATTGGCACAGTGGTCACCTTTGTCTATGTCGCTGGTGGGCCGGATCAATTCTATAAAGATGAATATCTTGCCCAAATTTTTATACCAACTTCAGTCCTTGCCAGTTTTCATCCCTGCTTCCTTTTTTAACCAGCTCGACTCAATCCTCTCCTCCTATATCTGGCAGGGAAAACGTCCTCGTCTTAGTAAAGTTCACCTGCAGAAAACCAAGTCCTCCGGTGGGCTTGCCCTTCCAAATTTTCGACTCTATTATTGGGCTGCAAATTTGCGATGCATGGCATTCTGGTCATTTTATGCTGACCGATCTGACTCCCCCGACTGGGTGGAGCTGGAACTACGCTTGAGTGGAAAGACCTCTCTTCCAGCAATGCTGGGTTCTTCTCTCCCCCTCCCCTCCACTACAGATATTTGTAACCCAGTGGTTAAACACTCTTTACGGATATGGGTTCAGTTTAGGAAGCATTATGGTCTTTGTGACTTCTCACTCTTGAGCCCTATTGCGTCAAATCATCTGTTCATACCTTCCCTTCATGACAGGGGTTTTTGGGAGTGGCACAAGAAGGGCATTAGAAGATTTAAGGATCTGTTTGTGGATAACACCATGGCCTGATTTGAGCAGCTAAGCAGAACATTTGGTCTTGTAAAATCAGATTTTTTCAGGTACCTTCAAATTAGGCAGCATCTGCTTTCTCTCAGGCCTGGCATCACCATTGTACCTGACGAAACAGCTGTCGAGACCGTCCTTTCATTGAACCCGTCCCACAAGAGACTTATTTCAGTTCTATACAATCGGCTGAAAAACCTAAAAACTCATTGTGTGAGCCAGCTCAGAACAGCGTGGGAGGGGGATCTAAACATGTCCATATCTTCAGAAACCTGGAATTTAATGCTTAGACAAGTGAACTCCTCATCTCTCTGTGCTCGCCACTGTCTAATCCAATTTAAAGTTGTGCACAGGTCACACATCTCTAAGTCTAGACTATATCACATCTACCCAAATATCAGTCCCTACTGTGATAAATGCAAAACTGGGGTAGCCACACTTATTCACATGTACTGGTCTTGTCCGTCTCTCAGCGGGTTCTGGATGGCCATGTTTCAAATACTCAAAGTCTCGTTGGAGCCAAACCCTCTAACTGCTCTGTTTGGGATCACGGGAGGGGGGGTGACTTTAACCCGAGAAAAACAACAAACTCTGTCTTTCGCCTCCCTCTTGGCCAGACGTGCAGTCCTGGTTAGGTGGAAGGATGCTGCACCCCCAACTCACAAGCAATGGTTGGTAGATGCCATGTCTAGTTTGCAACTCGAGAAGATCAGGTTCTCACTCATTCATAAGAGCAGGAAATTTCAGGAGATGTGGGGCCCCTTTCTGGAGACATTTCAGCAGATATGGGAACGAGGCAACCAGGGTGCATTACCGTGTCGAACATAGACCGGCTTTAAACCTATTTTGCGGTGCCAGAGTGGTACCCAGCTAAAGAGTGGGCAGTGACAGAATGGGAGGGGGGAGGGTAAGGGTTATTTCATGTTTTTTTTGTTCTGTTTTGGTGCTGTTGGCTGTATTTACTTTTTTTTCTACATTTTATTATTATTTTTTAATGTCTATTCCTATTATAATTATTATTATTGTTATTTTTAGTTCTGTCAAGTCCTACTGTTTGCTACTGTGACTTTGCCCAGGGGTCTAAGTTGCACTTTAATAAACTGCAACTTAGATATATAAGTGCAGACAACTCAATAAATAATGTTGAAGTGTACAACTACCTTAACTTTCTGAACTGACTTAAATTGTTGAATTAATTAGTAGAACTTAGATTAAAGAGTTATTACAACTTGAAAGATTGTTTTAAGTAAAAAAATTTAAGTTGGATTTATTACAGTGTGGATGGATGGATGGATAGATGGATGGATAGATGGATAGCAACAATTTTTCTTTCTTTGCTCATTGCAAGTAGCAATTAACAGCAGCCAAAAAAAAATGTAAGTAAAAATAAGGAAACACATATAAAAAAAAGGTAATTGAAAATAGTAATATTCTTTTTTTTGAAATGGCAAACAAATTTGAACCTGTGGGTTCTTCAGAGTTTAAATTCTTTTTTTCAGACTTCATGTTTTGGGAAAGGCAGAGCAGATACATTATAGCTTTCCTTTTGACTCAATGTAAGACTACATGCTCAAATCAGTTTCAGATTCAGGAGGAATTAAGTTTTGTTTGGTTTAGTTTTCTTTTTTTTTGCGCTGATTTGGTATGAAAATTACAGAATGTGACTTTTTGTTTTGTTTTGTTTCACAACCTGTCTTACAATAATCTGCCAAGATTTCCAAAAAGTTCCTCCAGGGCTCTGCAGTTCCACTTTCATCCCAGTTTAGTTTTGTTATGGCAGATAAATACAGGAAGTTTCAAATCCAAATTTCACATATTGCAACTTCAGCCAAACTGCGTCTCAGACCTGATAGTTCTTGTCTGACCAACTGCTATTTTGAAATCTGCCAAACAGACATCAAATGACACTATAATGCAGCTGTTATGGTTTTTTAAACTGTTTTGTCAAAAAAAAACAACAACATCCTTTTTGTCCCTAACAGAGCTGAGAAAAGCCTCACTGAACAACTGTTAACTACCTAATGGTGCTTTTCAAAGAAACAAAAGGTTGGACTTCCCATAAACTACTATTTTATTTGCATGGTATCTACAGACTCAACCGAGCATGTGACCTATAATGAAGAATGCGTGTTTAGCCAATGGAGTTCACACATATATCAATATCAAATCCAAGTCTCTGATTGGTCAAAGTTCGACCTGGTTTATTCTGCAACATGCATTTCGTTCGTAGAGCCTCAAAATGATCGCAGAAACGTACGAAGTTACACATGAAAGCCAGACTTTGGAACGCGGATGCCCAAAACACGCATTTACATGGGTTTAAATAGATATTTTATTGAAAGTGGCTGTTTTAACGTGCATGCAGAGGGTGGTGTGAACATAGTTTGAATGTTCACATGAATGTAAACATACTTTTAACCCTCATATTATGTTAAGGGTCAATTTGACCCATTTCAGTTTTTGGTTTGACCAAAGAACTGGTTATCATTTCTTTTTCTTCATGAAAGTTGGTGACTTTTCCTCATCTAGGGTCATGAACTTGTGTGCACAATCTGGACACTGTGATATGTCGTGGAATGTCTGTGCACAGTTTGTTTACAAAGATGATGTTGCGGGTCATTTTGACCCAGACACTTTGATGTGGGCAAGTAGCTGTCCAGATCCGAAATAAACATGTCTCTTTGATGTACTTTATTTTGATTGCTAAATTATCTATATTTTGACTGTCTCTGAATAGACATTCAGACTCAGAGACCCAGGTGTGTGTAGGGGAGGAGCTTTCTCTCCCTTGTCCTTGTCCCTGTTCTCGTGTCATCTCTTTGAGAAACACAGCAAAAATGAGCTCCAGAAGATTTACACTGTTTTTAGATAGTGATGCAGAGGAAGAAATTTCAGAGAAAGAGGATCTTTCAGATGCAGCGGACAAAGTTATTGATGATCCAGATTTCCAATTTTCCGACGATGAGGAGGATTCAGAGGACGGGTCTGCCGTTGTCTCTCCATCAGATGAAAACCAAGGTATGGAGCAATCCTAATCCACAGAGGGGACATGAGCATCTAAAGATGGTAATATAAAATGGTCAACATCACCACACCAAAGCCGAGGCAGACTGTCATCTTCCAATATCATCAAAATGACACCTGGTCCAACAAGATTTGCTGTCACACGAGTTGATGATATTCAATCAGCATTTCAGCTCTTCATATCCCAACCAAAAGAGAGGATTATACTGGACATGACTAACTTCGAGGGGAGGAGTGTATTTCAAGAGAAATGGAAGTCACTGGATCAGACTGACTTGAATGCTGGAGTTGACAATCTGGACAAAGTCACAGCAACATACAGCTGCCAGTGCAAGACTGCTCGTTGGCCCATGGCAATTTCCTTCAATATTGTGGACGTGTCTGCCTACAATGCCTATGTCCTGTGGTCCGAAATCAACCAGGAATGGAAAGCCGGCAAATTGTACCGACGTTGGCTTTTCCTGGAGGAACTCGGCAAAGCACTCATCCCTCCCAAGATCCAGAGGCGAGCCAGGCCAGCTCGATCACCAGCAGCTGCAGCTGTCATTGAAAAGATCAAGTTCAGGCCATTCAACCAGTCTGCAATGGATCCAGTGGATACAGATGTAAAGAAAGGAATAAGATGCCAGGTCTGTCCCTCCCCAGATAACAGTAAAACAAGTACCTCTTGTGTAAAATGCAAGAATTACATCGGCAGAAAGCACACAGTTACATTTGATTTGATTTTGATTTGATTTGAAATGGTTTATTTCAAGCAATCAAGTAGGAACAATACACAAAAGCAATATAATCATCAGTTTTACATTCATACAATAACTAATCAAACTTAGGATAATTAGGCATATTAATAATTATTGCTTGAAAGGGAGTGGAAGGAAGCGAACTTATATAAATCCACCCCGTTATACTATAACCATTTTATTACATGAATTATCAATATCCGGTTCCCAGTTTTTATCAGACAGAATTAAGAATCATAAGGTATCGATAAGGCACATGACAAAGATGAATTACTTAATTATTATGTTAAAAATAACTATTTTAGAAGTCAACATGGCAAATGCAGATCAGTTATCTAAAATATATGTTACTCATAAAAGTCATTCATATGATTAGAACATAATACTATATCAGTAAAATAGACAACACTGTTTCAGAGATTTTCATAGTAAACTTTCATCAAGTATCAAAAGTTAAAAACATGTGCAAAATTATGTTACATTAGGAAAGATTTTTGAATCAATTTGTCAATTTTTGGAGCAAGTGAAGTAATATCATTAACTTATTATTATTATTATTAATCTTCATTTTTTTCTTTTTTTCTTTTTTTTTCCTTTTTTTCTTTTTCTTTTATATTTAATAAGGTAATGCTGTAAGGGAGAGAAAAGAACAAACAAAAACAAAAAAAAAAACAAAAACAAAAACAAAAATAAAAGGGGTCCATATTCTGTCAATTATCCAAGGTTGGCATATCTTCTGCTGAAAAAACAGCTGCTCTCCTGGGTTCAAAACAGTTTGTAGTCTCTTCCATGTTATGTCTGCAGACATTAGATTCAGGTCCATATATCCTTCTTCAGCTGATATCAGCTCGGTGAAAGTTGAGGTCAAGTTGTCTGCAGGTCAGAACTCTCTGCTGTTGATTCAGGTGACGTCAGACAGATGGAGAAAGTGATGAATACAGGTGTCATATTTCTTGAAATTATTTGACTCTTTGGTTTATTACTCCATGTTGTTTTAGACAATTGTAAACAAGCACTTCTCAAAATCCTTCATGGTGTTCACAACCAGAACCTTGGACCGGTCCGGTGGACCGAGTGGTTTGACGTAAATCCTGCAGCCTTTAACCCAAGTGTTCTCAATCTTCTTCTGCTTCCTGAGAAGCCGTGCATGTTTGGAGATTTCAGCATTCCTTCTGGTCAGGTGGTCGTTTAGATAAACAGCCGATCCTTTGAGGTTTTTACGTTGATTCATCAGAGCTAGCTTGTGTTTGTGATTCACAAACCTGATGAGGATCGCTGGTTTATCCGTCTCCTTTCTCCTGGGAAGCAGGTGACAGGTCTCGATGGTATTGAGATCCAGGGAAATCCCTTTAGATGTGAGTAATGAATATATTTGCTGATCAAGAGACCCTGCGCCACGCTCCGTATTAGCACTGCTAGCTACGCTAGCGCTAGCATTAGCATTATCAGTGCTAGCTCCTGCGCTCAGCTTCGCTCCAGGCTTGATTGGTAATCCAGTGAGAATGACATTGTTCATCCTTACTTGCTGTTCCACATCGTCCAGTCTTTTCTCCAGAATGTCGACCCGGTTTTCTCGTTGCTCGTCTTGAGCCCGAAATCTTCGGAACTCTTCCAACATCTCCATTAGCGGCGTTAGCTTAGCCGACACCTGATCCATAAAAGATTTAAGCGTTTCTTGAATGCTGCTATCGATAGCTTTTTTGAGCTCTTCATATTCCTGGGATTTCTTGGGGGGCATGGTCAGCTCTCTTTTTGGGGAAAATCAACTTTTTAAGTAATTTAAGATAGTTGTATCCGCAGAGAGCCACTCCACGCGCCCTGCCTGTAACCCGGAAACCGGAAACCCTTGATTCTGTCCTTCATGTGCATTCTGTCCTTCAAACCCTTGATTCTGTCCTTCATGTGCATTCTGTCCTTCATGTGCAGAACATAGAAGATACTGAATATTGAAAATCTCAGAAAATGTGACAAGTTAGATAAAAAAAAAGTGTTTGTGAAGAAGGAAAAAAATATTAAATATAGTGTTGGAATAAAAGAAGTATTGTTTGTCTCTTTCCTAAATGTTGAAATATTCTAAAATAAAGTTGATATCGGTTTAACCTGTTTTTTTTTTTTATTGTTTTGAGTGGATTTACACAGTATGGGTCAAAATGACCCGCAACATAATCAAGGTAATTTTTTTTTCAACATAATACGAGGGTTAAGTGTTGAAGCTCGAAACGCACATTTATGTGTATTTTTGCAGACTTTTAAAGCTACGGACATATGGGGAATGTGACACTCATTCAACAAACTTGAAAAGTTGGTCAAACTTTGATCTGGTTTAATCTGCAATGTACATTTAATGGCCACACATTTTGTACATTAGGCACAAAAATAATTGTAAAAACAGGCGTAGCTACGTGTGAACGTTAGGGTTTTGAATTCTGTAAGGCTGTATTAACATAGATGTATCACACCAGGGAAGTCAATATTCAAGAATGTCAAAGTTTGACCTGGTTTGACCTGCAATGTGCATTTAATGGCCATGCTTTCTGTGCATAAAGCCCAGAAATAGTCGTAGAAATTTGCGTAGCTACATGTGAATGTAAGAGTTTTGAATGCTGATGCGCGAAAATGCACACATTTACATAGATTTTTTATTGGAGGTGGCCGCCTAAAGGTTCACTGCCGAGGGCAATGTGAACATAGTTTGATCACCCAAATTGAAGCCGGAAACATGTTTATGTAGGCTTTTTAAACTACGGACACGTGTGACCCGTGTTAAAGAACACGCTTAAAGCAGGTTCTTGAACACAAGTATAGCCCTACTGAACAAGAAGCAGGGCTCCAGACTAACTTTTTTCACCAGGAGCACAGTGGCCCCTAACTGAAAATTTTAGGGGCACAACCAGAAAATTTAGGGGCGCATACCGTAAATCAACATGCAAATCAAATCTACTAATTTCCACTGTATTACTAATAAATACTTTAATAATAGATGCAGAAATTACAATTTGCTGTTTCAAATTCAGTGTCACATTTTATTCTGCACTTTTGAAGATGCAACAACAAGGTAAACTGACAGAACCATCGCTGTCATGACAGTACAAATAGTAAAGAAAACGAATGGAAATTTATCTTGGTGACACCAAATAAGTGCAACCAAGATGCACAATAAGCGTGTTTTAGATCACCCAGGTGGACGAAACGCTGTGCAGATCACCTGGTGTGAGACATATATTTGTTTTTGCTCCAACATCACCTGTCAATCATCACAAAAATGTCACCAGAAAGGGGCGGGATCAAGGCCCCAACCTGACCGAACACAGCTGGAAATTTAGTACTGAACTGACTAAAAGCTGCCCAGATGACTACAAAACAATGCATTATGGGACATGTGTCCTGATGGTTTTTGTAGTTGAGTGATCAATTAAAATAATTTAAAATACCTATTGATTAAAAAAGGCTACATACATTACAAAACATTAAAATAAATGTAAAATATATAATAAAACGGACACTCCAGCTTCCTGTTGTCCTTCAGTCTCGCTGCAGATCCCCCCCCCCCCCCATTTATTCTCCTCAGCTGACCCGACTCCCGCGGGAGTGGTGTGCTGCCGTAACAGCCGTGCATAAACCGTTTGATGCGCCGCCGTAACCGTAACCAAATCTTAGCCTTCCTCCGGTTCTGTGTAACCCAGAGAAAAGTTCAGCACGGACTGCATGTATTTAGAAAATTACGAGCAGGTGTCCTGCTTTCAAGCCCTGTCATTGTCCCGCCCCCAAGAGTCATATACCCCGCTGTGATTGGTTGGTCGTCTCCGTGCACGACAATGAAAAAGTGTCATTCATACAAACTGACGGGCTGCAGTAACATTAAGGCGGGGGCCGCAAAATATCATCTTGGGGGCTGCAAATAGCCCGCGGGCCGCGAGTTTGAGACCCCTGCTGTAGTTCTGTCACTGGTACACTAGCCGCAGGTTGGAAGAATGAATCAATAGTTCACTTACTCATAGCTCAGACGCACATATCAGGTTGTGATGATATTTGTCTCCGTTTCCTTCCCACAGATGTTAACGCGCGCTCGATTGTCTCTAGGCCCCTCCCCCTCCATGCATTTTAGCCACTTACAGTGACGTTCCCTATTCTTCTCACACGCAGTGGCTGCCTCACAGACGGGCATCACGCGAGTGTGTGCTCGCGTTTCATGAGTATGTGCGCGAGTGTGTGTGTCTGCCTGCGTGCGTGTGCGCTCGCGTCTCATTGATTATTTAATTGATCATTGACGTGCCCCTTCCACGTTTAATGTATAAAAAAAATACGTAGGGTGGGGGAGGCAAATTTACGGGTCGCGCATGTGCGACTGGATGTAAAATTCAGTCGCACACTCTCAAATTTTGGTCGCAAAATGCGACCAATTGGTCACAGTCTGGAGCCCTGAGAAGGGCTTCTTCTTTGCATTAGTTTCTATCTCATTTCCATTTTCGTTGTAACACACACACACACACACATATGTATATATATATATATATATATATATATATATATATATATATATATATATATATAACTTATTAAACTTATCAACTTAAATGAATTACTTAAACTGGTAACAAGTGATTGAGTTAAATTCATTCAACCTAATGTCTATGTCTATCTAACTCAATAATGTTTTTACAACTCAAATTTACATATTTGTCTAACTAAATGTTGTATTACTGCAATTCAATTTGTTAAATGTTATCTAAATTTATTGTACTTCTTGAACTCTCATCTGTCTAAGTTTGTCGCCGCAGATATTCTCATTTTTATAACATGAAAAGGAATTTCTTAATTTGGATTTGCAATATGACATAAAGTAATTATCATGATTCTGACTTAGACTTCAGTTCTGACTATTATATATGGCACTAGGGGTGCTAAATAAACTCATTATCCTCTCCCTCCCTCTCACTCATGGTGCAGAGAGAATTAAACATAGTAGGACAAAATAACTCTGCAAAACAGAGTAAAACAGCTGGACAACTAAAAAGATTTGGACAAAAACCCACACTTAAACCCCAATCCGTCCAGACAGGCAAAGGGAATGGTATCCCACAATTCCTTGCACTGCCAATCTAACAGCAGCACCAAAGTTGCATCTACTTAATTGAATTAATTTGAATAAAAGTAAAATAACTGTCTGATAACTACGTGTTATTTTTAAGTTGACTGAACTCAAAAATATGATTTATCTTAACTACAGCAAATAATTAAGTTAGATCAATGTAAAATAAAAAAAACAAGTTAGATCGATGTAAAAAAGTTTATCTTTACAACATGAATATGTGGTCTTATCATCCTCTCATGGTGGAAAAATTTGAGCTTCATCATCCACTAAATCATCTTCTCTCTGAAAACACTTTACCTTCTAAACCTGCTCCAGACCAGGTTATGTTTAGAGCATGAGTTGCTGTGGCAACTTGACATACCCTGAAACATACCTCCATTTTTGGAACCAAAAGCTGAGGTTATCTGCTTCCTTAGCCTCAAACTTACTCACATAACCTGATTTTTGGAATACCCCCCTGTTCAAAAGGGGCATTGAATAGTGTTATTAGTAGTTAGGGAGTAGGGAGGGACTTTTGATGGCAAGCTATCTTGCAAAAGTAGAAAAGAATGTTTTGATAACTAGAACCTATCCAATTTTTTTAAATAATCTTAAAAAACATATTACATTTAGATATTCAGATGCATGTTACACCATTGAATCTCTTAGGTTTTGATTTAGAATCAGAGCGTGCGTAAAATAGCAGAACAGTCTCATTGGTCTGCAAATTCTTGTGCTGAGACAAAACACATGCTGTTATGATGTAGTCCCTCCCTATTTCACAGAAATGAAACCTATGGAAAGAAAGAAAAAAAGCAGTTTCAGAGTTTTCAGCTTGAACTCACACTGACAAAGAAGAGACAAATGCAAAGAAAAGTGCACCTCTTTGTTGCTTCTTCCAATCCTCAGTTTTGGCTCCTTATTTGAACTAAACCTGCAGTCACTTACAAAAAAGACTATATTTATGCTCTAGTTACAGACTTTACAGAATTAAAGGGATTTACCATAAGGTCACTCTCAATCAATAGTGGGAATCGCTTTTCTGCATGACCTTCACCAGAACCATTTTTACAATAAATCAGAAAGGTCTAGTCCTGAGAATTTTATCACACTGCTACAGAGATAACAAGAGCAGAAAGATTGTGTGTTAATCTGATAGGTCGAGTAACCATAACATACCAAGACTGCGCGCTCAGACTTCATTAGACACCATGTACTTGAATGCCACTGGTTCTCATATAACTTCCCTTAACTTTCTGTTCATCTGACCATCTCTTTTGCAACAGTGAAGAACAACTCTGCTTTTGTTTACTGGGAATAGGATCTGGGATGTGCCATTTAAAGTTAACAGAAACACAGCGACTCACAGAAAAATGATGGTGTCACGCCAGCACATACTTCATTACATTATTCAAACAAATTTCCCATGTGTGGGATCAATAAAGTATGTCTGACTCTGATTCTGATTACACAGTAATCTTTTCACTCTGTTCTGAGTTACCTGGTAGAAGCGTGACTCATTCAACGCCATGCAGCTGGGCGTGCCTCTCATAATTGTGCATGCACACATTCAGCTTCAGAGTAGTGGAATGATCAATTAAATAAACTAAATTTAATGCATCAATTCTTTTGAAACGCTTCAAGTGGAACTAAAAGAAAGAACCAGATGATTTCTGTAAAATGAGATTCATATGAGGAACCCAGCAAGACCTTTTTTGGGGGGCCTCACCAACAGCTGCTGCATGATAAATGAAGAAGTCATCCAAAAATAGAGGATCTAATAAAACACATGACACTATATACCGGCAAATTTGAAATGTCACAGGGATATCAAGAAGAATATTGCAAAAACACTTTAAGACATGACACAAGTTCAAAACATGTGTGAAAAATGAGAAAATGAAAAATGAGGCAATTTATAGCAGATTGTTTTACATAGAAAATGCTATGATTAACAAAAAAGAAGATAACATCATCACCTAATGTGTCATGCAGATTTTTTAAATCGTTATTAATAACATATATTTTGCAATAGTTGTTGATGTCTTAGACTGGGAATAGGATCTGGGATATCTATGCATGTCTATTTTTTAACAATGCTGAGCTTTTTCGGTTCTTTACAACAGCTCGAGTTACTCGAACAGGTCACGTGACTGCGGTTTCTTGAATTTCTCTAAATCTGACAGACTTCAATTAAACTGAAACGCCACTTTGGGTGGCCTCACAGTGAGTTTCACTTTCGTTTCTGTTTCACAGAAGCCGAGCAATTCAAAGAAAAAGGGGGCGCGGCTAACGGGGCAGTATAAAACCTGAAGTGAGGCGTGTTTACCCGTCGTTCAAACCCGCTTACGAGCCTGACGGCTGGGGGTAGAAGAAGCCAGCGGACACGCGAACATTAAACCTTCCTGGCTATGCTTTCTGGTGGATTATCTGCTGGATACTGTTTGCGTCTGCCTCCGCGCATTGCTGCTACTTCGGAAGAATAAAAATTGAACTGCCGCTGGCATCACAACACAACGGTGAGTCCTTTCCCCCCTCTTGTTCGGGCGGGGGGTCACTTTAGAAATGTTGCTTTCAAAAAGTACCCGACTTAGTTTCTTCCCTTCTCAGTTTCAAATGTGTTGCTGGCTTTACAAAGTTTTGTTTCATTATTTCTTTTTACTCCTATCAAAACAAAATTAAATGAATAGTGCCTTAAGCATGATATGTACTGGTGTGCTTTGGATAATTGGTCGTTTGGATTCCATCCAAGCCACCAAGTGAAGTGTCTTTTTAACTTGGCATGGTTTAACTGAAAGTTGGAAACATTATTAGTACGTCTTCAGGGACAGCTATTAATTGATGCACACATGCATGTGTGGGTAACGTAACCATTCGGCCTGCAATAACCGTTCGGGGTCCTTTCGATTTAGGATAAGGAGGATAACTATGGTAACCCCACTTGGACAAACTCCGTAGCGTGGTGAAGATCTGCTCGGGCTCTACATATTTTCATTTCACGTTTCACCTAAAGTTTTTTTCCTTTATAAGTTGTGTCTGACAGTATTCTTTGTAATGTTTATGGAGAGATTTTGCCACAACCTGCTTTGTAAAAGAAATCTGTCGCTGTAAGAATGAACCGGCTGCTCTACACAAGCGAACCGGGAGCAGCTGGAGTCTCGTAGCTTCCTGTTTGCAGGCAGGGAAGGTGCTTTGTTATAGTGTGCGGTCTGGAGAAGGGTTTGGACTGCTGTCCGTTCGGCTGCAATGCACTTAAAATAATCCTAATAATAAAAGCACGTTTAGAAGATAATCTCGCTGTGTGTTGGAACTCTGTTTATTTACAACGGACCCTATAATATCTTCTTATATGGTAGTATAGGCATTTGCCAGACCAATCACTATCTGACACGTCAGCGGACCAACGGACAGCCAATCACATAATGTAACATCAGCACTAGTCGAAGGACCCCGAACAGTTGTTGCAGGCCGAACGGTTATGGTACCTACACATGTACTAATTTTTTTGTCTTGTAAAACTAACATTTTCTTTTTTCTTCTTCCAGGATGTTATTGTGGGCATTAGAAATGGGAGAGGGTTTGGTGCCTCTCCCTTCTGTAGGATGGTAGCCAGAAGCACAGTGGAAGGTCATGAAAAGATCCATTTGTCAAGCTCCTCCCCTTGTACGCAATCAGATGGTCTTCAGCGTTGGTCTAACCCAAGTCCAAGATCTTTCCACCTGACTCACTTTCGTACCTTCACCTCTAGAGAGGACTGCGACGCCATCACTGATACTGCCGCCAAGCTCGAGCACAGTGGCTTTTACTGGGGCCCTCTGGGAGTGGAGGACGCCCACCGCATGCTGCAGGACGCTCCCCTGGGAAGCTTTCTAATTCGCGACAGCCGGCAGAAAAACGTGTTCTTTACGCTGTCCTACAACGCCAAAGGTGGGCCAGTCAGCGTTCGCATCGACTACAAGCAGCGCAAGTTCTCGCTGGCGGGTAGTGAGCGCGCCTTCTCGACAGTGTTCGCCCTTTTGGAGCATTACATCAGCTCACCCAAGAAGAGTCTGAGCGTTCCGTACAGGAAATGGCAGCCCACTCTACAGGAGTTGTGCAGGAGGCGCATTGTGGAGATTTGTGGTGGAAAGAACCGCCTCCCGGAGCTGCCTGCCACCCATGTGGTCCAGGACTTCCTGTTGGAGTTCCCTTACAAACTGTGATCCACCAGTTGTCAAAGGTTTTGACCACGATATGTCTCATTTCAAGTCTGCGATTCTGTTCAGGTAAAAACAAGTTGGAGGAAATGTTGAGTGATGCTACGTCTCCATGGCTACAGACCCAAGCAGCTGACCCTTCTGTGCTTAAACGATGTGAAATGTGCATAGAGAGACAAAATAATGGTGGGCGACTACAGGCAGCTTTCAGTTGGACAGAAATATTTCAAACCATATCATCATCTAATACCTCGAGTGACGTAACTAGCAGTTGCACATGGACAGAAGATCTCAGAGCGTTGGAAAGTGCTGCATTAAAAGGAAACTACAAGCACAGCAGAGCTAATAAAAAGATACAAGGACATGGAGATCCAACTGTGACAGTAGGATCTCTTGAAAGACGGACTTGTAGCCACTTGGAGTCCCAGCAGTGGGAACGCTTGAAACGATCATAGACTAGATTTTGTAGCACATTTTAATACTCTAATATGAAGTGTTTACATTATGGTGTAATGTCTGTCAACCCCGAAGGCTCAAAGATCCGAATTAAATGTGGCATCTGGTATCCAGTCGTAGAGGTGTCTCGCCTCTAAAATTTTTATTTTTGTTTTTACTATCTCTGCCAAGCAGATGTATAAATCAAAAATACATAATTATATTTTATACTTGTTTTTTGGAATAAAATATATTTAAATGAAGTATTTTGGGGTTTGTTTGAATCTTCTGAGTGTGATGTATGACACGCCCCTTCATGGACCATGTAGTGTCACAGAGTATAAGACAGACAGGAAAGTGGAAGGTGATGTACAGTATTATCACCGCAGTGAGTCATCTCTGTAAGGCAGATGATTGGTGGGCGAGGCTGCTTTGGTAGTAAATGAATTGTTACGCTCATGTACAAGCACGCTTACCAGAAATGGGACAGAGGTGACATAAAAAAGAAGTGTGTGATTTTGTGTGTGTGTAACAAGTTCAGCCTAATGTGGAAAAAGTGCAGACTGAAAATTTCCTCATAAGGAAGTGGGAAACTTGAGATTCATGGTTAAAGCAACTCGTCGCTTCAAGGTCAATTAGTTTGGTTTTTAGATTTGTGATTCTGTTGTGATTCTGGTGAGGAGGCATGAAAGCAAACACAAGCTAAAGGATCCATAAATCTAGTTTAAAACTGTAAAACTGAGGTTCAGGGAAGGTTTTCAGAGGTTTTTCTTGTTGGTTGTGGCATCTAAAACACACTGACATGTCTGAACTGTGTGCACCACTGAGACTAGACAACTTTGGAGTCATCTTTATGGTTAAAAGGGAAGTGACTGGTTCACCACTACTAGGGTATTGATGTCAGTTGGTTCAAACTGAAAGTGAGACACATTGAACCATAACACCCAGTAGATACAGGAAATATCCAGACTCTTCTTTTCATTTTAATGATTCACAAATCATAAAACAATGTTGTTTGTCTATGCCTTAACATTAAGCAAATGGACATTGAGACAAAGTACATTTACAATATAATTACCTATCTGAATGAAACAGGGAAGACGTTCACAGGTGCAGCCTGCCTATAAACAAACATAAAAAAACTCCAACATGAAGCAATTTAAAATCTCTTTTAAAAGTGTTTTATCTATCTGTTTTACATGTTTAGCTAAAAATATTTGGGCAATAGAGCTGGTGCTTAACCAAGCCAAACACATTTTATATTTAAAGAAAAATTAGGAAAAAATGTAAAATATTTTAACTTTATGATATGCTAGTTTGAACATTTACAGAAAAACATGCCATTCCTTTCACTCTACTTCTGGACGTGTTGGCTGAAACTCTCCACATTCCTGTACCCATTTGGTTGTGTTAATGGTGTGAGAAGAATTGCAGCAAGAATGTGTGTTACCATTTGGTAGGCTCAGAACATTTGCTAACTGGTCAACGGTGTCAAGATTTGTCTCAGTGAAACCGAACACCCACAGCTGTCTGCTAGATCAGACTCCCAATTGTCTATTTGCTAAAGCCTGTGACATTTGCGGCAGTGGCCAAGCCATTCTAAACCTAAAAGTGTTCAGTGAGAAGCCACCGACGTTTTACCAAACCTCCAACACTAAAATCAGACCTTGGCATCGAGGGCTAGGATGTTACGGGGATTTTCACGAACACTTGGGTCCCGAAAAATGCTGTCAAACACACACAATGACTCATAGTGAGTGTAACAAACTTGATACAAAAAAAACTAGCTTTCACCGACACTCACACTGTGAAACCGGATCGAGTATACCAATCTATAGCTGCTGTCTTTCAGATATAAACTTGAGGATTAAAAAACAAGGCGACATCTTAGATGTGATTTATTGTAGGCCTGGTTGAAATGGAGTCACATGTAACAGTTTCACTCAACTCATTTACAGCACTTTTTTTTTCCTTTTTTTGGAGAAGTGAAACGTGTAGTGAGGTGGTGTGTGACGGTGATCCCGTCAGCTGTTTTCTTTGTTTTCTTTTCTATAAATGTTGTATTTTCAACAGAAAACAGTCAAAAATGAGCTAATAGAAAAAAAAAAAGAAAAGACTGAATGACAATGAGGAAGCCAATTCTTTTCTGGTGTGAGACTTGTAAGTAAGTGGTTTTTGCTGATCTTTGTTTAAAATTTACTGGAAGAAGCCTTAGTCACTCACAGGCTTCCCAAGTTCCTCCTTCTGAGTAAAACAATTCAGGATTTAGAACTCAGATTTACAGGAAAGCCTGGAGATTTAGAATAAGTAAGCCATGATTCGACACTTTTTGCAAAGAAAACTCCCAGAAAACAAATCTAAGGTTTATTATCCCTTAGAATAAACCAAATAGTCTTATTTTATCAAACACCACAAATTATGCTTTTTTTTTCCACAGCAGAACAATTGTTTTCCTTTTAGTTTATAGTTTTGAGAATCTCTCATCCCTCTTTGTCAAAGGGTTTTACTGCTAATTACCCACTCCTCTTTTCATATGACACTATTGAATCTACCCAGCAATGAGCACAACTCAAAGGCTACATCTAAAAATGGCTGGAACCAGGAAGTAAGACAGCCAACCTCCACTCCAAAAATAAAAACGGATAAGTTAATGGCAGTTTAGTGACTTTTGTTTTTGTTTATCTCAGTCTGATTCTAGATGTCAGAATGAAGATAAATTTGTTCTATTGCAACTGAAAAATAAATGATTATGTAAAAAAGTTTATAGATAATAACAAATGGTTATCATTGTTTGACGCATTCAATTACCCAGATCATTGCAATGTCAAACCTTGAACTCAAAAGTTTCTTGTCTTCCTCAGTAGCAACTGTAAACAGAAGGTGAAGAGCTGCTAAAGCTGTGTTTACATCGCTCTTGGCAATGTGCGTTCAAGCGTGCACTTTTAATAGACTTTTAAAAGTCTACTTAAAAGCATGTTTAGACCTTCCGCGTTCAGAAGTCTTATATGCACACAAGGCAACAACTATTTATCTGTTTTCTGGCTCTGTGTGCAAAACGTGTGGCCATTGAAGGCAAGCTGTAACTGAAACCGGATAAAACTTTGACCAGAGACTCGGATTTGGTGGTGAGGTATGGGTGGTGTCCCTTTTAATTCACAGAAGCACCAACTTTTTGTTGGCTAGAATTACATGACACTGCTCAGTTCAGCAGGAACACACATAAATTGACTTATGTATCAGAGAATGTTCAATTCTGCATGTCAATCAAGCAATGTACTTGACAGCGAGTAGGATGATTAGCAATTAGGCAATTTGTTTTAGAAAAAAACATATTTTTGGCTCATCTATTTTTTATGGGGCACGATTTGCACACACTTCTGATCGATGTATTGGGCACCCCAGTGCCAGACATTTCTTTAGAAGCTCCTATTCAGTCTTTTCTCTCCACTATTCTTGTATACTTGCTCACATATATAGGCCATTAGTACACAACTGAGATAATCTGGCCTTGAAGTTCTCTGGACTAAGTTAGAGCATAACAATCATAATAATTTAGGTAAAATCAGATATTTTTTTGCTTTCCATGTAGCACTTTGAGACAACCTCAGCTGTAAACTGGCTATTAATGAATAAATTGACCTCAAAATAGATCTATCAAATTACATTCTATGCAGATTAAACAAAGGTTTAACCTTATTTAATGTTTGCAAAAATAGTGATACTGAAATGTAGCTCAGAGCCTTAAATTTACCTTTACCATTAAAAGTTAACTATTTTTGTCTGTTGTTTTAGAGTAAAAGAATACAAGTAAAACCAGGTACAATAAATATATTGCTTATCTGCGACATCTATATGTTGCCTCCTGTGTTTTCAGGGTAGTTTCAACCTGACTGCACGCTACTAAGAAAACCATCTTTTGAGAAGTGCCAGGTGATGAGCTACAGAGACGAACAAGCACAGAGGTGAGGAGTCAAATCTTCAGTCACCTGAATCTCAATTACTGCTGTGTCTGTGGCTTAACACAGAGAAAACACTTCGAAAAGAGATCACCTCAGTACCAGGAAACCAGATATACATACGCACGAGCCCACAGACTTCCCTGAAGAAGGGAACCAAGATTAAAGTAACACGTACAGACCACAAGCCTACTGCGGGGCCCCAAGGAGTCACAAGGGAGGTGGAGACCACGTCACCCCCTCAACCTTCAAACAGGCTCCCTTCACACAAGCTGATGTTTAGATCTGTACAGCAGAAGCAGATCCAAAATGAAAAGGATATTTTCATTTTAAAAATCAAACTGCAAACAACGCAGTTTAGTTTTAATTTAGAGTCCAAATAAAATCTCATGTGCTCTGAAAAAGCCAAAAATCCAACTTTTGTTAGTTAGAATAATTTATTGCAGTTTATTATTTTACTGATCTATAATTACAAGATTAAAAGCCCAAAGCATTTACAGAGCATAAAAAAATTATTCATACACACATTCAGTCAGAGTTTAATGGAAACTCATCACAAATTGTTGAGACTTAAGGTCTCCAAACCATGGTGGGCTTCTTCAGTGTGATCCTTACCATAACTCGGCTGCTTCTTACAGGTGCAGGATGAAAACATTACGAGATTGACACAAAAGTGAGTATTGCTGTGTTTTTTTTTAGTTTTTTTTTTTTACAAATTTGAACAGAAAAACAAACAAAAAAAAAAGAGCTGGAAAATAAAGGAAGAATCGAAGTGAAGAAGCAGCATAAAATACTGCCAAATTGAAGACAAATGCCAGTCTTGTTAAAATCAAACCCTGCTGTGTGGAAGGAGCGATTCCTGCTTACTTTCATCTCTTCCCTTGTAGCTCAGCTCATCCATTATTGCATTAAAAAAACCTTCATTTGTTTGGATTAAAGCAGAACAGGAAGTGGATGTTAACCCTGTGATAACAGAAACCCATCCACTATCTGCTTTCAGTTTTAAGGTTGATCCACATTTGTTTTGCTTGCTTTTATTTCTTCTATGAACCTACTTTGAAGTAGAAAAACTATCACCCATACTCAACATTAAGGTCTGTAACACTTATAAGTATTCCAATGATGGGCAGGAGGTCAAATTCATTCACAAAACCGGGAAAACATTTAACAGAACAAATGGGTGTTTAAAGTCCCACTCCAATCAAGTTTTCCCAGTGGTCTTTTATTATGATTATGCAGTTTTTAGCCAAAAAAAAAAAAACTGTGTTCTTTTCTAGGATATAGTTTCTGCAGAGCTGCAGGAGTTCATAAGAAAATCCTCTCTCATTGGTGGGTGGAACATCCTCGCCCCTTCTTTCTGACATCCATCTGTTTACACTCTCTCCCGCAAGCATAAAGCCCCTTACATCCCCAATCTAACATTAACGGTGCAACGAAAATGGGGAGCAATATCAAAGCCATCCAGCCGTACAGTTTTGAGCCAGACACCAGCTTTAAGGAGAAAAACAAAGACATACATGGATCTGCTCATCTGCAAGTTGATGCATTACAATGGAGCAGAGCAGGGAGCTTGTGACTTGCCGTTGTAGCTTCTACGTCACCTACAAACTTTTTCCAGTGGCTTTTTCTGCATGTGTTTCACAACAATTTGAATAAAAAAATACTCAGAAATGCTATTTCAGGCATAGTTTCCTATGACTTCCATGGTCAAAAAAATGCCACAAGAACATGTTAAAAACACCAAGAATAAATGTATCATCACAGTGGGTCTTTAAATATTGTATTGTACATTATAGAAAACAAAAGCTTTTTTTTTTTTTTTTTTTTTTTACTTCTTGTGGCATTTTTCTAATGATGGAAGACATATTTAAAGAAACTTAAGGTCCAAACTGCTTTTCTGAGTATTTGCTTATTCAAATCGTTGTGAATCAGAAGAAGACAAATAATGCAGTGTGAAAAAGATATTTATGGCATAGAAAATACGCAGGGCGGGCCACAAGCTCCCTGCTCTGCCCCATTCTGATGGTACACTTGCAGGAAAAATAGTTCATTGTTTTTGCTTTTCCACATCTGAGCTGGCTTCTGGCTCAAAACAGTACGGCTAGATTGCTTTAATATTTCTCACCATTTTTATTGCACCGGTAATGTTAAGTTAGTTGGAGCTAGTGGGAAAGCGTGTAAAGAGAGAGCTCTCAGCAACGGAGAGGGGAAGAGGGGTGGAGTTGCTCCAATGGTCAATGGTCCCACCCACAACTCAGAGGCAAATTTCTAAAAAACTTTCTGCTGCTCTGTAGAAACTACAGTGGTGGACAAAATTGTTGATACCCCTCAGTTAATGAAAGAAAGTCCACAATGCTCACTGAAATGACATGAAACGTTCAAAAGTAACAATAAATTAAAATTTATTGAAAATTAAATAGTCAAGATCAGCCATTACTTTTCAGTTGTTGATTAACAGAATTGTTTAAAAAAACAAACTAATGAAATAGGGCTGGACAAAAATGATGGTACCTCCATAAAAGACTGAGAACTAATTGCCCAGGGGGTCATGATGAACTCAGGTATGTCCTTTAATTGACATCACAGCTGTTTTCAAACCCATAATCAGTCACGTTGCTGTTTGGTGTAAAGGTGTGAACCACACTGAACATGGACAACAGAAAGCAAAGGAGAGAATTGTCCCAGGACATTAGAAACAAAATTAAAGACAAACATCGTAAAGATTAAGGCAATAAAACCCATCTCTAAACAGCTTGAAGTTCCTGTGACGACAGTGGCACATATTATGTAGACCTTTAAGACCCACGGGACAGAACCACCCTGGACGTGGCCGGAAGAGGAAAATTGATGACAAATTGAGGAGACGGATAGTTGGAACTGTAGCCAAAGAGCCCAGAACAAACTCCAAAGACATTAAAGGTGAACTCCTAGATCAAGGTACATCAGTGTCAGATCGCACCATTCTTTGTTGTTTGAGCCAGAGTGGACTTCATGGGAGACGACCAAGGAGGACACCACTGTTGAAAGGAAATCATAAAAAAGTGAGACTGGAATTTGCAAAAAAACGCATGTTGACAAGCCACAAAGCTTCTGGGAAAATGATGAGACAAAACTGGAGCTTTTTGGTAAGGCACATCAGCTCTATGTTGGTAGACTCAAAAATGAAGCATACGACCAAAAGAACACTGTCCCTACTGTGAAACATGGAGGAGGCTCAGTTCTGTTTTGGGGCTGCTTTGCTGCATCTGCCACAGGGTGTCTTGAAGTTGTGTAAGGTCAAATGAAATCTCCAGATTATCAAGGCATTCTGGATAGAAATGTGCTGCCTAGTGTCAGAAAGCTTGGTCTCAGTCGCAGGTCATGGGTCTTCCAACAGGACAACGATCCAAAACACACAGCCAAAAACACCCAAAGAATGGCTCAGAGAAAAGCGTTGGACTATTCTGAAGTGCCTTTCTATGAGTCCAGATCTGAATCCCATTGAACATCTGTGGAAGGAGCTGAAACATGCCATTTGGAGAAGACACCCGTCAAACCTGAGACAACTGGAGCAGTTTGCTCATGAGGAGTGGGCCAAAATACCTGTCGACAGGTGCAGAAGGCTCATTGAAAAATACAGAAACCGTTTCATTGCAGTGATTGCCTCAAAAGGTTGTGCAACAAAATATGAAGTTATGGGTACCGTCACGTTTCATGTCATTTCAGTGAGCATGGTGGACTTTCTTCTTTAACTGAGGGGTACCAACAATTTTGTCCACCCCTGTATTTCCTAGAAAACAACACAGATTTTTTGATAATTAAAAGACCACTGAAAACACTTAAAAAAAAGATGAAAAGATGATTAGAGCAAATCTGTCCAACAAAAAAGGCCTTTAGCTCTTATCTGTTTGCTCAGTTGTTGGACAGGACAAGTTAAAAAAAAGATTAGAGTGGGAAGAATTCTAACTGTGGCTCTTGCAAGATTATTTTTATTCTAGTAACCTGTTTTTAATTTAGTGACCTACAAACTGAAACAGAGGGAGTTCGACCTCCTCAGAGATATGTGCTGTACCTCATAGTTTCACTTCATTAAAATGCCTGCAGGCTTTAAACATGGAGCCTTTATTGGGGAGTGATTCAATGCTGCATCATTATTGTCCACAGGTTTTTAATCTTTGCTGATGATTCTTTTTTTTCG
Source organism: Oryzias curvinotus (assembly GCA_023969325.1). NCBI lineage: Eukaryota > Metazoa > Chordata > Actinopteri > Beloniformes > Adrianichthyidae > Oryzias > Oryzias curvinotus. Next base: position 18,480,865 of record CM043713.1, on the reverse strand, counting down.
TGTAATGTTAAAAGAAAAGCGGCTCTAAAGGACCAAAGTACAGAAATCCGACTAGCAAGAAAAAGGCCAACAGCTGATTGTGTTGATCACCAGTGGGGTAAAATGAAAAACTGCCAGGCATCGATGAATGTCTTATGAACTGAAGCTAGGGACATCGAAAATGTTGCGTTTGAGCCCAAACATTAATCAGGAAGAGTAGAAAAATGTTGCTGGTTGCACGAATCGACACCTGCGCATGACACTGCAGTCTGGCATGTTGAGAGCGCAGATAATTGGATGTGCTTTGGGACTTCCTGGTATGTGCAGTCTTTGTTATTTCGGGTAATAAAAGTCTTTATGTGCAAACGCAAGTAATGAGACGGCTTCAAAAGCCTTTATTACACTATTTACATATGCACGGCTCTCGAGTGGCAGCGTGAGAAAGTGTCTATTGCTCCTGACACGTGAGGGTGGTAAGTGCATAACATGTGTGGGCTCCTTAGTCCAGCTCGGGGGACTCTGCCGTTTCAGTGCAAATGACTTCATCAGCAGCTGTCATCTAATCTAAGTCGCGTAGTCTGCTTGTTGCTGCAGGTCTCCATCAAACTCCAGAGCGTCCTCATTGCCTGCAGGGTGTTCTGGTAAATTAGGAGCTTCGTCTGTGGGTGTGACGAGCTCAACAGCTGTGGTGGTTTCCTCCTTTACTGTTGCATCTGTCTCGTCCAGCGGAGAACCCCCGTCCTCCTTCTCCTCTAGAATGGAGGGCCCCGGCCTAAGTAGGGAATGAGTCACAGCACACGGGTGCAAGTGGGGTGAATCTGCGGGGGGCAGCAATGTCAGCGACTCCACGCTCAGGGCGTCGGTGGCGCTATTAGTGAGAAGGGAGATCGTGGGCTGGGAGGCAGGGGTGAGGCTTGGTGCCAAAGCCGGACACGGGGTTGAGGTGGAGGGAGCAGACGACGACAGGGGTGGGGTGTGCTCTAAATACACACCCTCATCTGCGGGAAAGGTAGAGCAAAAAATGAACTCCAAGGAACAAATAAAAATTCCCACACAGAGGAGAAAAGGGTGACACATGCACATACTTTTGTCTGCTTTTTAAACATCAGATTTGAAAACCTTAAGTCCTAAAATAAACATCTTAATTTGGCTGCAAATCTACAAGTTACGTGTTCAGTTGCAGAGAAACTGAGAATTTTGTGAAACTACAGTCAAAAGAGCACATCCACTTGATTTCAGTGTAAAAGGTTCGGACAAATTCCAAGTGTTTTCCAACCCCAAATAGGATGTTTACAGCCTGTTTAAAATATGAAGCTTCAAATAAGAGCACATAAGAAATTTCTGATTGCAAAAACCTTAAACAGTTTCCCTTGAACAGCAAATATTTAATGCTTGCAAAACTTTTAAAACCTTATTTTCAGATATTTAAGATATTAGAATTTTAAGTTGTTTTAACTTCTCTTATATCTACATCTTTCCTAGTTTATCGTAAAATCAGCACAGTCAAGAAATTTTCATTAAAGTAAAGGATCTAGCAATGAGGACATTTTTATTAAAAAGATGAAAATCCTTTTTTTCCATGCTCTTGACAAAAGAAAGACTTGATTTAAGACATTAAAAAAAAACAACAACCTTAAATTGCACTGTAATTTTTGGTTCAGTTTTAAGGATGTTGTTCTTAGTTAGACCAGGAATGTCCAATTCCAGGCCTCGAGGGCTGGTGTTTTCTGCCATTGAAGCTCCTTATTGACTAAATATACAGGATCCAGGTAATCAACAGATAAGACATGGTTTGGGGGGAGGGTCCAGGATTGTATTTTTTCAGCACTCTACTTCATTGGGGTTCAGTTGTCAGGTCAGCCCAGCCGTTTCTCAATACACGCCGACGTTAAAATGGCAGCTACAGTGGTGGACAAAATTGTTGATACCCCTCAGTTAGTGAAAGAAAGTCCACAATGCTCACTGAAATGACTTGAAACATTCAAAAGTAACAATAAATTAAAATTGATTGAAAATTAAATAATCAAAATCACCCATTACTTTTGAGTTGTTGATTAAAAGAATTATTGAAAAAAAAGAAAACTAATGTAATAGGGCTGGACAAAAATGATGTTACCTCCATAAAAGACTGAGAACTAATTGCACAGGGGGTCATGATGAACTCAGGTATGTCCTTTAATTCAGTGGTCCCCAACCTTTTTCATGCCACGGACCGGTATGATGTCACACAAACTTTCACGGACCGGTCTTTCAAGTATAGGCAGGTGATTATTGTAGCAATACTAGGATGATGGAGGATCAAATACGTGACAAGACGAACCCTGTGCTTTTATTTTGACACGTTTAACAGTTGACATGGCACAGGTCTCATCATCCTCCCCACTTCCCACACTCATGGTGCAAAAAAGAAGTACTGTCTATTAAATGTAGATTTCTTTTTTTTGGAAGTGGAAGGCTCCTCCTCTGTCTCCTGGCTGGGCCTTTTCCCCTTGGCAAAGAAACTTTACAAAGACGTTTTGTTTTTTACTCATTTTGCTAGCTCCTGGGATTTATTATAGCGGTAACTTATCACGTGACCGAGAAGAGCGCCTTGGAATGCATCAAAAAAACAGGGGTGCTCGCACTTTTTTGCCATGTTTGTTGCTAAATGTTTATTAGTTACATGCTTATTTGTACACTGTTGTTTATGTACTGATGATTAAAAACTACACAGTAAGATTACACAAAAATACTTTTGTATTAACAGATAAGGTGTTTTATTACAAAGTCAGAAAGAAAGCCGCGACTATCATATGTCGTGCTCTGTTGTAAACTGTGCAATGGGGGGAGCATGGCATTTCAAATGCCCTGATGGCTCCGTAGGAAGCGCGTGCTACGGAAAAAAAACAGCTTTCTTAATGAGCTCGTATTTATCGGGCGAGAACTGCAAAGCCGATAGCAGGAGGACACGCGGGGCGGCTTCAATAAACACTCCGGTTGTCCAGAGTGGTTTTCTCCTTGGGACTTGACGTGCTGCAGTCAGAAAGCGACTTTCTAATGACAGACAGAATTTGCGCTCATTGTATTTGTATTATCTCAGTGCAGTGTTGTATGTATTAGAAGATGTCTGATTGGCCGTTCTGCATGTCAATCAAGTCCCGTACTTCTCGGTGAGGATTTTGATTGTCTGGTGGATTGTTTAGAAGTACATTTTTATTTTCATTTATCTTTGCTGGCCTGCAATCTACCCTTATGTCTTGAAGATCTACCGGTCAATCGCGATCAACGTAATGAACACCCCTGAATAGACTGATGTAACAGAGAATTGGGCAATTTTTCAAAATAAAACATCTTTAAGATTCCGAAATAAATAAAACGGAAGTAATGCAAGTTATTTATTCCTTCTGTGCGGCCCGGTACCAAATAACCCACAGACCGGTACCGGTCCACGGCCCGGGAGTTGGGGACCACTGCTTTAATTGACATCACAGCTGTTTTCAAACCTCTAATCAGTTAGTCTGCCTATTTAAAGGGAGACAAATAGTCACGTTGCTGTTTGGTGAAAAGATGTGTAGCACACTGAACATGGAGCTTTTTGGTAAGGCACATCAGCTCTATGTTGGTAGACTCAAACATGAATCATCAACCAAAAGAACACTGTCCTGACTGTGAAACATGGAGGAGGCTCAGTTCTGTTTTGGGGCTGCTTTGCTGCATCTGCCACAGGGTGTCTTGAAGTTGTGTAAGGTCAAATGAAATCTCCAGATTATCAAGGCATTCTGGATAGAAATGTGCTGCCTAGTGTCAGAAAGCTTGGTCTCAGTCGCAGGTCATGGGTCTTCCAACAGGACAACGATCCAAAACACACAGCCAAAAACACCCAAAGAATGGCTCAGAGAAAAGCGTTGGACTATTCTGAAGTGCCTTTCTATGAGTCCAGATCTGAATCCCATTGAACATCTGTGGAAGGAGCTGAAACATGCCATTTGGAGAAGACACCCGTCAAACCTGAGACAACTGGAGCAGTTTGCTCATGAGGAGTGGGCCAAAATACCTGTCGACAGGTGCAGAAGGCTCATTGAAAAATACAGAAACCGTTTAATTGCAGTGATTGCCTCAAAAGGTTGTGCAACAAAATATGAAGTTATGGGTACCATAATTTTTGTCCAGCCCTATTTCATTAGTTTGTTTTTTTAAACAATTCTGTTAATCAACAACTCAAAAGTAATGGGTGATTTTGATTATTTAATTTTCAATCAATTGTAATTTATTGTTACTTTTGAACGTTTTACTTCATTTCAGTGAGCATGGTGGACTTTTTCTTTAACTGAGGGGTACCAACAATTTTGTCCACCACTGTAGTAAAGGGGAGCTTGTTCCCAAAGAAGGCACAGTTTCTTCAGTTTAATGGAACTGGTTCAGTTTTGAAACTTGGAGGCAACATATCGCAAGCTGCAAAGCTGTTTGAAGGCTATTGCTACAAAAAGCATGAGTATGACAAAACACCTGAAAAAGCGAGTGTTTCACTTTAAGAGATGCTAGAGCTACCGGTAGCTCGAAAAACACCTGCCGTATTGTTTTACATTATGACATTTTTACAGCTTGTATTTAGTTGCACTTTGTTTGTAGGCCGACTTCCAAAGGAGATAGTACCATAAAATAGTTGTATATATTTGTCATTTGTAATTTTTGCTAAAGAAAGTTAAAATTGAAGAAAGAAAGAAAAAAAAGAAAGAAAAAATTGATTTAAATAAGAAATAGAATTTGGTGTGAAAAAATCTGAGATTTTATGCTTTGTCCAATTCACCTAGCACGTAAAAAAACACTCCAACAATGCTATACTTTAGCCACGTTAGCATATTTACGATAACCTTGTTAGCTATTTAAATAACCCTTGTGCTATCTTAGATGACCCCACCCTTACTTTGACGTGTTCTCCCTACCATGACAAAGGTGGATAAAGGTGGAAAAATTTCATGTAATCCATTGAACCAGTGAAGATCACAAATCATTGGGAAAAAAAAGGTTCAGCGCACTGTTTAGTGGGTCTAGATGACCCAACTCCCAATGTCAAAGTGCCTAGGATAGCACAAGGGATAACAGACTAATATTTTGACACCTCTCAAAATTACTTCAACATCACTAAACACAAGCAGAATTAATCCATAAAGCGCTACGGATCATAAAGCACTCTGTCATTTTTTAAATAAATAAGTGCACCTTATAGTGTGGAAAATAGGGTATTTTTCCCTTTTTGAATGCTTGCGTGGAATTCCTTGTTCCTCAATTTTGATATGTTATCATACGATTTCTTGTTAAAGACAAATGACCTGCTGCATGGATACAATCTTACCACTTTCTAGTGATTTCCTTCTTAAACTTTGATTTATTTTTCTATTCGTGGGCTACCTCTTTGCAGAATTGAAAGTGTTTCTCTTGAAAAAATAGACATTTTAGCTGAAACTTCCCTCCTTCTAGGAACCCAGCCTATTCAATGAAAACTCAGGGTTAACTGACAGGTTTATTAACGGCTGCTTGGTAAAACAAAGAGCAATAGTGAGTGTCACTTTGAACATCATTTTCCCAGTCTTCCATCACCACGTACAGCTGTAATCTCTAAAAGAAAACACTGCAATGGGCCGTCATCTTTTTTCTTTAAAACACGTGTGGGTCACATTTAACCTTTCAAAACTTTCTCTCATGACTATGTTCTTTAGCTTAATCTAGATTCCATCTTGTCTATAGGTGAAGAAATTGGGACACATCTGTAACTGATTTAATAAAAAAAAAATGCTTTCTGGAAAAAATTTGTAACTTTTTGAAAGTTTTATAATTAAAGTCATCTTTGAGAAAAAAAGCTAAACATTTTTCTAAAAGCTTCCCATAAATGACTAATTTCAACGTCATCATTATAAAACCCAAAAGTCATTCTTTTGCAGAACAATTATTTTGTTTAAAGAAAGATGTGTTAAAAAAGCAGGTATTTAGACATCAATGGGCCACTCTGCTGGTTTCAGTGTTAGTCAGACTTTGGGGTTGGGTTTGAAACGCAAGACTGCATTGTTGTATATAAACCTCTGAGGCTATATTCAAAGAGAGGTCTTCCTGGATCTTAAGCAGACTAAAACTGAAACCAGACATTATTGCTGGATAAACCCTGAAAAATGAGACGTCAGGACTTACTGTGTGAAAATGTCCAGCATAAAGATTTGTATTTTACTGAAACTTCTCACTCTTCTGTTGAACTTTCTCTTTACAGACTGTTACAAGCTGCATTTCCATTGACCATTCCATTGCTTAACCCTTGTGCTATCTTGGATGACCCCACCCTTATTTTGACGTGTTCTCCCTACCATGACAAAGGTGGATAAAGGTGGAAAAATTTCATGTAATCCATTGAACCAGTGAAGATCACAAAAATTGAAAAAAAAAGGTTCAGAGCTCTGTCTAGTGAATCTAGATGACCCAACTCCCAACGGTAAAGTGCCTAGGATAGAACAAGGGTTAACGGAAACACATACATCTCTAAAAAACTTGCATTTATTGAAAAAAGATTTTTGCGCTCAGGGGAGGTGGTTTTTGAGGCGTATAAAAATTGACATATTTTGCAAAACTGCAATTCAAAAATTTTTTTTGGATTAATTGAGTCACATAACCAACAAAGCGAAAGTCTGCTAGCTTGATGCTAATGTATAATGGAATTTCCCACAGGATGGCTAATACTAACGCTTCTTTGACCTAAACATATATTGCTGACTAAATAAACAGCTTTATATACTCTTACATATATTCTCAAAAATATTTTAAGGAAACATTTTTTTACCAGTAAACATTTGTGGTCTGCAAAGAACAATTTTTTTCTTCTGGAATAAAGTGTAATGCCGTAGCACTCCTCCTAGCGGCCAAACTGAAATGCCCTCCAGGAGAGGCAGAAAATAATGATCTTAACATATATAGAATATTAGTGTATTTCTATACAAATGTGTCTAAATGTGTAAACTTAAAATGACATAGAAAAAATTGGAAAAAAAAAATCAAATCAATCCAGGCTCTGGTGAATCAAATCAATACTGGAAATTATTGGTGACACCCAGCCCTACTGTCTTGCTTATGCTTTACATTGAGTGAAGTACATGACATCTATTTGTGCTTCTCCGTGTCTCTTTCTTTAATTTAGTGAGTGCACTTGTGTCTGTGTGCCACCTGTGGGGCTCTGAGCTGAAATGGTGCTGGCAGTGACAGAGTCGCATCTTCCTGTGCTTCCACTACCACTGGAAGGGGGAGATGGAGAGGACAGAGGTGAGGGACTGTGCTGTGGCGCACAGTGAGCGACTGCAAAGCCTGCGTAAGAACACAAACACACCCCAAGGGTGTCATTTTGAATATTTTTGAATGCCAGGGTTTAAACCAGGGAAAATTCTCTTGAAACCCTGCTGGGCTTGAGAGAACTTTACATTATAGGAGCTAACAAACCTGTCTCAGGTCAGATTGTTACTATGATTTGACAATCTTGGTCACATTTAACTGGCCTCTTAATGTTAGTAAGGTGCTTACCTGGGACTTTGTCAACGGATGCAAACACAGATCTGTTGGCTGTGGGGTCGTTTGGGGCTCTTCTGGACTGCTCGTAGAATCGGAAAGGCAGACCGCTGGGTGAGGCGTTGGACGTTTGGCTGAACCCCAACACCTCTGAAGCACTGGGCTGCACTGGCAGGTCCAAAAGAGCTGAGAGCACAGGGAAGAAGGATCAGCACATGCAACAAATACGACATCTGGGTTGTAAAAAAATGACATAAACAAACCTAGCTGAAAAAAATATATTCCTTACATTGTTAATCTGAAAGCAGAACCATTTGTTTTACTATGCGGGTTAGGAGACAAAACAAAACACATTTTGGAATTGTTTATTGCCTTAATGACCCACACCGATCATATTTTGATCTTTTTTAAAAGTGTTTCCAGGGATCTTTTAATTATGATTATGCTATTTTTAGTCAATACCCTAAAACCTGTGTCATTTTCTAGGACATAGTTTCTGCAGAGTGGCAGTAGTTCATTAGAAATTTGCCTCCAAGTTGTTGGTGGGATCGTTGACAAATCAAGGAACTCCCAACCACTTACCTCCTTTGTTGTTGAGAGCTCCCTGTTTACAATGTTTCTTGTTAGCTCCAACTAATTTAACATTACCGGTGCAATAAAAATGGCAAGAAATATTGGAACTATCCAGCCAAACAGTTTTCAGACAGAAACCAGCTCAGACGAGGAAAATGAAGATGCACATGGATCTGGTCGACTAAAAGCGTATTCATCAGAATACAGCGGAGCAGGGAGCTTGTCACAAATTTGCTTTTTTCAAACTGCATTTTTAGGCCTGCTCCTGATTTACAACAATTTCAATAGAGAAATACAGTTTAAAGCTTAAACTTTTTTATTTACATGTGCTTCATAATTAAAAAACCCTACCAGAACATACTAATAACATAAATTCATCAGAGTAGGTCTTTAAGGATCCACTGCCACCCTGTTTCAACATTTTCAACCAGATCTAGTTAAAAAAAATTGGATCTAAAGACCAGAGGACCACCAGCTTTATTCTTTCTCCTCACCTGCAATCCTCTGCATCTTCATGCGCCTTGCTTGAATTCGACCTTTGGCCAGCCTCTGCTTGGCTATGATGCAGCGAATGTGGTCAGCAAAGATAAAGGTGGCCTGCAGGATGGGCAGGGGCTTGGCGTGGGGGTTTGAGCCGGGTTTGTGAATGACAATATTTAAAGCTCTGCTGTCGTCCTCCACTCCAGACACCTGCATGTCCTTGTAAAGGTGGAGCAGGGCACAAAAACAAGAATATTAGAGTTAAAAAGACAAAAATGAAAAGAGATGGAGATTAAAACTGAAAAAAAAAAAACAATGGAGAAAAGCTAGTAAGTAATTAACATTGAACGTTGAAATTATTCTTGACATGGAACCATCAAACACAAAAAAGATCCATCAAAAAGAGGCTTTTATTTTTACCCAGAGTGCAAAAATTTAATGATTATTCTTGGGTCATTGTCAATGCAAAATTCAGCCATATTAATTTTCAGCTTTTATGCTAGAAAGTTCCAAGAATGCAATATTTGCTTGTTCCATACAACTTCTATTCCTGTGAAAACAGAGACAGGTAGTGTTAAATACAACAGCTGCAGTTCTGAAGAAAGCCACAGAAGAAACTACAAGGAAAAAGTAAGACAAACTGAACTATTTTTCTGAATTAGAAGTGTAAGTGTGATTTATAGAAAAAAAAAAAAAAACTCAAAGAAAACCAAGACGAACAAAACTTCATAAATCATGTCATAAAACAGTAAGATTTTTTTTTTACTTTCGGCACGTTACTTCAGGTCTTCGGGTTTATCCAGGAGACTTTTTCATAACGCTGTGATTTTTAAACCAAGACATGTGGTACCTTACACCTTAAAGCGGAAGGTTTGTTCACTGTACTGAATTACACTGAACTAAAACCCTCCTTCATAAGCAGACCTGAGATTGCGTTTTTTATTCGGGAACCTTCACTTTTGGCAAACAAAAAGAACAATCTAAGAAAAAAAACAGGAAAAAAGTGGCAGTGACTCACACAAAGTATTATAATTGGATCCTTTACCTTTGAAATGTGTACTTTTATTTAATGTTTGTTTCTTACAAACTTCTGATTATTTTGTATTGATAACATCTAATAACAAATTGGAATACATGTTCTGTAAATAAATTATTTTTAGACCTTAAACTACAAAGGAAAAAGGAGAAAGAAAGACAAAAAATAAATACACAACAGAAATAAAAACAAACTTTTCGTACTTGTAAAAGACCAGCAAACTTGACTACGCCCCACCCAAGTCGTTTGGTTTCAGGTTCGACCAGACTCATCTGATACACATCGACTGCGAGGAACCTCTGGGCTTGGCTGCCATCCTTGTTGACCACCATACAGGCTATCAAGTCACTGTTATCTAAAAATAAAAGATAAAAAAAGCAGTTTGATCACTTAAGATTTGCACTTCTAATTCAAATATTTAAAACTTGGGGCTGCACGGTTGTGCAGTGGTTAGCGCTCTTGCCTCACAGCAAGAAGGCCCCTGGTTCAAGTCCCGGCTGGGGGACATGAAAAACAACATCAATGGGGGACCTTTCTGTGTGGAGTTTGCATGTTCTCCCCGTGTATGTGTTGGTTCTCTCCGGGATCTCCGGCTTCCTCCCACCGTCCAAAAACATGCTTCATAGATTGATTGGCAACTCTAAATTGACCATAGGTATGACTGTGAGAGTGAATGGATGTGTGATTGAGGACATTCTACCCTGCGACAGACTGGCGACCTGTCCAGGGCATCCCCTGCCTTCGCCCACAAGTGGCCGGGATAGGCTCCGGCAACCCCGTGACCCGAAAGGGAAAAACGGTACAGAAAATGAATGAATGAATATTTAAAACCTCTGAAAAATGTAAATAGTTGTAAATAGTATTGAAGGAATTCTGATTTTATTTCAGCATCTGTTTGATTAAACAATCGGTCTTCATCCAAACTCTAGGAAAAAGTTTCACAGTTGAGCGTCCTGTAACATGATTGTAGGAGGTTCGGTTGACTTTTTGTCAAGGCAATTTGTTTTGAACGAAAGAATATTTTGGAAATAGTGTTTGCTCCCACATGTCTAGTAATTTTACACTACAAAAATTTGTCAAAAAGAATTTTTTTTTTACATTTTGTGCATAAAAAATACTTGATATTTAAAAAGACATCTTTTTTAAATATAAAAAAATAGCAACGTTTGTTTTATCTGTATCTAAGTTGTAAAAATAAAAAAACTAGTAAAGAGCGTATCATTAAAGCAATTCTTTTTGCTGCTGCTTTAAATGTTGGATTGATTTTTTTGTGTTTTACAATATTCTAGAATAAATATAAATAACCTTCTGATGAATTTAGATGAATTTTAGATGCATTTAATGGAAAAAAAAAACAACAACAGCTTCTACAGCTCTGAGATGCTCAGTTGAACCTTTAAGAAATCAAAGGGGATTCCCATGACCTCATCAGAACTTCAAGTAGATATTGCTTAAAAAAAAAAGTACCACAAGCTGGAGAGGGACTCCTGGGGTTTCTGTGGTATTAAGGTGTCAATTAAAAAATAACACAAAAAAATAACTAGGGGAAGTCTGATAGGTGAGGGAAAAAAACGTCACTACTCCCTCAATTTATTCCTAATTTCCACTGAAAGCACTATTCACAGTGTGATGCGTAAAGATCAAGCAGGAAACAGGGATGGCTCAAAAACCTGTTTTTAAGTTAGTTAAAGAAAAAACAGACGGAAAACCCCTTCAAACTATTTGCCTTCCTAATCTACTCTATTTACTTTTACTTTTAAAGGAAACTTCAAATCCTGAGGAAGTTGTCCATAAAATGTTAACTATTGTTTTGAGTGATGCGTTCCCGCTCATGACTACATTTTCAGAAAGTGTCGCTGCTTTGCAGTCAGGTCTCACCTAATCTTCTTTAGAGCAATTGAACCGTGGAGAAACAGACACAATGAATTATATTTGGAGGTATCATAAAATAAGAATAGACATTCAGACAATGTCTAGGCTTAAGTCATAATTGAAGCAATGAAAAAATCCAAAGAGGGCACCAGGTTCTAAAAGCAACCCACAAACGTTTTTCATGGTTGAATCAATATGTTCCCACAGCTGCTCAGATGTTAAGTTACATCTGTAATACCATGACAGGGCACAACTCCTCATGTTTCAACAAGTTTTTTATTTATTTATTGTTTTTTTAAATTGGCATGACCTTTCACTTGCATAATATTAGAACTACAACTGTGCCGACACAGTCTGCAGGTGCGGACCAGTCATCTTCACAACCTCACAAGCTGTGAGATTAATGTGGGCAGCTGCAGCCAGATGGTCAGACAAAAGAAGGCTGTGGCCGCATGGTTGATGGTTTAAATCCCCTGCTGCGCACACATAAGGAAAAACCCTTCTTGTGATAGTAGTTCTTACTAAACACCCCTGCTCACAAGTGAAGCCAAAAGAAGAAAGTCTTATTCTGCTCTATTTAACAAAGATAGTTAATCCTAACTTATGAGAGGTGATAAGAAAATTACAGGAAGTTGAGCAACACCTGATAGCCTCATAAATTAGTCATTAACCTACATTTGTCGGCTTTCAAACTGTTTTTTGAGAGTTTCAAGCATCAACATGCACATTCAGTTTGACAAACTGAAAAAGATTTTAGTTAAATAATATAAATTAAACAAGCAGGTAACAGAAAAAACCTTGTTATTTATCCATGAGGCGGCAGTTTGACATCATAATTCCTTTCAGAAGGTATAGAAACTGAACGACTCAACTCAGATGACAGGATAACATTCAAATGCCATTACTGCCCACATTTGTCACAGGTGCTGTGAATTGAAGAGCTTCTAAGAATTTATTTTTAAAAAAAAGGTGAAGTTGAACACCTCTCTGCCTATTACTGCTGCGATGAAAAAAGACGAACATTGTTTAAGAAGATGAAGGTCAATGTCAAGCAACAATTTTGAACAGTCATATGTTAAAAAAAGAGCTCCTGAAAAACTCTATTTTTTAACCTTTTCCTACAACAGCATTTTATCTTGAGACTTGTTTCATTGTTTTTTATAGTCTGATTCTGCAAAAGCGAGACAGTTGCGTGCACATCATAGTCGACGTTCAAGTTCAAAGATAATCAGATCGAATTTTTTTCTAGCTTAAGCTCTGGTCACATGCACATGTATGGGTGTTGTGGGTTTTTGGGTTGTCCAGACCTGTGGAGGGTCATATAGAACAGTGTTTTTCAACCTTTTTTGAGCCGCGGCACACTTAAACCTTGACAAAAATCCCGCGGCACACCAGCATTCAAAAAAATAAAAATAAAAATAAAAAAACGGGAGAAACTCAGTCTGTTTTGATCTGCAGTTCCTCCAAAATCTCACATTCATTTTTTTTTTATATATAATTGTGGCAGAAAAAGCTGGAAGCTGCAGCTGTTTTTTTCTCTAAAAGATGTAATAAAAGTTTAGTTAAAAGAGTTAAAAACTGTTTGATTTGTGTTCGTTGTGGTTTCAAGACGTTAAGAGGAGAGACGAGTTGTGCGCCGAGATCAACGCTGTTGCTTTTAACCCAATGCATCATGGGAGATGTAGTTCAATAATCCGCCGAATGCAGAAAGACCAGCGTCTCTGAGCTTTATTGTTTTGATCACTTTTTCCACGGTCTGACACCGGATTCTGTGGAAAGCTACACCGCTAAAGACGAGCTTTAGCTGGTATTTTTGTTGAAACTGAGCGACTTTATCAGCAGAATGCAGAACAAGGAAGTGAAGACGTTAACCACTTCTGATTGGTCAGACTGATTGACACGTGATTAAAAATCTAAGAATCATTGGTGGAGACAGTTAAAGGGGCGTGACTTTTCCTAAAACGGAGATTAAGCTGCAGCTAAATCGGTACCGTCATTCTTATCAAAATGTCTTTAATAGAATTAAATAAACACAAAGAAAAAAGTATTTTATGATCTTTTATATTCCTTATTTCTTAGTGTTTTATCAGGGCTTGTTTGGATGAACAAAGAGCTGAAATCCTGGAGATCGTAAATGTTTTTAGATCAGTTAATGAAGGCAATTTCCCACGGCACACTTGACCATCTCCCACGGCACACTAGTGTGTCACGGCACACTGGTTGAAAAACACTGATATAGAAGAGCGGCAGCTTCAAGGCGAATCTTAAGAGGGGTGCAGGTGTGTCTTGTATTTCTCTTGATGCTCATACGATTACCCCAAAGGACGTCAATAAAAACGGAACATACAATTGTTCTACGTGTGGTAAGTGTACCATGAAGTATTCGTAAGCTTGCTCACACTTATGATGTATTAGTAATGATGTTGTATGGTGTCCTCATACCACACCCTCGTCATTAGCAAGGTGCGAGTACTGGCTACTTACTGACTGCACACATGTGCAAATGCCACATGCATGGGATGTGCAACCAATATTCAAGTGCCCATAGGATGTGCACACAGACTTCGCTCTGATTGTCTTCAGGTAATTTCCTAAATTCTAACAGTCAGGCTGTACACAAGGAGTGCACAGTCCACAGGACTTGGAGGAGGCGAAAAAAAGGAAAATCCGTGCGACATGCCTGCGTATAACCTACTTCACCCTTACTTACCCTTAAGAGTTGTACAAGTGTTTGCTACAACCTGTCGCCCACAGCATAGAACCAAATGTCCCTAAACATTTTCGCTCTACGGTATCACAGAGGGGTCTACTATCTTGCTACTTCGAGCGGGCCACCCGTGTACCTTGTATAAGTTTGACCATTTTTCACCTACAGACAGTCCATATTCACTGGTAAGGGCAGTTGTGACTCAGGCTTTATCCTACACTATTGTGTTTTTTTTCCTTGTGTGTCTTACTGAGGTCTAAAACATCATCTGTCTTGATAAGGTCTGCTGGTCTGGTCAGAGGAAGTTGGGTTTCTGGCTCTTCCTGAAGATGAAGTGACAGACTCCTCAACATGAAGAACACACGAATCGCCTGTGTGCAAAGAACAGAGACCCCATTCAAATAAACAGTTGTCAGTGTGACATCCAGTCATTTATGATAAGGGTGTATTTAGATATCAGAAAATTCTTAAGATCATTGTAATTCAATTGAGTGTTTTGTTAATTTACTGCACACGCGTGTGCGCTCACACACCCTGCGTGTCTTCTCCACATCCCCACAGGGCAGTCTCTTCACAAAGTCAATGCCGGTCAAAGGGGTGCCCGTAGGTGGCAGCAGGATGGAGGCATCCATCATAAGATACTCCACATTCAGAGGTTTACTCTGCAACAAAACACACCCAGATCCCCAAACAGAAATTATACCTGACACACTTTTTTATTGCTCTGACATCTTAACAACCATGCGTTAGCTTAACTTTGACAAAAACAAAATTTAGAAAGAAAAATTCACCAACCGTCATGCTTCTATATTCATCCTCAAACATGTCTAGAAAGATTTCCTCCCCCTGGGAGAATAGTAAGAAAGAAACATGGGTGAGCATACAGTCGGGCAAAAAGTATTTAGTCAGCCACCAATTGTGCTAGTTCTCCCATTTAAAAAGATGAGAGAGGCAAGTAATTTTCCTCATAGGTATAGGTCAATTATGAAAGACAAAACTATAAAATAATCCGGAAAATCACATTGATTGATTTTTGAAGAATTTATTTGTAAATTATGGTGGAAAGACGTATTTGGTCACCTACAAACAAGCAAGATTTCTGGGCTCTCACAGACCTGTAACTTTTTCTGTAAGAGGATCCTCTGTCCTCCACTCGTATTAATGGCACCTGCTTGAACTCGTTATCTTTAGAAAAGACATCTTTTCATAACCTCAGTCACACTTCAAACTCCACTATGGCCAAGACCAAAGAGCTGTCTAAGGACACCAGAGACAAAATTGCTGACCTGCACTAGGCTGGGAAGACTGAATCTGCAATAGGTAAACAGCTTGGTGTGAAGAAATCAACTGTGAGAGCAATTATTAGGAAACGGAAGACATACAAGACCACTGACAATCTCCCTCCATCTGCAGCTCCCCACAAAATCTCATTCTGTGGGGTCAAAACGATCACAAGAATGGTAATAAAAATCCCAGAACCACATCTAGTGAATGACCTGCAGAGAGCTGGGAGCAAAGTAACAAAGGTTACCATCAGTAACACACAACACTGCCAGGGACTTAAATCCTGCAGTACCAGACGTGTCCCCATGCTCAAGCCAGTACATATGCAGCCCCGTCTAAAGTCTGCTAGATATCTTGGGATGATCCAGAAGAGGATTGGGAGAACAAAATAGAACTTTTTGGTAAGAAATCCACTTGTCGTGTTTGGAGAAGGACTGCTGAGTGGCAGCCAAAGAACACCATACCTACTGTAAAGCATGGGGGTGGAAGCATCAGGCTTTTGGGTTGTTTTTCAGTAAATGGAACAGGACGACTGATCCGTGTAAAGGAAAGAATGAATGGGGCCATGTATTGTTAGATTTTGAGTGAAAACCTCCTTCCATTAGCAACGCCACTGAAGATGAAACGAGGAGATTTTATAGCATTACAACCATCCCAAACTAATGCCTGGGTAACGAAAGAGTGGCTTCATAAGAAGCATCTATGGTCCGTTGCCTAGCCAGTCTCCTGATCTCAACCGCACTTAATATCTTTGGAGGGATTTGAAAGTCCCGTGTTGCCCAGCAACAGCCCCAATACATTACTGTTTTAGAGAAGATCTGCATTGAGGAATGGGCCAAAATAGCAGCAACAGTTTGTGAAAATCTTGTAAAGACTTAACAGAAAACGTTTGACTGTTGTCATTGCCAACGACAGGAATTTAACAAAATAGCACAGTGAAAACACTTTAGTATTTATTTTATACCTTTTTTTTAACAATAAAAATATAAAACAATGTAGAAATTGTGCAAAGCTACACAAAATATTTTACAATAAAATACAGCTTACGTCTGACATGTTTTTGTATTGCTGTTCTTAAAATAGATTTTAAAATTAGAGACACAGATCACTCAAAAGCTATTTTTATGCAGCTGAACATACATGACCAATGTGAATTCAAAACAGCAACCAAGGACTCGTTTGTTATTGAATTCATTGATTGTTTGATGCAGTACATTTTTTTGTTCATAGAATAACGGCTGTTTCCATACTTTTTGGTTGCAACCGCTGTCGGCGTTCAGCTGCTTCCTGAAACAAATTTGTATCGAGTTCTCAACACAAGTGGTAAACGTGCAGAAAATAATATTTTTTTATTTTGGATTTTAAAGAGTAAAACAAAGGATAACAAGTAAAACCACATCTTTAAAAATGGTGAGTCATTTAAAATGGCTCAGTATGAAAGTCTGGGGGGAATTTATTTCAATTTGCTCTTCTAAAATGGCAAATCTGACTCATTTTAGGGTTTAATTCTGTTTTTTTAAATGACTACGATTTTAGAGGAAACTGGATGTAGCAAATAAAAAAGCAAAAATACCACACACAAAAAACATTTATTTTAGCAGTCTCTTTTTTGTCTTGCCTAAACCTTTCTCTGTGGTAATTAGTACAACACCATTAAGCAGTGAAGGAAAACAAACTATTTTACAATAAAATATTTTATTAGTCAACATGGGAGTGATTTAATCTGCCAGCTACTTTTTTCTTTTCTTTTTATTAATTATAAATATATAATATTTGAAGTGACTCACCCTGTAGAAACTGCGCAATAAATGCAGACTTTCTTCTCTGGCTCCCTGGAAACAAAAACAAAAATAGACAATAAAAGGCATGTTTTTTATAATTTTATGGATCCTTATAATGAGATAGCTAAATTAAGTACAAAATATAGTGGTGGTGGTAAAAGGTTTACATACACTTGTAATAACACAATATCATGGTTGTCTTGAGTTTCCAGTTATTTCTACAACTAATTTTTCTCTCATTGTGTAATTGGAACAGATACTTTTATGTCACAAAAAAATCATGAGTCTGGTTATTTTATGACTTTATTATGGTCAATTGAAAATGTGACCAAATGTGCTAGGTCAAAAATATACATACAGCAAAATGAATTAGCAATATCGGTAACTTAAAAAGTTGTGTCAATGAAATGAACTTCATAGTATAGGCTCTTATTGTGAGTAATTATGAGTGACTACAGCTTGCGACTTCCCTGAGGCTATTTAAATAGGGCTCAGTGGGTTCAAACGGCCACAAATGCTACAATGGGAAAGTCAAAGGAGCTCAGGGCAGATCTGAAAAACTGAATCATTGACTTGAACAAGACAGGAAAGGTACTAGGAGACATCACAAAGCAGCTGCAGGTCCCAAGAGCAAAAGTGCAAACAAATGTTAGTAAGTATAAAATGTTGTTTGGTCGCTGTCTTGTCACCGCCATGATGGGGAGAAAATCCAAAGTCTCACCTGCTGCTGAGAGAACATTGGTCAGAAGGTGGAAGAATTAACCGAGAACCACCAAGAATTAGTAGCAGCTGGAACACAGGTGTCAGTGTCCACAGTTAAGCGTATTTTGCATCGCTGTGGATTGAGAGACAGCTGTGCAAGAAGGAAGCACTTGCTCCAAAAGCAGTACCTTAAGGCTCGACTGAGGTTTGCTGATTATCACATAAACAAAGATTAGACCTTCTGTAGAAAAGTTTTGTGGTCAAACACAACAAAAATCGAGCTCTATGACTACAATGAACACCATGCCTACCATCAAGTACTGTGGTGGTAGTATTATGCTGTGGGCTGTTTTGCTGCCAGTGGAACTGGTGGTATAAAGAGAGTAAATGGGATGAAGAAGAAGGAAGATTACCTTTAAATTCTTCAAGATAATCTACAGTCATCAGCCTAAAGGTTGGGTCTTGGTCACAGTTGGGTGACAATGACCCACAAACACACCAAAAGTGGTAATGGAATGGCTGAATCGGGCTACAGTTAATGTTTGAGAATGGCCTTCCCAAAGTACTAAATTACAGTGGGGCAAAACATTATTTAGTCAGCCACCAATTGTGGAAGCTCTTCCACTTAAAAAGATGAAAGAGTTCTGTCATTTTTATCACATGCACACCTCATCTATGAGGGACAAAAATCCAGAAAATCACTGTCTGATTTTTAAAGAATTTATTTACAAGTTATGGTGCAAAATAAGTCCATCCATCCATCTTCCTTCGCTTATCCGGGACCGGGTCGCGGGGGCACCAGTCTAAGCAGAGATGCCCAGACTTCCCTTGCCCCAGCCACTTCCTCCAGCTCCTCTGGGGGGACCCTGAGGCGTTCCCAGGCCAGCCGAGAGACGTAGTCTCTCCAGCGTGTCCTGGGTCTTCCCCGGGGCCTCTGCCCAGTGGGACATGCCCGGAACACCTCTCCAGGGAGGCGTCCAGGAGGCATCCGGACTAGATGCCCAAGCCACCTCAACTGGCTCTTTTCGATGTGGAGGAGAAGCGGTTCTACTCCGAGCCCTCCGCGGGTGACCGAGCTTCTCACCCTATCTCTAAGGGAGCGCCCAGCCACCCTGCGGAGGAAGCTCATTTCAGCCGCTTGTATTCGGGACCTCGTTCTTCCGGTCATGACCCAGAGCTCATGACCATAGGTCAGTATTGGAACGAAGATCGACCGATAAATTGAGAGCTTTGTTTTTGGCTCAGCTCTCTCTTCACCACGACGGACCGATAAAGCGACCGCATAACTGCAGACGCCGCTCCGATCCGCCTGTCAATCTCACGCTCCGGTCTTCCCTCACTCGTGAACAAGACCCCAAGGTATTTAAACTCCTCCGTGTGGGGGAGGGACACTCCACCCACCGAGAGATGGCAAACTACTTTTCTCTGGTCGAGAACCATGGCCTTAGATCAGGGGTCGGGAACCTATGGCTCGCGAGCCACATATGGCTCTTTTGATGGTCACGTATGGCTCGCAGACAAATCTTTATTTATACCATTTTTTTTTCATTAGACCAGTCCTTCTCGTGCGCGATGCGATGCCAGAGGGGCGCGCAGTAGTAGCGGTGCTTGGAGAGAAAAATCTGCGCCAGCAATCAGTTTACTATTATCTACTATTTCACAGAGTTTATTCCAGCAGGAAACCTATTAATTGCCGTGCCTAAACCTGCGCGCTCCCGTCTCTGAGAAAGAGCGCGCAGATGCGGGGACGGGATGTGAGGAAGAAAGCAGAGGGTGGGGGTGCCCCCCACCCTCTGCTTTCTTCCTCACAGGCAGCAGGTGAATCGCACAGGGATTGTAAAAACGTAAAACCCGCTGCCCGTCACTAACTGCAGTGTGTGAGTGTGTGTTTGTCTCCACGTCTGCATGTGAGTCTTTGTCACATCTACAGAACATTCAGACCTACCATCACGTTTAAAGTCTCAACGCCTGCATGAAGCAGAAACTCACCACGTATCAACTAGACTAGACCATCAGCAAAACCAACACGAGAAATACTCATCATTTACTAGCAACAGCATAACGATGTTATTAAAAAGAATCCACAGACTTATTGTACTTTAAAAGTGTTGAAATTACATCAAATGCTCACATTCACTTGTATATTTAGTTTTAAACATATTGTCGCGGACTGAGTTGGGTCCGCTGTTGGGACGCATTAAAAGTTCTGGAGTTCAGCAAACGCATCAAGCAGAGATCTGATTGGCTCTCAGTTCTGTCGCTCAGCCTGTTGTTAGGTAGTTTGGACCAATGGGGTTCAGCTATGGGCCGAATAAGGGAAATAGGAGCGCTGGAGCGGGAGCAGAGGAATATAAAGTTGGGAGAAGAGCTCTCGTCTCAGCGGGACAGATTCAGGAGTTGCTGAATTAATTTTACGGCGTTTGCTGCGGTCTGCAGTAACCAGAATAAAGAACCTTAAAAGAGGTTAAGTCTCCGTGCCTCAGTGTGGGAAAGGGACGCTACATTATTGTATGGCTCTTTCTAAATTACATTTAAAAATATGTGGCGTTTATGGCTCTCTCGGCCAAAAAGGTTCCCGACCCCTGCCTTAGATTTAGCGGTGCTGATCCTCATCCCAGCCGCTTCACACTCGGCCGCAGCCTCCCCAACGCACTCTGGAGGTCCTGGCTCGATGATGCCAACAGGACAACATCATCTGCAAAAAGCAGAGAGGAAATCCTGTGGTCCCCAAACCAGACCCCTTCCGGCCCCTGGCTGCGCCCAGAAATTCTGTCCATAAAAACTATGAACAGAACTGGTGATAAAGGGCAGCCCTGCCAGAGTCCAACGTGGGCCGGGAACAGGTCTGACTTACTGCCGGCTATGCGAACCAAGCTCCTACTCCGGTCATACAGAGACCGGACAGCCCTCAGTAAGGCTCCCCGGACCCATACTCCCAGAGCACCCCCCACAGGATACCACGTGGTCGAACGGGTTCTCCAAATCCATAAAACACATATGGAATGGATGAGCGAACTCCCACAATCTCTCCAGCACCCGAGATAGGGTGTAGAGCTGGTCCACTGTTCCACGACCAGAACGGAAACCGCACTGTTGTTCCTGAATCTGAGGACTCTCCTTCTCCATGGCCTCACCGAACTCCTCCCAGGACAGAGTTTTTGCCTCCGCAACAGTCCGGGCTGCAGCTCTCTTAGACTGCCGATACCTGTCAGCTGCCTCTGGAGTCCCACAAGCCAGCCAGGCTGGTAGGACTCTTTCTTCAGCTTGACGGCATCCCTTACTTCCGGTGTCCATCACCAGGTTTGGGAGTTACCGCCGCGACAGGCACCAGGGACCTTGCGACCACAGCTCCAAGCAGCAGCAGAGACAATGGAAGTGGAAAACATGGTCCACTTAGTCTCAATGTCCCCAACCTCCCTCTGTACTTGTTTGAAGTTCTCCCGGATGTGGGAGTTAAAGACTTCTCTGATGAAGGGCTCAGCCAGACGTTCCCAGCAGACCCTCACAGTAGGTTTGGGTCTTCCAAGTTTTTCTGGCCTCCTTCCCCGCCAGCGAAACCAACTCACCACCAGGTAGTGATCGGTGGAAAGCTCTGCCCCTCTCTTCACCCGAGTGTCCAAGACACAGGGCCGAAATTGACCTCCTGCCTAGGGTGTCCTGATGCCAGGTGTATTGATGGACGCCCTTGTGCTTGAACATTATGTTCGTTATGGACAAACTATGACGAGCACAGAAGTCCAATAACAAAACACCACTCGGGTTCGGGGGCATTCCTACCAATCACTCCCTTCGAGGTGCCACTGTCATTGCCCACGTGGGCATTGAAGTCCCCCAGGAGGACGATGGAGTCCCCCGTGGGGGCACTTTCCAGTACCCCTTCAAGAGCCACCAAGAAGGCCCGGTACTCCAAGCTGCTGATCAGCCCGTAAGCCGAAACCAAAGTTAGAGACCTGTCCCCCACCCAGAGGCGGAGGGACCACCGGGGTGAACTCCAACACTTGGCTGCTGAACTGGGGGCTCACGAGTAAGCCCACACCAGCCCGCCGCCTCTCACCTTGAGCAACTCCAGAGTGGTAGAAAGTCCAATCCCACTCTAAGGATTGAGTTTCAGAGCCCAGGCTATGTGTGGATGTGAGCCCGACTATATCTAGACGGTATCTCTCAACCTCTCGCAGCAGCTCAGGCTCCTTCCTTCGACTGCCAGCCAAACCACATTGCACCGGCCCCTTTTGAGGTCTCCTATGGGTGGTGGGCCCATGGGAGACTGGTCCCACGTCACTCCTTCGGGCTGTGCCCGACCGGGGCGCGTGGGAAGAGCCTGCGAGCCCCAACCCCGGGCCTGGCTCCAGGGTGGGGCCCCGGTGACGCCAATCCGGGTGACATAATCGGGTCGTAACCCAGGACCTGTCTGCCATGGGAGACCCTACCAGGGGCTTAAACCCCAGACAGCTTAGCTCCTGGGATCAATCGAGCTCTCAAACTCCCCCCACCACGTTAAGGTGGCGGTTTATGGAAGTATTTGTTGAGCATAATTAAAAAGAAAAGGCAAAACCAGAAATGCTTTTTCATTTTCAAAATGAAGCTGCATTTTTTGACTCAAAATTAAAATTAAAAAAAGCAATCCACCAAAATGCTTTTTCATTTCCTTCCTCAACATTGCTTATTCTGTCACTTAATTAAAATTAAAATGGGATTTGTAATTTCATTTTTAAAATGTTCTCTGGTAAATGTGTAGCATAATTCATTTCGAAATGTCAAATTTGACAGTTAAAATGTATTAATAGAACTGCTTTTTAATGTTCAAACTGAAGCTGCATCAAATGACTCAAAATTAAAATGTAAAAGCAATATTTCAAAATGCTTTTTCATTTTACGCTTAAAACCGCTTATTCTGTGTCATAATTAAAATGAAAATGCAAAGATGGGATTGCATTTGCATTTTAACATCCACCCTGCAAAATTTGTAGCAAAATTCTTTATCACTGAGCATTTCCAGAGCATGTCTCCCAATCCTCTTCTGGATAATCCAAATGCCCTCTAGGAGACTTTAGATGGGCCTGCACATGTACTGGCTTTAGCAGGGGGACACGTCTGGTACTGGAGGATTTGAGTCCCTGGTAGCATGGTGTGTTACTGATGGTAACCTTTGTTACTTTGGTCCCAGCTCTCTGCAGGTCATTCACTAGATGTGGTTCAGAGATTTTTGTCACCATTCTTGTGATCATTTTGACCCCACAGAGTTAGATCTTGTAGGGAGCTGCAGATGGAGGGTGATTGTCAGTGGTCTTAAATGTCTTCTGTTTCCTAATAATTGCTCTCACAATTGATTTCACAGCTGTTTACCTATTGCAGATTCAATCTTCCCTGCTTGGTGCAGGTCAGCAATTTTGTCTCTGGTGTCCTTAAGGCCCGTACACACCGGGACGAATTTCGCCGGCGATTTTCGCCGGCTTAACAAAGGGCACCAATGAGAGTGTGCACACCGACGCGAAAAAACGCCACGCGTCAAAGCGTCAAAAAAAAAAAAAACGCCTCGGGTTCGTTTTTTTTTTTTGACGCCTTGCGTCGAAATCTATTCGACCAATGAGAATGGCGCTTTTGCTCACGTGTCTGGAGCTTCTGAAGTTACAGTAAAACACAACTTGGGGGCGCTCAAACACAGAACTGCCTTTCTGAGCACACATACCAGCAAAGAAGATAGACGCCAAGTAGCGTCTACACTGCCGCAAAGAAATAATGACGGACATTCTAAAATATCCCCGAAAACGCTCATGATACATTTTCAGCTCTTGTACCAGTCGATAAAACTCACCATGTTCTTCTCTTCTCGTAACTATGGGATGTACCCAAAATCGCCGTCTTTTCCGGCGTCTTTGATCATTCAACAGAACAATAATTTCTTCATCATTGGAACTGGAGCTGGAGCTACTGGTGCTTGAAATATTCATGTTTTCTTTGTATGATTCTGACGAAGCGAGTAAATACTGGCTCTCTTCTTCTGAGTGAAAAGCGACCACCTTGTGTACAGGAATATTTCTGTTTGACATTAAGCGCCATCTAATGTCAGGGAATGAAATTGCATGTTGGCTCGGCTCGTCGTCAGCGAAAATCGCCTGGGTGTGAACACAAAAGACGTGGCGAAAAACGCTGGCGAATAACGCCTGGCGAATATTCGTCCCGGTGTGTACGGGCCTTTAGACAGCTTTTGTCTTGGCCATAGTGGAGTTTGAAGTGTGACTGAGGTTATGAACAGAAGAAGTTACAGAGAGGCAGAAATCTTGCTTGTTTGTAGGTGACCAAATATTTATTTTCCACTGTGTTATTTTCCAATGTGCAAATAAAAAAATAAAAAAAATTAGTCAATGTGATTTTCTGGATTTTTTAAAATCATGTTGTCTCTCATAGTTGAGGTGTACCTGTGATGAAAATTACTTGCCTCTCTCATCATTTTAAGTGGGAAAACTTGCACAATTGATGGCTGACTAAATACTTTCTGCCACACTGTAATGCCCATTGAGAACTTGTGAAAAATGCTGAAGAAACAAGTCCATGTCAGAAAGCCAATACATTTTATAGAACTGTACCAATTCTGTAAAGAAGAGTGGTCAAAGATTCAACCAGAAGTCTGCCAGAAGCTTCTGGATGGCTACCAAAAGGGCAACTTTGAAGTAAAAATGGCCAAAGCACATGTAAGCAAATTTTAGTATTGCTGTAAGTAAATTTTTGACCCAGCAGGTGTGTTCACATTTTTAATTGACCTATAATAAAGTACAGGTAATAGAAGAACCAAGCTTCTGTACATTTTTGTTATGACATTAAAGTATCTGCTCCAATCACTCTATCAAAGAAAAATCATAGATGTAGAAATAACTGAAAACTCTGGACAACCATCCACAAGTGGATGTAAAATTTTTAACACCACTGTATGTCCTAAAATCTATTCTGTAAAATTACTGTGACTCTTTAAAATTTTATTTTTTATTAATTATATTAACAGCAGTAAAATAACACAATTTAGGCTATTTTTAAAAAGTGTCTATATTTAACAAAATTATATAGTTTTAAAAGTTGTAGGATTTCATCCTGAAGCAAGACAAAGATATAGTTAGGCTTTCAGCTTAAGTGGAAAGAAACAAAAACAGAACAACTTGAAGGAAATCATTGAAGAAAGCAGTTTATAGAATGTATACGAGATGGTAAGAGCACGACTGAGCAACCCTGGTCCTCAAGAGCATCAACCCTGCCTGTCTTCCACTTCCAGTTCTCTCTGACCAGCTTGCTGCTGATTAGCTGACTCAATTATTTCCTCATCCTGATATAGGTCGTCAGTAGGGCTGCACGATATGAGGAAAACTCGCGATATTAGAGATTAATATTGCAATAACGATATAAAACGGTATATAAACAGATAGCAAAATAACCAAAAACATCATTCCGATTTCATTGCAACAGTTTAAAAATTATACTCCCAATGATCCTCATCGACATAGGTGACAAACATCTAACACAATAGGCCTCCATCCAATTGTTCAACAACTTGAAGGCGTCCATCCGATTAGTCAAATCCATAAAGGAATGTATTTGAATGGTTAAAAGCTTCAAGCTGCCATAAGACTGTATTAACATATTTAAGGCTTACTATTTATTGCGATTTTCACCGTCTTTTGAGATATGCATATTGCAGAGCTGGATATTGCGATAATTATAAATTTGCGGTATATTGTGCAGGCCTAGTTGTCAGCATAAAGCAGTCCAGGAAAAGCTGGAAAACAGGCAGGGTTGAGGTTCTTGAGGACCAGGGTTGGCCAGCCCTGGGTTAGAATGACATGGGAAATATTATGGGGACCATTTTAATGAGAAACTGTAACTTGGATCAAAACCACAAGATGTCTGTTTCTGAAAAATTCTACAGCTGCAGATTCTGAGGAAGTGAGTTATTAACATGGAAAGAGGACGTCGACCTGCACTGGTTGATGCAACGTGCTACTTTCTCTGCTCCATCTTCTCTGGAAATATTTGTGCTGGGAAACTGGCAGATCTTTATGTGTGTGATACTTGACGGAGAGATTTCAAAGGTGCAATAGTGGTCGATTTACCTCCAGACAGGCCAAATGGACATCTTTGATGATACAGTGGTTTCCAGAAAGCACAGACTGCTTTAGCAAGAGGCAGCTCAGCTCAAGGGTGGCTAGGCGTACTTTACCATCTAGAAGACAGTAATGAGAAATTTAAATACCCTCAGAAATCCATACTTGTAGAATATAAATAATATATATAGTGATTAATTTTTTAGCAAGATATAATTTTTTTTAATATTTGACAAGAATGTCTAAATGAAAAATTAACTTTTAAGTATTGCAATTCAAATTAACTTAATGAAGTTACAATTTTGTGTTCTGGTGTAGATTTGACAAATTTGGTGGAGTCCAAGTTTTATTGTCCAAAAGTTATTTGTCCATTTTTACTCGGGGTATCCATCCAATCATTTTATTTCTCTCATCTGGGACTGGGTGGTGGGGGCAGCCGTCTAAGCAAAGACCACTAGACATCCCTCTACCCGGCCAATTTCTTTTAGCTCTTCTGGGGGGAGGCATCCCGGAACCCCTCCCTAGGGAGGCGTCCAGTAGGGTTAAGGATCAGATGGAACACTCCAGATGGAACCTTCCAGACCCCTCTTGATGTAGAGGAGCAGTGGTTATATTCCCAGCTCTCTTCAAGTGACCAAGCTTCTCACCCTATCACTAAGGGATAACCAAGCCACCTAACAGAGAAAGCTCTTTTCAGCCACTTGTATTTGAGTTCCTGTTTTTCAGTCACAACTCAGAGCCCATGGCCATAGTTGAGTGATGGAACGAAAATTGGCAGATAAATTGAGAGCTTTGCTTTCTGGCGGCTCAGCTCTCAATGGACCAGCACAACCACATTACAGCAAACGGCGCACCAATCTTCCGGTCAAGCTCTTCCCTCACTTGTGAAACAAGACTTCAAGATTCTTACACACCTGGGGTAGGAGCAGTCCCCCCACCCAGAGAACTTCAGTTCAACTAATTTAGCTTGTTAGGAGAATAAGGGGAAATAAATCTGGAATCTAAAGAGCTTTATCTATCCCTTCGGTCCTGTTCAGGTGAACAGGTCAAAAGGTGTCTCTTAAATAAATTTCATGTGTTGAGGAGATAAAGACACTTTACATAACATCGCAGTCAGGCAACTGGCAGGACTAGCCTGCTTTCCTCTTAAAAATGTCCCTTGTTTTTGCTTTTTATTCACTGAGCCTATTTAACCTCTGATAAATGGGAGTAATCAGATATCTGTAAATCGACTTCACCTTTTTGACCATCCTGGTTTTCACGTTTCAGTCCATTATTTGATTGATTTCAAAGTGATGTAACTGTTTCTCCAACAAATTCTGGCCTTTTACATCTAAACATGTTGTGAGAGTAAACATTCAAAAAAAAAAGTTGAGCTATGACCCAATGAACGAGCAAAATCACCATACGAACCACAACGAGAACTCTGTGACACAGCGGGTGAGGATCCTTCTTACCTGGCTGAGCTGCCTGGCTCATTATTCTGATCAGTCTTTCTGTAAGAACCAGGCTGTAAGAGCCCCTCTCCTGGTCTGGGAATGGCAACTGCAGACGCTCCAGAAGATCCCGGTTTATCCCTGCAAAGAAGAGAACTCCTTTGAAATAACAAAGCAATGTTCAATCAAGTGAATGTATGGTCCTTCAACATGTTCGGGAGGTCAGAACAATTCAGCGCTTTGAAGAAATTTGAAAGTACAGTATATAAATGGCGGGACCACGGACACGAAGGTTAACCTGTGCTGTGTGAGATGGCATAAAGCAAGCAGAGGACGAACAGAGCTTGGTAGTCATCATCTGAGCAGTCAAGGGTGCTGTATACCATGTCTAGAAACGGTCTGCAGGTGGAGAAAAGGACAGATAAAAAAAACAGTCCACTGGCATCAATCCCATAATCCCTTTTGGTCGTGATGGGAGTATGCATGTACCTGCTCCTCTGCGTTTGTGTGCGTGTGGCAGCAGCAGTCTTTTCTTCATCTGTGATGTTCTGCTCGGCCAGTTCGGATACTTTGCACTTCTCCATCACAACCATCTCTATTTCTGTGAACCCGCAGCAAAAATAGTGTTGTGTTAATCTGATCCACACATGTGCACACTCTCCCAAGGACTTGTAATCCAGTCACAACCCAAATCTTTGACACCAACTAACAACTGTAAGTCAAATTGTAGTTCCTGTAATAACTTTTTGATGGTTTTAAGGGATTATAATCTAGAATTAAAGACCCACTCCAATGAAAATTGTGTTTTTGGTGTTTTTACATGTTCTTGTGGCATTTTTTTGATGGTGGAGGACATACAGTACAGACCAAAGGTTTGGACACACCTTCTCATTCAAAGAGTTGTCTTTATGTTCATGATTATGAAAATTGTAGAGTCACACTGAAGGCATCAAAACTGTGAATTAAAACATGTGGAATTATATACATAACAAAAAAGTGTGATACAACTGAAAATGTCATATTGTAGGTTCTTCAAAGTAACCACCTTTTGATTTGATTACTGCTTTGCACACCCTTGGCATTCTCTTGACATAAAATGACATAATAGTTAAAAGGCCACTGGGAATGCTTTGAAAATAGATAAAAAATGATTGGAGTGGGACTTTAAAATGATCAAATGTAACAAAAAATACATTTAAAAAGGGGGACATTTTTTCATGTTAAAAAAAGAACTATTAAACAGTCAAAGCAAAACTTTTTACAGCTATTTTTATGTTATGGGTGTTTTCCCATCCTCCCATACAGGCCCCTTCTCATTATGAAACTAATTCTTTTCCTACAGGCCACAACAAATCAGACAGAAACACCTCATTCTCGAGAAAACAAAAAACAAAAAGTAAGCTACAGCCAAAAAAGAAAAAAAAAAACAAACCCTACTAAGTAAAACAGAAACATTCCAGCTGCATGTGGTCACACGCAAAATGGATACCAACACAAAAACACGTGTGACACGAGTGAGAACAAGCGGAGAAGTGAGGAGCACAGGATGGATGGTTGTGAACATGGACTTTTGCTGCGATTAACAGCTAGCATTCAAATTAATCAATACTTGTATTTTGTCCTTAAAGACCCACTCCGGTTAAAATTATGTTTTTTGGTGTTTTAAACATGTTCTTCTTATGGCATTTTGTTAACGATGGAGGACATACATAAAGAAAATTAAGCTTAAAATAGCATCCGGGTATTTTTTTCTGTTGTGAATTAGGAGCAGACGAAAAATACAGTTTAAAAAAGCCCATAGTTGCAACGTAGAAAATATACTGGATGCGCACAAGCTACCTACTCCACTCCATTCAGATACATCCACTTGCAGACAATAAGATCCATGTACGTCTTTGTTTTGTTGTCTGAGCTTGGCATCTGGCTCAAAACTGCACGGCTGGATCGTTCCAATATTGCTCACTATTTTTGTTGCACCGCCAATGTTAGGCCAGGGGTGTGAGGGGCTGTAGGCTAGCCGAAGAGCATATAAACAAAGAACTCTCAGCAACAAGAAGGAGAAGGGGAGGAGAGGGGTTGCTCTGCACCAACAGTTCCGCCCACAACTCAGAAGTAAATTTCCTAATAGACTCCTGCTGCTCTGCAGAAACTACGTCCTAGAAAATGACAGTTTTTTAGTAATCCAGCTAGTGGTACTTTTTAAGCTCTTTCATTTCTGCCAGGTTGGTCATTCACAGATGAAGCTACATGACGCACTACATGTCTGACTCATGGGATGACAGAACAACAAACACAGTCCTTCACTGCTGTGTCCTGCGAGACACACACTCACCTTCCGCCATGTCCCCACTCGCTCTGCTTCCCTTAGAACTCCCACATGCTCCGCCTCCTATTCCCTCTGTACCTTTTCCCTTCTCCCTCTCTCCTCTGCAGCCATCATCATCCCAGCTCTCCTCTAGCCCTCCTCCACCACCGCCGCCGCCGGTGCCACCACCCCCTGCTCTGTCGTCATCCTCCTCTTCACCCAGGTTCTTGTAATTGGGCCTTTTCTGCGTTCTCTTGCGGCCACGGCTGCGTGACAACTCAAGTGAGCGCTCCAGAGACTCAGGGGGTTTAATGAACCGAAGTACACCTGGTTCACTGCCCTGCCAGGTGAAAGAAAGAGGAGACAAAAAGAAAACTGAGACAACATCACATTTTTGAAACCATTGACCTAAGTTTGAGTGTGACATCAACCCTAGAAAATGGTTTACTTCAGGCTCCAACAAGATCAAGCAACTTTAGCTGCCAGTTTTTCGAGATACAGACGTCGCCATGTTGGAGCCAAAAATAATCAGTAAGTAGCAATTGGTCGAGTCAGTCAACATTTCAATGGCAACCACTCTTACCAATCAAAAGTAACCTTGTGTCAAGTCCACACCCCTACCACTGGAAAGAGGGCTGCACAAAATCTGTCACTTCAAGGTGGAGGTCAGCGGGTACCACATACTTTTATTAAGGCATCTAATAGGCCAGTTTATAACTT
Source organism: Oryzias curvinotus (assembly GCA_023969325.1). Lineage (NCBI taxonomy): Eukaryota > Metazoa > Chordata > Actinopteri > Beloniformes > Adrianichthyidae > Oryzias > Oryzias curvinotus. The sequence continues at coordinate 18,450,385 of CM043713.1, read as the reverse complement.
GAATAACTTGCAACAACAACAAAAAACATTTGGCTTATAAAGAACATGTTAAAAATGTATCAGAGAAAGAATTTTTATTCTGACGAATAGAATGACTAATGAGTAATAGCTGTTTATTTCTTAATAGAAGTCTATGGGATTTTGGCTTCTTGGGACCAGCAGGTACTTCCTATTTGGAATGCGAGAGGGGAAGGATTACACAGTCCAATTCTCGTTTACAGTCTTTGTCTGAAACTAAGTATGGCAAAAACAGTTTTATAATCAATCACATTTCTAAATAAACATTTTTAAAAGTGTGTAGCTATTATATAAACCTATAGCTGTTAAAGTCTCACCTCTATATTTGTGTTAAATAAAGGTTTGAACTAAAGAACACTAGGTCATTTATATGAAACAGAAGTGTTCCAAGTCCAGAAAACAGACACAAATGATATACACAAGACACACCGCTTAAATTAAGAAAAAAAAAACTGTACAGACCAAAAGTTTGGACACACCTTCTCATTCAAAGAGTTTTCTTTATTTTCATGACAATGAAAATTGTAGTCACACTGAAGGCATCAAAACTGTGAATTAACAAATGTGGAATTATATACATAAGAAAAACGTGTGAAACAACTGAAATATGTCATATTGTAAGTTCTTCAAAGTAGCCACTTTTTGATTTAATTACTGCTTTGCACACCCTTTATGAAATTTGCATACTGTAATCTTTTTTTAACCAGTTGGTTAAAAAGACTTTTTAAAATATGCTTTAGAGCAACCAGCTTTACAGATTCCCAAATAAAGTGTTTAGCAAAGCGGTTTTGCTGGTCTTTTCGCCTTTTTTTTTCTTTTTTTCTTCAATGTACAGTCTAAGCTCATATCCATTAATCAACAAACCCAGCAGAATAACAACAAACAGCGCAACCTTGATAGATAATATTTTCACAAACTGTCTAGAAAACAGAATAAAAAGCGGACTACTAACAACAGACATTGGCAAGCACCTCCCAGTATTTGCTAACTATGAATGCCTTTGTAGAGAAATAAAAGTGAAAAAGCAAATAGTTTATCGAAGAAAACTAACAGAGGAATCAATAAATACATTTAAATCAGAACTACAAGCACAAACCTGGAAAAGTCTTTATGAAAGTAATGATGTCAATGCAGCTTATGAAATATTTATGCAGGAGTTTACATCCATATACGACAAAAACTGCCCACTTACAAAATCCTGTAATAGAAATCAACATAATAAACACCCATGGATGACCACTGAACTGAGAAGCACATGCAAAAAAAAGAACAGTTTATAAAAACAATTCTTAATAAACAGCACTTTTTAAGCGGAACAACGATACAAAAAATATAAAACCAAACTAACCAGTATCATGAGAACATGCAAAAAAGATTATTACACAGAAATATTAGAAAAAAATAAATCAAACACTAAAGAAATTTGAAAAGTACTGATCAGTGTCTTTAGAAAACACAAAGAGAAAACAAATTACCCAGACTCTCTAGTTGGTAAAAATGAGATGTGCAATGATATTCAGGACATGACAAAGGAGTTTAATGAGTGTTTTGTAAAAAATAGGGCCAAAGCTTGCCGATGAAATAAACTGTTCAAAAATGTCAGAAAAAGAAACTGTCGAACACTGCATAAAAAGAAATCCAAACTCGATCTATTTGAGACCCGTGGAAGCAAAAGAAGTTCTTAAACAAACAAAACAGACTGTAACTGAATTGAAACTTGAATTGTAAAATTGTAACTGAAAAAAGGTCATTGATTCCATTGTTGACCCGCTAACCTATATGTGCAATTTATCCTTTCAACAGGAACATTTACCACAAAAAATGAAAATAGCCAAAGTAATTCCAATACACCAATCAGGAGACAAACACCAACTAACAAATTACAGACCAGTGTCTTTTCTCTGCCAATTCTCAAAAATACTCGAAAAAGTATTCCTCATAAGGCTGGAAAGTTTTATAGAAAAACACAAACTAATATCCGACGACCAATATGGTTTCAGAAAAAAACAGATCAACGTCCATGGCAATTACGCAACTAACCGAAGAAATTATAAATGGCACTCACAATAAAGAGTTCGCAGTAGGAGTGTTCGTCAATCTGAAAGGCTTTTGACACTATTGATCATAACATTTTAGTAAACAAACTGGAAAAGTAAGGAATACGAGACCCAGCACTAAAATGGTTAAACAGTTGCATTAATAACAGGCAGCAGTTTGGATGACTGTAAATCATCGCTGCTAAATTTAAGCTGTGGAGTTCCACAAGGGTCAATATTAGGTCCCATACTGTTCATCCTTTACATTAATGACATACGCTTGGTCAAATACACTCAAATACTTTTTATATGCAGACGACACAAGTATAGTCTGTACAGGGGAGAGCCTCAGGGAAATTGTAAAAACAGTAAATACAGATTTAGGGAAACCAAAACAATGGTTTGACAACAATAAACTGTCACTCAGTGTCAACAAAACTAAATTAATGATTTTCGGAAATCGCCACATTCCTGCAGATCTAGAAATAAAAGTTGCCATGTTCTGGAAAGAGTGTCTGAAATCAAGTTCCTTGGAGTAATTCTGGACGACAAAATAAGCTGGAAACCACAGATAAAGCAGGTCAGAGAAAAAATTGCTAAAAGCATGGCAGTGTTGGGAAAAACGCACCATACTCTCACTCACAGAGCACGTTTACCAATATATTCATCCATAATACTACCATATTTACAGTACAGTGTAGAAGTTTGGGGAAATACTTATAAAACAAACCTACAGTGTTTATATATCTTACAAAAAAAAGCTGTTCGAATTGTTCATGAAGTGGACTATGGGTCACACTCTGTTTTTAGTCAGCTTTATTGAAAATATGGGATCTAGTGAAACTGAAAACAGCTCTCGTCATGTACAAAGCCAGATACAACTTACTTCCAATAAACTTACAGCAAATGCTCTTAGACCAGCTAATTCAGAATTGACAAAGCCTCTTGGATAAGAGGCGAAATGTCTTCTAACTTTAAAATCCAAGTCTAGATGACATCCCCTAAACCCACTACAATGACTATCTAATTGTGGTGTGGATTTATGGAATTGATTGGATGAAGGTTTAAAACAAACCAAAAGTTTACATGTATTCAAAAAAACCTACAAGAAGTCACTAATAGTACTGTATGAGGCCAGAAACGATTAATTAAACAAAAAATGTCATTTTAGCACAGTTGCAATGCAGAATTGTAACGTGAATGTTTTGTACCTATCTGTAAATAGAAATACGCGTGTTGAATATGCACATCATCAGGTTTTGTAAAAAGGGGTGGGACCAGACAAGATTTCTCTTCAACCCACTCCTTTTCAAGCACACTGTATTTTTATGTCTTTTTTGAACCACTGTGTTGACTTTTATTTGTTTTGTGTTTGAAATAAACTAAAATTAAACTAAATACTGTAAACAATGAGATCTTTTAAACATTTAAACACATTTTCAGCTCTTTTTCTTGCTAAAGCTGTCTATTTTTTTTTATTTGACGTTTTTATTTCAAAAGTTTTTTCTCTAGATTCTATTTGCAGTGATTTTATTTGATCTATTTCACCCGAACAAGGTCACTGTTACTATATACAGTGCCTTGCAAAAGTATTCAAGCCCCTTGATCTTTTCAACCTTTGGGCACATTTCAGGCTGCCAACATAAAGATATAAAACTGTAATTTTTTGTCAAGAATCAAACAACCAGTGGGACACAATCATTAAGTGGAACAACATTTATTGGATATTTCAAACTTGTTCAGCAAATAAAAAACTGAATTATTGGGCATACAAAATTATTCCCTATAACCCTTTACTTTCAGTGCAGCAAACTCTCTCCAGCCATTCCTTAAAGATATCCACAAAAAGTGTTGTTTAAAGTTAGCCACAAACCACCTGGAAGACACCCCAAACATGTGGAAGAAGGTGCTCTGGTCAGATGAAACCAAAATCGAACTTTTTGGTAACAATGCAAAACGTTATGTTTGGTGTAAAAGCAACACAGCTCATCATCCTGAACACACTATTCCCACTGTCAAACATGGTAGTGGCAGCATCATGGCTTTGGCCTGCTTTTCTTTAGCAGGGACAAGGAGGATGGTTAAAAATTGATGGGAAGATGAATGGAGCCAAATACTGGACCATTCTGGAAGAAAACCTGATTGAGTCTGCAAAAGACCTGAGAGTGGGACGGAGATTTGTCTTCCAACAAGACAATGATCCAAAACAAAGCAAAATCTACAATGGAATGGTTCACAAATAAACATATCCAGGTGTTAGAATGGTCAAGTCAAGGTCCAGACCTGAATCCAATCGAGAATATGTGGAAAGAACTGAAAACTGCTGTTCACAAACACGCTCCATCCAACCCCACTGAGCTCAAGCTGTTTTGTAAGAAGGAATGGGCAAAGATTTCAGTCTCTCGATGTGCAAAACTGATAGAGACATACCCCAAACGACTTATAGCTGCAATCGCAGCAAAATGTGGCGCTACAAAGTATTAACTTAAGGGGGCTGAATAATTTTGCACGCCCAGTTTTTCAATTTTTTTATTTGTTAAAAAGGTTTGAAACATGCAATACATTTCTTTCCACTTTATGATTGTGTCCCATTTGTTGTTGATTCTTCACAAAAATGACAGTTTTATATCTTTATGTTTGCAGCCTGAAATGTGGCAAAAGGTTAAAAAGTTCAAGGGGCCAAATATTTTCGCAAGGCACTCTATATGTTCATTCCTCACTATAAAACAACCTCAAAGCGGTATTCTGATCCGTTTACACATTTCTGAGTATTCCTCTAAAAACCTGCGCTCTGAGCACCAGCCCCTCCCCCCCCCACAAATGAGTGGGTTCTCAAGAGCTGACGTAGACTGGTGAGAACCGCCCAATGAGTTATATCACTAGAGGAGACATCACGTGATTCCTTATGGGAGGAGAGCACCGCCATCTTGGTGAGGTCAAGTCACTGCATGCATGTGAACACATTTTTTGCAAAATGCCAGTTCATTGTGCGTGTTTCACTGCCAAAATCAGAGAAATGAGTCCACGAAGGAGGAAGGCATAACATTTCACAGGTAAGTACTATAGTTTTTCCTTTTAATACTGCAGTGGCTTCATTAATCGTACACATGTTGACAGGCATGATTCTGCAGAGCTATTATCAACATGTAGGCATGATGTACGTATTATTTGCTGTCGACATAAATGTAAACTTTATTGTGTTAAACCTGTATACAGTATACTAGGACTAGGCTATTATAGTAATATAGATTTATAAATTCCTGACTCAGTGACTGAACTTTTCTTGCAGGTTTCCAATGGATTCAGACTTAAGGAAAAAGTGGGCCTTAGCTATCAAAAGAGCTAACCCAGATGGATCACTGTGGTACCAACTAGCAATACAGTCTGGCTATGTTCAAAAGACATTGAGTTAACAGATTTTGATAAGACTGGCCGGACTGTTCTCTTGAAACCCGGCGCCATAGTATCGGTGTTACACAAATTGACCACTCACATGAATCAGTGGGGTAAATCTATTGTTTTTCTTTGTATTTTGTTTTTTTAAAGAGGAAAATCTGTCGTTGACTTTTGGTTTATTGTTGTCTTATTATTGATTTATTGTTATTTAATATTATTATTGATTTACTATTGATTTATTATTTATTATTGATTCATCATCATTATTATTATTGACTTATATATATTGTTATTCCTTTCACTTTCGGCTTATCCCATCAGGGGTCGCCACAACGAATGAGTCGCATGGTAAGCTTGGCAATGTTTTACGCCGGATGCCCTTCCTGACGCAACCCTCTCAAGGCAACCGGGCTTGGGACCGGCACAGCGATGGAGAAGGGAACAGGGAGCAGCCCGGATTCGAGCCCTGGTTTCACGGACGGAAGGCGCCGCAAACCAGCACGAGCTAAACCGGCTCCCATTATTATATTGTTATGTATTGTTAGGTCTAAAACTTTGAAATGTTTAAAAATTATTTTAAAAAATTCTTTGTAATATTTTTTTATTTATTTATAAGAAGTCCTGCAACAATGCATTTTTTATTAAAGTTTGAGCTTATAAGGCTGACTGTTTCTCTTACTTAACAGCAACAAATGATATATATATATATATATATATATATACAAAAATGATATACACATATTATATATTTACATATATATATAAATATATAGAAATATGAATACATATAAATTATATAAAAGCTACTTAGATGCCACTAAAAGCAATAGAAAGCATTGTCATGTGGGCGTCGACAACCTCACCAAGATGGCGTTGCGCTCCGCCACCGTCGGACAGGCTTCTCAAGCGGGCTTGTCTCCTCTAGCGATATAACTCATTGGAAAGAGTATGCGCTGCCGTCAATGCCTCCAGTCTAACACACACACTTTCTCTAGTCGTGGTCGGGCTCCTTTAAAAAAACAACACACCCCGCCCCAGGGTCGTGTACAGTTGTGCAGACGCTGTGGTATTTGTGTTAAGAGCCAGTGTAGCTGTGGCTAAGAAACGCTCTTTTGATTTAGCGTTTAAACGTCAGGCGGTGGCATACACCAAAGAACATTATGGTAAAAAATCTGCATGACATTTTGGGGTGGATCCAAAATGTATCCAAGAATGGCGCTATTTCCTGGTGGACAAATTAGAAGAACTGGTTTGAACACAGTATATTGACCAAAGACAGAAAGGCGTGCGTGTCTCCAGGAAAATGATCCGTATGAAAGCGAAGAGAATTGTTGGTAGAGGAATTGCATCAAAGAGAGTAGAAATGTTTGCTAATCATATAACGTTCATATCATTTCTGTTGTCTGCATTATGTGACTGAAAAAATGCAGGCAACTGAAAATGAACCCATTAGCTATTCTGTCTGTGATGGAACAAACGGCGGGGCTACTAAAGGCAGATATTAGGGGTGTGCGGAAAACATGATTTGGCGATATATTGCAATATGTCATCTGGCGATACTTGTATTGATTCAAAATGCTGTCAACACAATATTTATTTAATTATTTGCATCCTTCAGCGTTTGACTCTTGTTTTCCACTTAAACCCCCGACTGCTAGTAGGCAGCAGAGCACACAGAGCCTCTTTTAGCAGCTCTACACCACACACAACAACTACACTCTAACTAACTCAGCAATAACCAGCTTGTTTATGTTGTTATGACACATGCACTACCTAGTTTTTACTTGGGATGGGTACCAAACCAAAACTCTGTGCCATGTTGACAATGAGTGAAGCACTGCAGCTGAGCAGCAGGTCATGCACTGAGCATCAGCCAAAATGCTGTTGGCAAAGCGGGCCAAAGGTCTGCGGAACCTTACAGCAATAGATTCTAGTTAGGCAATCTGGTGGATCAGAGTGATCTGTACAATGTTCTGAAATAAGGACAACATTGTGGTGATGAACAATGAAATCTGGGTTTACTTCTGCATGTGAGAAAAAGGGTGCTGCAGTCATGTAAATCAGTGGATCTCAAATTGTGGGACGCTCCTCCTTGGGAGGGGGCGTGAGTCACCTGGTGGGATAAGGCTGGGAAGTGAGAGGGACTGTTTGGACATCAGAATTTTTTTAGCGGCGGAACATGAACAAACCGCACTTCAGGACCGCATATTGCGAGTCTTATGTCACTTACATTAACCTAATATTAGCCGTGAAATTTAACAACGTAATTATTGTGGTTAATGACTATTGACACATTTCGCACATACAACTTGTACAGATTGGATACCTGCCTTTCTTTGCAATTGTGATCAGATTTGTTGAAAAATGGAGAAATGCATGTATAATAGATGTAATGAATCCGCATTCCCCAGGGAGGCGTGCCCCACAGTTTGAGAACATACAAGGAGAATGCCCTTAATTTAATTTATTTATATTTTGTAAAGGATCATTCACGTTGTACATGTCTGCCCTGCAAGGATTCTTTCTCAAATATTTCCAAGACAACAGTGCTCAATACGACTGGCTGAGGGATCCATTTAATGCAGCAGCACTTGCTAATTTGAGCTCTGCTGAGGAAGATCGGTTCATTGAGGTCACGTCAGACTCCACCCTAAAGATGAAGTTTACAGCACAGACACTCACTGACTTGTTGCTGGATGTGGAAAGGGGGTATCCACTCATAGGACAGAAGGCTGTGTGCATTCTGCTTCCATTTGCTACGACCTATCTTTGTGAGATCTGCTTTTCTGCTGTTTCCACTTTGAAAACAAAGAACAGAGCTATGCTTAATTTTAAACATGACTTGAGAGTTGCAGTAACAAACCTAGTTTTGATTTTGATTTGATTTATTGATTTATTTCAAGCATTGTAGTCAAAGCAATAAAGAATTTACACGTATTTCTCAAACAATTACAGAAATGTTGAAATGCATAGTTTAAAAAGACAGAAGATAAAACAAAACAAAAAAGTAACTTAAATCACATTTGGTTAATTAAATACAGTGATCATAAACTAAAGTTAAGTAAAGCTTGATTTATTGCTTGAAAAGGAGTGGGAAGAAGCGAGTTTATATAATCCCACCCCTACTGAATTCATTCATTTGATAGTTTTTCAGTTTTTGAACTCCGGTTCTGATCAGATAAGATTCTCTTCAAGTAACAAAATCAAGTTCTTATTGATAATTGATTATCTTAGGATTAGCCTTTTACTATATTTTCTATGTACAGTACTTTCACAACCATAATGTGTTGTTGTGTGACTTCAGTAAAGAGGACGTAGGAGAGAACAGCATGAAAACGGTACGGAGGGAGGTGAGGACGTAAAAGAAGACCCCCCCAAGTACAAAGGTGCAGGTATGAGCATAATGCAGAACAACTTAGTTTTGGAAACCCTGGAAATCAAAGAGACACGATTACGAGGCACAGTTTAAATTGCAAGCTATCAGCTACGCGGAGGAACACAGGAATAGAGCAGCTGCAGTTCGGTTAAGTTAGATCTTCACAGATTCTGACTTCCTGCGTCAATAACTCCTCTGATAAACATTCAAATGTGTCAGCAAGTATCTCAATCCTTTTGTATTAACACAGAGAGTGAACTACAAAAGCATTTCTAAAGAAAAAAGATAGTTTTTATTGCCTTTTAATCAGAATTGTTCGCTTCAAGCTGTGAATGCAAACAAAGCAGGGAGCCGGCTGCCAAGGGAACGTCTACAATGTGCGTACCCTGTGAAACACCATTCTTTAAAAATCAATAAACTTTTAAAAAGCAAATATATGTCTATATTTATATGAACTGGTAATGAAAACTCGTCAGCATAGTCATGCTACATTAATATTATTATGCTAAATTTTGTTAGAAAGTCAATCTCTATTTTATTGCATATTTAAAATTTAATTGAGATATAAATCATAAAATATGTGCACAATAGCTCTAAAGATACCAAAGCTTCTGTCACCAAACCTCCTGTACTGACTGATCATGACCTTATTGTCGTAATAGTCTACTTTGTTTATTGTTGGGAATTTTTCATATTTAAATATTGATCAGATTTGGTCAAAAATGCTCAATAGCTTTGAAGATGCTGTAGTTACTGACACAAAACCTCCTGTACTGACTAATCATGACCTAGTTTTCCAACTACAATAAAGATTAAAAAAATCTCTAGCATCAGCTATTGAAGATTTGAACACAAAATCTGATCCATTTGTAAAAATGAACAATTTCTAAAAAAAACAACAAAGTGAACTATTGACATATTCTTTATTTTACTATGACAATAAGGTCATTATTAGTCCGTACAGAAGGTTTGGTGACAGTAGCTTCAGTATCTTCATAACTGCTGATAATTTTATTCAGTATTCATATCTATTAAAATTTGAAAAAGTATAGGCAACAAGATAAAATAAAGATGGACTTTCCTACAAAATATTTATTGTAATACAAATCGGCTGACGAGTCTTCATTACCAGTTCATATAAATATAGACATTTATTCTTTTTGTGAGATTATTGATTTTTACAGAATGGTGTTTCACAGAGGTTGCACTTTGTTGACTGTCCCTTGGCAGCCGGCTCGCTGCATGTCTGCATTCACTGCTGGAAGCGAACAATTCTGAATAAAAGGCAATCAAAACTATCTTTTTTCTTTAGAAATGCATTTGTGGTTCACTCTCTGTGTTAATACAAAAGGATTGAGATACTTGCTGACACATTTGAACGTTGATCAGAAGAGTTATTGAAGCAGGAAGTCTGAATCTGTGAAGATCTATCTGATTTATCGAACTTCAGCTGCCAGAGAATTTAAAATAATGAATCCATGGTTTGCAAGTGAGGAAGCTGGAAACAAACTCTGACAAGACAAGAAGACGCAGTAGCAGCTGAGTTTATGCGGAAAAGGAAAGGCTTGTGTTGGGAGATCTACTCGAGGCTGAGGCTGAGCACAGCAAATTCCAGAGATGACGGTGAAAAGCTGTCCATCCTCCCCCCTTACTGGGATGCAGCACCGGCGAGTTACGCCACACTGGGACTGCAGGACTTAAACTTGGCCCGAGGTGTCTGCTTTCACTGATCTTTGGAGCCGTACGGCAAAGAGACGGACTCTGATGATGAGGAAAGGGAAGCCGGCGTGTTTGATAGAAATGTAGTCCAGCTGTTTCAGATCCTGAAGATGACGACTTTGATGGATTTTAAATGCTGATTGATGACTGAAAAAATAAATCACAACCAACTCAGTTTTAGGCTCGCTGCCTTTTTAAAACACACCAGCATGCACGTTTCACCAGTATGTGTGTTAACGTTAAATACAGAAAATAACACTCAAAACTGAAACGGTGCTATTTAATCCAGTGCTGTTGTATTGTAGGGAGAGGAGTGTGTTATTAAATAATATGACTTTAATTGTGTGTTTGTGTGTGTGTCTGGCAGGTCAGAGTGTGGTGTGGCTCTTTGACTATCACAGTTAGAAATGGCGGCTCTTTGTGTCAAACTTGTTCGCACCCCCCAGTGTTAGAGGCTTTCATAGAAAAAAACGGCGAATGTAACATGGATTAAAACATTAACCAACGACCCAAAACCAAGGTAAGAAAGTAAGAAAGGTTTTTGTGCTGTAACTTTTTCTCTTGTGAAAATCACTGCATTTGTTACAGTTTTAATGCTTTTAATCCATGTTACAGCCGCTGTTTCATTTCTATTAAAACCCCAGAAAATGAAAGTCCCGCCTTGCTGCTTGACACGCAAATTTTAGCCAATCAGACCAACCAGAAAGGTCCCTGCCCCCAAGTGACAAACACACCCCTGAATACCGCCCCCCTAGTGACAAAAACACCCCCTTAACACTGAGCATAAATCCAGGTGAGGGCGCAAAAGAGAATTGACCGCGCGGGACCTCTGTTCAGTTAGGATGCAGCCGTGCAGTTTTAAAATGCAGGGTCGCTCGGTTAGAATTGTGCCTGCGCGGTTGTGAGGTTCACTCACTCAGTTCCTAAATACGCCCGCTCAGTTGTTTTTAAACCTTTTCACTTTATGGCAGAGATGTGATTCCATATGTAGCGTCTCTTTTTTTCACCACGCGTTTCCATGGTGACTCCGGAAATCCGGAAAATGTCTTTATGTACCTGCCGTGCACACGCATTAACCCAGGGTTACCAAGTCGAGCGTAAGTACGCCAACTCATATCCGGTCTTTTGGAACCGACATACCCAGAGTAAGCAAGTTCAGGCGGATATCAGCCAGAGTTCAGGGTTAAAGTCAGGCTAGTTTAAACATGCTTCCAGGAATACCCCCTAGCTGCTCTGCGGAGGCCCCGTGAAAAGCGCTGCTCCGCTCTCACCCCGCTGGCTCTTCGCCTCTCTTACACCCCTCACGAGGGGTATGCGAGCACCGGGCTCGGGTGCCAGTGGACTGAGTGAGCAGAGCAGCCGGATTAATAACTTAGTGTTTGGGGGGGGATGCTTTGTTACGTGTGCGTTTTATTTTGTTATGTGTGGGAGAATTCAGACTGCGAGCCGTCCCGCTGCTGTGGGTTAGCAGCTGCAGGACTCAGGAGAACCGCGTCCGAGCAGAGCTTGGACCGCCAGCTCATGCAGCGGCTTTGGGGCGGTGTGTGAACTTTTCAGAGCAGAAATAAATGTCGCTCAGTCCTTAGAAACTGTTCAAACAATAACGTGGATTTGTGTTTTCAGTTGTCCCAACAAAATAAAGACTGATGTTATTCCCACACATTTACGTGCAGCCAAGCTGCAGATTGCAGAATTTCCCGCACGGTCCTGGATTTTATGTCCACAAGGCTAATGTTGTTAGCCCGTGTTTATAGCCTGTCCTTACCCTTTTCCAGCTCCGTTCTTCCACAAAAAAAGCACTGACCACACAGATTAAATAAAACGGTGAGCAAACAGGCGCTTCATAATATTCATAACATTAATAAAAACACGTTTAGAAGATCATCTCGTATATTACAGAGCTGCTGCATAAAATGTATGTGGCAGCGGTTTGTTTACAACGGGACCCAGGGCTCCAGACTAACTTTTTTCACCAGGAGCACAGTGGCCCCCAACTGAAATTTTTAGGGGCACAACCAGAAAATTTAGGGGCGCATACCGTAAATCAACATGCTAACCAAATCTACTAATTTCCACTGTATTACTTATAAATACTTTAATAATAGATGCAAAAATTACAATGTGCTGTTTCAAATTCAGTGTCACATTTTAATCTGCACTTTTGAAGATGCAACAACAGGTAAACTGACAAAAGCATCGCTGTCATGACAGTACAAATAAGTAAAGAAAACGGATGGAAATGTATGTTGGTGACACAATAAGCGTGTTTGAGATCACCCAGGTGGACAGATCACCTGGTGTATGACGTATATTTATATATAGGTATATCACCTGTCAATCAAAACAAAAATATCACGAGAAAGGGGTGGGAGCAAGGTCCCAACCTGAGCGAACACAGGTGGAAATTTAGTACTGCACTGACTGAAAGCTGCCCTGATGACTACAAAACAATGCATTATGGGACATATGTCCTGATGGTTTTTGTAGTTGAGTGATTAATTAAAATAATTTAAAATACCAATTAATTAAAAAAAGGCTACATACATTACAAAACATTAAAATAATCATAAAATATATAATAACACAGATCATACTGTCTTCAGTATGACACCCCCCCCGGTCTCCCCAACGATCCAGGCGAGGTGCTGGTTCATCTCAAGCACGTCTATCGTTGCATTTTCTGCAACGTGTTTTCAGTGTGTCTAAAACTAAATCTTGTCACTCGCCCTGACAGCCGTGCTTAAACCGTTTGTGGTCGGGGGTGACAAGCCGCGCGCTTAACCAAAACCCTAAACCTTCCTCCGGGTCTGTGCGACCCAGAGAAAAGTTCAGCACGGACTGCATGTATTTAGAAAATTACGAGCGAAAAAATACGTTCTAAAGGAAAGTAAGGAACTCCTTAATGTGGTCCGGGGAGGGAGGGGGCTGTCAGGTGTCCTGCTTTCAAGCCCTGTCATTGTCCCGCCCCCAAGAGTCATATACCCCACTGTGATTGGTTGGTCAGCTCTGCGCACGACAATGACAAAGTGTCTTTCATACAAACTGGCGGGCCGAATTAAAATTGAACTATCATATTAAGGCGGGGGCCGCAAAATATCATCTCGGGGGGCGCGAGTTTGAGACCCCTGCTGCAGACTCTGGCCCTGGTACACCAGCTGCAGGTCGGAAGAATGAATCAATAGTTCGCTTACCCATAGCTCAGACGCACATATCAGGTTGTGATGATATTTGTCTCCGTTTCCTTCCCACATATATTTACGCGCGCGCGAATATCTCTTGGCCCCTCCCCCTAGGCATCACGCGAATGTGTGCTGGCGTTTCATGAGTATGTGCGCGAGTGTGTGTGTCTGCCTGCGTGCGTGTGCGCTCGCGTCTCATTGATTATTTCATTGATCATTGACGTGCCCCTTCTACGTTTAATGTATTAAAAGTACGAAGGGTGGGGGAGGCAAATTTACTGGTCGCGCACGTGCGACTGGATGTAAAGTTCAGTCGCACACTCTCAAATTTTGGTCGCAAAATGCGACCAATTGGTCGCAGTCTGGAGCCCTGGGACCTATTTCCTCTTCTGGGATTTTTTTTTCCCACTACTGCGCATGCCCAAATGAGTAATTCCGACCAAAGGTGAGACCCATGTGAACGTTTGTTCTAATCGGAAAAAGGTTTTCTGTGCCCATGTGCACGTTGAATTTTAACCCAACCATTGATCCGATCAAGATATTTTGCCCATGTAACCGCGGCTAGTAGTGAAATCTTTACTACAGTACATAAACTGAAAAACAAGACTTCAAAGGACAGTGATGGGATTGACATAAAAATAATAAAAATGACAATAGATTGTATTGTCAAACCACTACATTAGATTATATCTTTAATCTTTCACTTAAATTGGGAATATTTCCAGATAGAATGAAAATAGTTAAAATTATTACTTTCTTTTTTAATGGAGACATAAATACTTTTAATAATTACAGACCAGTAGAATTACTTTCCTAATGTTTAAAAGTCTTTGAAAAGTTGTTTGTTAACAAACTAGACAACTTTATTGAAAAAATAAATTGTTAAGTGAGAATTGTAATGGGTTTCGTTTCTAATAGGTCTACAGGTTTGGCTATAATGAAAATAGTTGAAGAAATTTCAACAGCAATTGACAAAAAGAAATTTACACAATAGGAGTTTTCATTGATTTAAAGAAGGCTTTTGACACCACAGATCATTCTATCCTGATTTCTAAATTATATGCATATGGGGTTAAAGGAATCGCTCTGAACTAGCTCACCAGTTATTTACAAAACACACAACAATATGTGCAGCTTGGTGGTAATAAGTCTGATCTCATGTGGACTTCCACAAGGCTCAATTATAGGAACTAAGCTCTTTATTTGTCTATGAAGACTCTCATTCATTCAGGTTGATTCCATCATAGTAGTAGGTTTAAGGGCTGTCATCTGGACTTGGTTTTTAAAGTTGAAGACGTTTCACCTCTTATGAAAAAGGTCAATTCTGAAATAGCTGGTATGACCCAGGTGAAATGGGTTCGGTTTGTTAGGGTTTCAGAACCCGTTTCACCTAAGTCATTAACAGCTAAATGAGATGACCAGGTTCGGGTTGACCAGGTCGACCAGGTTGCCACAAACAGAGAAGTACAAGAACACTTACAAAAGCTTTTTATTTTTACCACAGGAGATGAAAATCATAGGAGAAGATTTGATTTCAAACAACAGTTTGCTCGAAGGACACTAAAGCAAACGTGTTTTTCTATAGTAGGGGTAAAAATGTGGAATTCCCAGGAGAATCAGTTAAAAAATTGTCAAAATATTATTCAATTTAAACAGATGTATAAAGCTAAACAAATTAGATTGTACAAACTTGACTGTTGAATGTATTTACTATGTTTATTTGAACCGTAATATGGTGAAATTTGAGCACAGGTGAAGGTGTGAGAAATGTAAATATGATGCAATGTTTAAAAAGGGAAAAGCAATTATAAGAATTGTATTCTCAATTCTGCTCCTTTCCAATCATGAAAATTTTCAATAATGTATGACAAACATGTAAATATAATGGACATTCAATAATTTTCATGAAAGGAACAAGCAAATAAATGAATTAAAGGTTGAGGACAACTATCATTGAGGATTAATCTAAAACCTTATTTATGACATCACTGGTGCTATGAATAAGCATGCAACAGAAAATATTCTTGTGTCTAAAATAAAATAAAGTACCAATTTTTTTCCCTTCCCTTCATTCTTGCTAGAAAAAAAAAACATTCAACTCTAACTGCAGGGAAGCAATGGAAAATAAACAAATTCAGGAGTTTGAACTCTATAAGTGATAAAAACTTTATTTTTCCCGCACAGAATTTAATTAAGTTATAATATTCATAAACTCTTCAAGTGAATGTGCCAAGAAGGTAGAAACAATGTTCGTCTCATCACAGACAAAGGGGGTATGTGCCTGCGCAGGTTTGTGCTAAGTGCGTGCAGTTAGGCAAAAGCCATAAGCTAGTATCCGTATGTGTGTGTCGCACCTGCTGGCTGACAATATTCTGGTAAACGGCTCACAGTTTCAGCCGCTGCTGAGAAAATAATAGAGGTCAGGATCATACCCTGCACTTTCACACACATGAGCTCATGCATATGTGCAGCAGGTTGCACATCAAAACTTGTTCGATTGTGCATATCCAAGATTTAAATTTACTGTAAAAAACCTGCAGAAAGTTAGGCTGATAGAACATTAAAAAAAAAACTGCTAAACGTACACATATGCAATTACTGACATTGTAATCAAACTGGTGCATTTCCAAGAAAATGCAAGAGAGACAGACAGAAACAAAAAAGAGAGATAAAAAATCTTCTTCCAGGAAAGAGAACTGGGTTAGGTGAACCAGCTCTATATGCTTTCGATCATGTGACCTAATTTCCTGCCACATCTTAGACAAACACCAAGTACCATTTTACCACCTGTGGAAAAAAACAAAGACCCCCAAGTCATTTCTGTCTGTTTTTTATCTACAGTAAATTAATACATATCTGGCGTTAGCAGACGAGGATAAAAAATGATCATGCAGCTAGAGGAAGGTGGTACGGATTGGTATTCCACACACATCACCTTAACTGTTAGTTATAGAGGATTTTATCTTAATGGGCTGATTGCATCTTATATTTTTGCAAACTATAATTCATATTTTTTTAATTCTTCTTCTTAAACAAATATAGATAACTCAGGAATATTTCCTGCAGTAGAAAACTTTAAACTGCAGGTTGGGTTTGGATATAACTATCTCTTTTTGTGGTAAACCATGATTGTTGAAACACCAAACCTCCAGAGATTCACTGAAAAGGTAGGCCACTTCTCACAACAGCTATACGCACACACAGATGAACAGCCACAGACATTAATCTAAAAGAGTTCTCAGAAATGCTCACTACCTCATTACGCCCACCTGGGTTTACAGACAGACGGCCAAAAGATTTCAGGGGCAGTGAGGGAAGGGAAACCAAATCAAAAGAACTAGAAAAACGGAAGAGGCAAAAAGAAAACAAGAGTTGAAGGGAATCAAGTCAAGGGAAGCAAAGGAGACACAAGAGGGGGGAGTTTGAAAAAAAAATTAGAAACCTTAAAGGGAAATAAAATGAAGAGCTAAAAAAACAAAACAAAAGTAGTTCTTTGAAATAACCTTAAAATAAGATTTGAATCCTAAAAGAAACAGGAACAATGCTAAAATAAAGTAAACTGAAAGAAACTGCCTTGATGTGGGTGAATTATGGAGAAAACCAATGAGCCTGCGATCTCATCACCGCCCACAGACACTTCAGGAAGTGTGCGTGTTCATGTGGTCGAATGCGTCGGTGGGCATTTCTCGTATAAGCGCTGTACTTCCAGTGGCCTTGAGTTAGCCTTCTATTTATGAGGATACGGCACAACATACAAAGAGTTATCCTTCAACATTTGTGTTTAGACTACAGAGCAGTTTGCTTGCGGAAGTGCACGAAGTGTGCATATGTGTGTGTGTTACCGTGCTTTTGAGTGTGCTGTGCACGACTTTCTGAGAGCTGAAGACAGACAGGTCTCCATTAAGAATCACATCTGCTAGGGCGTTGACCAAAGGTTGATAGTGGATGATCAGAAACACCTGGAAAACAAACATGGAGAAGCATTGCTGTATATGCATTTACCATAGAACCCTCAGTTTCCAACTAAAAGGATTTACACACAAAGATAAAATTGTCAGTTCCTCTGTATTACCATTTTTTTTTGGTACTACAAGGCGCACTTGAAAGCCTTAATTTTTTTCAAAAAACGATAGTGTGCTTTAAAATCTGGTGCGCCTTATATATGGCCCGCAGCTGCAGTCAATGACTGCAAGGGCCATATTGTTTTCCCAGTTGGAAAGATTTCTGCGCCTTTGAGCGAAAATCTTAAACTGAACATATTGAAAAACACTGGATATGAACATATAAGGAATGTGGCCGTGGTTAGCAAAAACCTCTGTTGCTGATTCGTCTTAAACTGACGTCAATCTGTTCACAATACCCAGGCGACCAAAACATAAAATAGTTGCTATGGAGATCAAATCATCAGAAAAGCCGCAATTTTCCAAAAAATGGGATTTTCCATCAACCCATGACATGTAGCTCTTACCAATGGAGCAATATGGTTTTTCTGAGTGAGTTGATGTTGCTGATCGCTGTGCTAGCACTCTTAGCCATGTTAGCATAACTAACATAGTTAGCATAATTAACATCTTAAGCCAGGGGTGCTCATTACGTCGATTGCGACCGGTCGATATTCAAGGACATTAGTGTAGATCGCAGGTCAGCAAAAAAAAAAAAGTATTTCTAAAAACTTCAACAGCCAATCAAAATCCTCACTAAGAAGTACGGGACATGATTGACATGCAGAACGGCCATCCTCTGAAACATACATCACTGCAAATGCATTTTTAAATTCAATTAGCGCAAATTCTGTCATCAGAAAGTTGCTTTCCGCCCCGTGGCACATAAAGTCCCCGGCAGAAGACCACTCCGGACAACCAGAGTGTTTATTGAAGCCGCCCCGCGTGTGTCCTCCTGCTATCGTCTCTGCAGTTCTCGCCCCATAAATATGAGCTCATTAAAGAAGCTGTTTTTTTCCGTGGCACGCGCTTCGTACGGAGCCAGCAGCGCCTTTAAAATGCCATGCTCCTCGCATTGCACGGTTTACAGCAGATCATAATAAATGATATTCGCGGCTTTCTGTTTTTGTAATAAAAGGCCTCATCTGTTTATACAAAAGTATATCTGTGTAATCTTACTGTGTAGTTTTTAATCAGTAATAAACAACAATGTAGACATAAACATGTAACTAATAAACAAACATTTACTAGTAGTATTTATCATATATATATATATATATATATATATATATATGCACACGCACACAGGTAGATCTTCAAGACATTGTTGTCTCAAAAGTAGCTCACATGCCAATAAAAGTGTGAGCACCCCTGTCTTAAGCAATGTTTTTTTCTGAGTCAGTTGATGATGCTGATCGCAATGCTAGCACTTTTAGCCACATTAGCACAACTAGCATAGTTAGCATAAGTAGGATATGCAGCTATGACTAGCCTTGATCAAAGGTGGGCAGTGAGGGCGACGCTGCTGCAAGGAGGCAGGCGGCAGGGGTGTTGCAAAAATGTATATAAGTTATCTCATTTTTGTTTTATCTTTCGGAGGGCAAACGATCTACTCCAACAATCCACACCAAATTCCGAAGGCAAAAAGAAATAGACCTGTTAGTCAATGTGAGGCGGCAGCTGAAGAAACAGTGGAGGAAGGCCACAGAGGAGGGAATAAACGTTCTGCAGGAAGAGATCAAAGGTAGGCTGTCCACACTGAGAAGAGCAGAAAACCTCCTGAGGAAACGCAGAAGGAAGGAGCAAACAAGATCACGCTTCTATAAAGATCCCTTCAAATTTGTAAAGAGTCTACTTACAAAAGAAAAAAGTGGAAATCTCTCTGCATCAAAGGCTGTCCTGGAAAAACATCTTAAAAAACCTGTATAGACGACCGACATCATGAAGAGGTCTCACTCCCACCTGACATGCCACCAGTGGGCACACCAGAATACCAGCTTGACACGAGTCCACCTAGGTGGAGTGAAGTGGTCAAAATTGTGCGTAAGGCAAGGGCCGCATCCGCAACAGGCCCCAATGGAATTCCATTTAGGCTCTTCAAAAATGCCCCAGGCGTCCTGCAATTCCTCTGGAAACTGATCAAAGTTGTGTGGATAAAGAAAGAGATTCCAACATCCTGGCGGAGAGCCGGAGGGATCCTCATCCCCAAGGAGAAGGACTCCTCAGATCTCGGCCAGTTCCGCCAGATCAGTCTCTTAAATGTTGAGGGAAAAATCTTCTTCAGTGTGGTGGCTCATAGGCTAACAAGCTACCTGCACAGAAACAACTTGATTGACACAGCAATCCAAAAAGCAGGGATCCCAGGCTTCTCAGGATGTGTAGAACACACTAGCGTTATCTGGCATCAGATTCAGCTTGCCAAGAAAGAAAGAAAAGATTTCCATGTGGTCTTCCTGGACCTTGAAAACGCATTTGGCTCTGTCCCCCACAAGTTGCTGTGGACAGCCTTTGATTATTTCAGAGTCTCACCAGCTCTTACAACCCTGGTAAAAGCCTACTTCCAGGATATCCAACTGTGTGTGACGACGGCAGAGTACACTACAGCGTGGCAACACCTGGACATGGGAATCGTGGCTGGCTGCACCATCTCCCCATTGGCATTCACCCTGGCGATAGAAGTCATCATACGGGCTTCTCAATGGGTGGTTGATGGGCAACGAATAAGACCTGGGCTGAGGCTTACACCGGTCAGGGCCTACATGGATGACCTGACTACTCTGACTACGACCAAGGCTTGCACAGTACGGCTGTTGGGAAAGCTTCACAAGAACATCGAGTTGGCTCGGATGAAGATCAAGCCAAGTAAGTCCAGAAGTATCTCCATTGTCAAGGGGAAGCTGTCAGACCACCGCTTCCACACTGGCGAGGAACCTATCCCAACGGTTTCCGAAAAACCCGTGAAAAGCTTAGGCCGCTGGTATGATGCTTCCCTCAAAGATAAAGAGCAAGTAGAGCAGCTCAGAAAGGACATAGCTGGTGGCCTAGAGAACATCAACAGAACCCTGCCCCCTGGCAAACTGAAGCTTTGGTGCATGCAGTATGGTTTACTCCCACGACATCTCTGGCCATTAACCCTGTATGAAGTGCCACTGTCAAAAGTGGAAAAGTTGGAGAGGCTGATCAATGCCTATGCCAGAAAGTGGCTTGGCCTTCCAAGGTGCCTTAGTACCATTGGTCTCTATGGCAGGGGGATGTTAGAACTACCTATATCCAGTTTGGTAGAGGAGTACAAGTGTGCCATGGTCAGGTTAGAGATGACACTCCAAGATACCTGTGATTCACTGGTTGCCCAAGCAGCTCCCATCCTGGCCACTGGGAGGAAGTGGGCCCCGAAGGCAGCAACTGATCTGGCCAAGGCAGCACTTAGACACAAAGACATTGTGGGATGCGTGCAGGAGGGGAGGAGTGGTCTTGGTCTGTCATCTACCACACCTTCCTGGAGGAAGGCCAACCCAGCTGAGAGGCGTAGACTGGTGGTCCAAGAGATACGCCGGAAAGAGGAAGCAGCAAGGTGTGCTCAAGCCGTGGCCCAGGCAAAGCAAGGCCAGTGGATGGGATGGGAAGGAGTGGAGAAGAGGAAGTTCTCCTGGAAAGACCTGTGGGAGATGGAGGCATCCAGGGCAAGCTTTATAATTAGGGCTACCTATGATGTCTTGCCTTCTTCTGCAAACCTAAACAGTGGTATGGCGAAGACCCCTCATGCCCTTTATGTCAAAGCCCAGCAACATTGAAGCACATCTTGGTGGGATGCAAGACCAGCCTCAGTCAAGGCCGTTACACCTGGCGACACAATGTGGTTCTAAGGTGTCTGGCAACAGTGCTGGAAAGACAGAGAACAAGCGTGAACGCCCTTCCTCAGGCAACATCTCATCGGCAGCTAATACCCTTCCTCCGAGAGGGTCAGGCCACCTTCAACACCGCCAGTGCAGCTGACATTGGACAGCTGGGTAGAGCACGGGACTGGAAAATGCTGGCGGACCTGGACAAAAAACTCTGCTTTGCACGGGAGGTTGCATCCACCAACCTTCGACCAGACCTTGTACTGTGGTCATCCACGCTCAAGCTCGTATACATCATTGAGCTCACAGTACCCTGGGAGAGTGCAATAGAGGAGGCTTATGAAAGGAAGATGCTGAGGTACGCCGAACTCGCAGCAGACGCCAAAGAGCAAGGCTGGAAGGTACGCCCAGTGGAAGTAGGCTGCAAGGGTTTTGTGGCCACCTCAACACCCAGGCTACTCAGGGAGATGGGAGTGCGAGGGAAGGCTCAAAGGCAGGCAATTAAAGACTTCTCCCAGGCAGCTGAGAAGGGGAGTCAGTGGCTATGGATCAAGAGGAAGGACCTGACCTGGGCCTCCAAATGTCTGGTGACTGATAGGGGTGAACCTGGGACGCTGGGGTTCAGTGCTGAACCCTCTGGAGGTGACGTGGGCCTATCAGCGAAACACTGAAGAAGGGGGGCGCCCACTTGAAAACCCAAGAGATGTCACCATTCATCTGCTTGCCACAGTGTCTCATCGGTGCCTTAGTAATTATTCAGGGATAACAACATCTTCTTTCTCTTTCGGCTTTTCCCATCAGGGGTCGCCACAGCGAATCATCCTTTTCCACCTCAATCTATCATGAACATCTTCTACCCTGACATTAGCCAACTTCATGTCCTCTGTTAAGACATCCATATATCTCCTCTTTGGCCGTCCTCTTGCCCTCCTGCCAGGCAGCTCCATCTCCAACATCCTTCTACCAATATATCCACTATCCCTCCTCTGAACATGTCCAAACTATCTCAGCCTGGCTTCTCTGGCTTTGTCGCTAACACAGGCAACATGAGCCGTCCCTCTGATTTACTCGTTCCTTATCCTGTCTAACCTGGTCACTCCTAAGGAGAACCTCAACATCTTCATCTCCGTTACCTCCATATCAGCCTCTTGTCTCTGTCTCACTGCTACCGTCTCTAACCCATAGAGCAGAGCTGGTCTCACCACTGTCTTGTACACCTTTCCTTTGATTCTTGCTGACACTCTTCTGTTACGCAACACTCCTGACACTTTCCTCCACCCGCTCAAACCTGCCTGCACTTGCCTCTTCACCTCTTTTCCACACTCCCCATCACACTGGACTGTTGACCCCAAGTACTTAAACTCCTGCACCTTCTTCACCTCAGCCCCCTGTAACCTAACGCTTCTACCTTGATCCCTCTCGTTCAGACACATGTATTCTGTCTTACTACAACTGACCTTCATGCCTCTTCTTTCCAGAGCAAACCACCTCTCTAGTTGTTCCTCCACCTGCTCTCTACTCTCACTGCAAATTACAATGTCATCCGCAAACATCGTTGTCCTGAGATTCCTGTCTTACCTCGTCTGTCAGCCTGTCCATCAGCATAGCAAACAAAAAGGGACTCAAAGCTGATTCTTGGTGTAGTCCCACCTCCACCTTGAACTCCTCTGTCTGACCCACAGCACATCTCACCACTGTCATACTTCTCTCATACATATCCTGAACTACTCTGACATACTTCTCTGCCACTCAAGACGACCTCATACAGTACCACAGCTCCTCCCTCGGCATCCTGTCATACGCCTTCTCTAAATCTACGAACACACAATGCAGCTCCTTCTGACCATCTCTGTACTTTTCCATCAACATTCTCAAAGCAAAAATGGCATCAGTGGTGCTCCTACGGGGCATGAAACCATACTGCTGCTCACAAATCTCCACCTTCTTCCTAAGCCTGGCTTCCACTACTCTTTCCCACAACTCAACTTTATTCCTCTATAGTTGCTGCAGTTCTGCGTGTCACCCTTGTTCTTAAAGATCGGGACCAGAACGCTTCTCCTCCATTCCTCAGGAATCTTCTCACTCTCTAGAATCCTATTGAACAAACTCATTAGAAATTCCATTGCTGTCTCTCCTAAGCACTTCCATACCTCCACAGGTACGTCATCAGGACCAACGGCCTTTCCGCTCTTCATCCTTTTTCAGAGCCTTCCTAACCTCATCCTTTCCAATCTCTGCTACTTCAAAATGTTTGGTTTGGTATTATTGTAAATACCCTAATACGGCTAATGTGTAGAGGTGATGGACTATAGGTTTTTTATGTGTTACTAACAAGGTTGTGAGTTAGCGTAGCCATAATAACGCTTGTTTCAGCTGTATCAGTCAGATTCTTCCCATATTTGGAGTTACAGGTATTGTGAAAACACGAGCGCAACTCGTTCATCAGCTCCTCAAAATACTCCTTCCATCTTTTCTGTACACTCTCCTGGGTTGTTAGCACCTTTCCATCTCTGTCCTTAATCACCCTTATCTGTTGCACGTCTTTCCCATCTCTGTCTCTCTGTCTGGCTAGCCTGTACAAGTCCTTCTCTCCTTCCTTTGTTTCTAACCTGTCATATAGTCACATCGTAAGCTTTCTGTTTGGCCTTTGCCACCTCTCTCTTCACTCTACGCTGCACTTCCTTGTACTCCTGTCTACCTTCCTCAGTCCTTTCTACATCCCACTTCCTTTTAGCCAACCTCTTCCTCTGGACGCATTCCTGTACTTCCTCATTCCACCACCAAGTGTCTTTACCGTCTTTCCTCTTTCCAGATGACACACCTAGCACCTTCCTACCTGTTTCCCTGATAATCTCTGCTGTAGTTTCCCAGTCATCTGGAAGCTCATCCTGACCACCCAGGACCTGTCTCAACTTCTGCCTAAATTCCTCACAAGTTTCTTCATTCTGTAGCTTCCACCACTTGGTCTTCTTTTCTGTTTTCCTTCTCTTCTTCTTCCTGACCTTCAGGAGTCATCTTACACACCACCATGCAGTGCTGTCTGGCTACACTCTCTTCCCACCACCACTTTGCAGTCATTAACCTCTCTCAAATGACCTCGTCTACACAGGATGTAGTCCACCTGAGTACTCCTACCTCCACTTCTGTATGTCACTCTATGTTCCTCTCTCTTCTGGAAGTAAGTGTTGACTACAGCCATTTCCATCCTCTTCGCAAAGTCCACCACTATCTGTTCCTCTGGATTCCTTTCCTTCACACCAAAACTGCCCATCACCTCCTCATCACCTCTGTTGCCCTCACCAACATGCCCATTAAAGTCTGCTCCAATAACAACTCTCTCTTCTCTGGGGATACTCTCTATGACCTCATCCAACTCACTCCAGAATCTCTCCTTCACTTCTAACTCACAGCCAACCTGTGGTGCATACCCACTGACTACATTCACCATCACCCCTTCAATATCTAACTTTAGGCTCATCATCCTGTCTGAGACTCTTTTCACCTCTAGAACACTGTTTACAAACTCCCCTTTCAGAATCACTCCTACCCCGTTTCTCTTCCTATCAACACCATGATAGAACAGTTTGTATCCTCCTCCAATACTACGTGCATTGCTGCCCTTCCACCTTGTCTCCTGCACACACAGTACATCTACATTCCTTCTCTCCATCATGTCTCCCAGCTCTCTGCCTTTCTCTGTCATTGTGCCAACGTTGAGAGTCCCTATTCTCAAACCTATGTTCCTGCCTTTTGCCTTCTCTCTCTGGCCACGGACCCTTCTGCCTCCCCTCTTTCTTCGACCAACAGTAGTCAAATTTCCACCGACACCCTGTAGGTTAACAGCATTGGTGGCGGTCGTTGTTAACCCGGGCCTCGACCGATCCGGTATGTCTAAAGTGTTGTAGATGATTCGCATGGTTATTTTGGCCATTTTTACGCCAGATGCCCTTCCTGACGCAACCCTCTCTATTTATCCGGGCTTGGGACCGGCACAGAAGTAACTGGCTTGCAACCCCTGTGGCTAGATTTCAGGGATAACAACATCTATTCCTATAAAACAGACATTATGCATTACCTGGCTATATAGGTAATATGGCAATAGGGCATAGGTAATAGGCAATAGGTAATAGGGCAAGTGCTCCACCACCCATCTTGACAACATTCTACAGGGGAACCATCGAAAGCATCCTTTCCAGCTGCATCACTGTGTGGGGTGGGAGCTGCACGGAGAAAAACAGGAAAGCTCTACAACGCACAGTGAAAACAGCTGAGAAAATAATTGGTGTATCACTCCCCTCGCCCGAGCCCCCTGCACCGGACGTCTGGCCCGAGCCCCCTGCACCGACCGCAGACCCCGAGCCCGAGCCCCCTGCCGCGGACCCTGAGCCCCCAGCTCCTGCCACGGACCACTTCATCTTTCTCCTCAGCCCCCATTTCCATCACACAGGATCTACCTGCAGTTTTCTATAGAAAAGACCTTTTGCAATTGTGAACTTTTAGCAGGTCTCTGAGTACATATGACCAATGTATGGTGGATGTTCAGAGAACTTGTTTAAAACTTAAGGTGACAGAGACTTTGTAGAAATGGCTTCATTTTTCTGGAGTTCTTTGTTTCTTTTAAAAAGCTGCTAAAAAAACATTTTTAAAATTGCAATTTATAATTTGGGTTTTACATTTGGTGTTCCACATTTTTGTGCATTTATTGGGAAGCATTTATTATTTGTTTGGTGTTTAAAGGTGCTACATATATACACATAATATTTCAGAGACATTTGTTATCAGTTGTGTTTGTTGGTGTTGTAGTTTAATTTCATTGCATGTATAGAAAGGAAAAGAAGTTGCAGCATTGATAAAAAAGGATAAGAGATATTTATTATCTTATGTTACATCTGTAGGAGTGTATTGAGGTTGGGTTTTGTTTTGGAGCATATTCATAAGTTTTGTTTGTAAAAAAAAAAAAAAAAAAAAAAAGATAAAATATTGAGTTAATTGCATTTTGGATGACTAAAAAAAGCAATGATTAATACAAAAGATGTATAAAAGACATACAAAAAAAATGAAAAACTAAGTCCTCTCATCTTGCTTGTCACTGTTTGCTATATTTGCTAATATTTGTTTGGAGTCCAGACGGACAAAGCATGGATTTTGTGATGAATAAAATTTCTTAAAATTCATCTTTCCACCTAAAATTCTGAGAGAAAATATGGAAGGCAGTAGGACACAGATCCCTACATTTTTCTAAAGTTTGGAGTTGATATATGAATGATAAGTTATGAAAAAAAATAAGTGTTCGTAGTTTTGCCTTAAAAACACACTTTTCTGACCTGTTTGGATGTAAAATTGTCTCAAAATTCACCTGTAACCTTTTTAATTCTGAAGATATTTAGGAAGCAGTGGCACAGGGGTCGGGAACCTATGGTCCCGCGAGCCATATATGGCTCTTTTGATGGTCACATGTGGCTCACAGACAAATCTTTCATTATACAATTTTTTTTAAATTAGACCAGTCCTTCTCGGGCGCGATGCAATGCCAGGGTAGGGGTGCTTGGAGAAGAAAAAATCTGCACCATTATCAATTTACTATTATCTATTATTTCACATAGATTGTAACAGCCTGAAACCTGTGAATTGCCATCCCTGCAGCTGCACGTTCCCTTCTCTGAGAAACAGCGCGCATGCAGTTGCAGGGACGGGATGTGTGAGGAAGTGGGGGGGGCAGCAAGGTGAATCGCGCAGGGATTGTCAAAACTTAAAACACGCTGCCCATCAAATACTGCAGTGTGAGTGTGTGTTTGGCTCCGCGTCTGCATGTGAGCAGTCTTTGTCCCATCTAAAGAACATTCAGACCACGTTTAAAGTCTCAACGCCTGCATTAAGCTCAAACTCACCACGTATCAACCAGACTAGACCAGCAAAACCATGCAGCACCAGAAGTCGCATTCATGCTAAGAAATACTCATTTATTAGCAACAGCATAACAATGTTATTAAAAAGAATCCACAGACTTATTGTACTTTAAAAGTGTTGAAATAAAATAAAATAAAATGCACACATTCGCTTGTGTTTTTAGTTTTAAACATATTGTTGCGGACTGAGTTGGACTGGGTGGCGGTTGTTGGGTCGCGCTCTAAATTCTAGAGTTCATTGAACGCATCAAGCAGAGATCTGATTGGCTCTCAGTTGTGTCGCTCAGCCTGTTGTTGGGTAGTTTGGACCAATGGGGTTCAGCTATGGGCTGAATAAGGGAAATAGGAGGGCTGTTGCGGCAGTGAGAGAATAAGCAGTTGGGTGAAGCGCTTTCAGCGGGAGAGATTGAGGAGTTGCTGAATTAGTTGTACGGCGTGTGTTATGGTTTACAGTATCCAGACTAAACAACCTTAAAGAGGCTATGTCTTCGTGCCTCAATGTGGGAAAGGGACGCTACATTATTGTATGGCTCTTTCGAAATTACATTAAAAAAAATATGTGGCGTTTATGGGTCTCTCAGCCAAAAAGGTTCCCGACCCCTGCAGTAGCACATAAAGGCCTATAACTTGGGAGAGTTTGGTGCTGATAACCTAAACAGAAGTTATGATAAAAATATTTGTTCAGTCCAAAATTTCATAAGCAAAATAAAGTGATGAAGTTTCTCGTAGCCCCTATAGTACGGCGCATCAAGGTAGAGTTAATAAGAGGCATCTAATTTTGAAATCCTAGCTTCCTGAGACAAATGGCTAATTTTCTATGAATTTATATTATACGAGTCGAATTGACCACTTCCTGTTTTTTTGTTGTTTTTTTGGGGGGTTTTTTTGTTTGGGGGGGGGGGGGGGTGCAAGCACCGTAAGGTGTACACACATGAAACTGCAGATTATGAGAGAAGACTCTTTAGTATCTCCAGTTTTAATTTCATGTATGAAGGACAAAGCACAGAGAAAAGATAGGGCAGAATGCGACAAAAAACTGTTTTTTAATATCTACGTGGCGCTACATGGTCGGGCCCTAATTAAGTTCACCCTTAGTCTTGAAAATAGGCAATTTCAAGGACGGTCCAGATGCAGACAACCAGACTGATCTTTGGTTGAATGTTTCTGTAGAAGATACTTTTGAGGTCATTGTGCTATTTTCATGGAGGATAAAGAGGGCGGACACTTTCTCTGCCAAATGTCCATTATTGATCTACTGAGATCTCATCTCTCATGACTGCATCAAGTATCATAGGCTATTAAACCTATGAAATATGTAGAATAGATGATGTGAAACTCTTGGAGTTGGTAGCTTTCAGGCTGCGGCACACACTTTAATTTCCTATTAGAACTCAATACGCATAAGGCACCTTCTGTCTCAGTCATAAATCTTGGCTTCATTGAGTTAAATAAACATTCTGACATTATTTGATTAAACCTGAAGGCCCAACTATACAAGATCTTCTTGAATTAAAGCTTTGACAGACATTACAATAGCATATTGGTCCTTTATGACTTGTCAAGCTGCATTCACACCAAACGCGATTCGCGCGGCAAAGGGGGCCAGTTTCAATGTTAAGTCAACAGTACAGACACGATCTGAAGTCCTGCGACATGCATGGCGAAAAGGTCTGGCAGCAGCGCGATTTCAGCTGCATGCCGCGAAGGGCCAGTGTTTAAAAAATCTAATTTCTGGCATTTCGCTGCGTCACATCAACCAATAAGGACTCAACTTTGGGCATGTGACATTTTCAGTGAGAGCGGGTAAAAAAAAAAAAAAAAAAACATCCACTATGGTGGATAAATCCAACAGTTCTCCTGAACTTCTGTCCATTTTCTTAACCCGCTGTATCCCTTTTAGGGCAAAAGTGTGTCCGGAGCAACCTGTTCTGTGTCCTGATTGGGTGGAGACCTTGTCAATCAATCTCCTCCGTGCCGTGTCTACTGTATAGAAATGCACAGGTCTTCAGATCTACATAAATCTTTGTAATCAGATCTTCGTTTTACTTCTATAAAATTTGACTTACTTTCTATGAAGGTTTGAATTTTGAGAATTTAAACGAGAGAAAAGAGTGTTCCGAGATTTTTTTCTGCCATAAAATAATTGTAATCCTACTACACGGATTTTATCGATCAGAGGTTATTTTTTAGCACGTAACTCCCGCAATCAACAAGGGAACAATGTCCTGGTAATGCAGATATCTACCCAGCTGCAGCATAAAACAGGAATCTGACTTTCCTTTTTTTTTTTTTTTTTTTTTTTTTTTTTTAAATCGCTGGATAAGAAAACAGACGAACAGGACACTGCGCAGCTGCTCAGTTTTCTTTGCGAAATGTTACATGTGTAGGGAGCTGCAGCCCTCCAAAGTCTTAAAGGGACTATGACGAGAGGACAGAGGACAGACTATTTCTTGATAATTAATTTTTTTAGCTGTATTATTTTTCCTGAATTTTCTTCTTTTGAAGAATCACAGAGGGTTAGTTGATTAATGTTTTGTCAAGATTCCTATGGAGTGATATTTATGCCACAAGTTGACACACAAAACTTTCTAAATTGGAAAAATGAAAATATTTTCTTTTAAATACTTTTTCCTTGGTTTAAATGTATAAGTTTTTTGCTTTCGAAATTAATGGGGTTTTTTTTTTTGCTTTCAAATTTTCATTTTTGCTTTCAAAAACTTTTTTTTCAAAATACTTTTTTTTCTCTTTCAACTTTATTTTTCCGTTTGCAACAACAATTTTTTCGCATGCGTTGTGTCTCATCTTGCTTTTTGCCTATCTTTGATTTTGATCTCATAAATTTCAGTTTAGCGTGACATAGCTGCTATCAAACAGCCACCTGATTGGTCTCTGTCTCGTATTGTGCTTGGAGGCAGGACTTTGGATTGGTTCTCTTCGAACGGGATTCTGCCATTTTCAACCATTCTGGCCGTTCTTCTCAGAGTAAAACCCAGAAGAAGCAGCAAAGCCACTGAAATAAAACAAGGTTTTGTATTTACCGTAATTTCTGGACTATAGAGCGCACCTGATTATAAGCTGCATCCATTGAATTTTTAAAGGATAAACCATTTTGTACATACATAAGCCGCACCTGTCTATAAGCCACATGTGCCCACATTGAAACATGTGTTGTAGAATGAGGATGTTTATGTGATGAAACCGCGCCGGTGTGTTAGAAAGAGGAGAAAGCAAGAGCGCGCAACAGAAGTGTGTTGGGGGTGCGCGTTCATATTTGATATACAGAATGAAGGGGAACTGTAATAAAAGAAGGTTTCCCCCGGAATAACGGTGAATGATTCTTTATTAACCTGCTCTGGGGGCTATGAAGGTCCAAACGGGGAAGTGACCCCGAAGGAAGATAAAAAGAGCTGGTTCAGCTTCTGAACCTAGGTAGCAGACACCATGTTAGATAAATATGGCAATTTGATCGGTTAGAATCTAGAAAAATCAGCAGGCTGTTTGATGGCAGCTGTGTATGGAAGTGATTCTGTAGCATATTAAAAAATAAAAGTCAATACCAGAAATGCTTTTTCATGTTCAAAATGAAGCTGGATTTTTTTACTCAAAATTAAAAAGAAAAAGCAATCCACCAAATTGCTTCTTCAATATTGCTTATTCTATCACTTAATTAAAATGATAATGAAAATGGCCTCTGACATTTCATTTTCAAAAAGTTCTCTGGTAAATGTTTATGGATATAACTTATACATGTAACTAAATGTAATGAAAAATAAACGTAACTACTCCTTAATGTTAAATAATTAATTTGTTTATTTATTATAACTTTAAAGTGCGTGGGCTCTGTCTGGGGTCTCCGGCTTCCTCCCACCGTCCATAAACATGCTTCATAGGTCAATTGACAGCTCTATATTGGCCCTAGGTGTGAGTTTGAGTGTAAATGGGTGTGTGATTGCGGCCCTGCGACAGACTGGTGAACTGTCCAGGGTGTAGAGCTGTGACGGTGTCAGATTTTTCATCACCGCGGTGATGAGCCACCAGGGGCCGCAATATCGCGGTTAACCGCAGCCCCCCCCCCCAAATCCCCCGGCGGCCGCATCAGATTTTCTCTTACAGCATTACTTTATTAAATATAAAGAAAAGAAGAAAAAAAAAGTAAAACAAATGATTAATGATATTACTTCACTTGCTCCAAAAATTGATAAATTGATTCAAAAATCTTTCCTAATGTAACATAATTTTGCACGTTTTTAACTTTTGATACTTGATGAAATTTTGATATGAAAATCTCTGAAACAGTGTTGTGTCTATTTTACTGATATAGTATTAAGCTCTAATCATAACAAAGTAACAAATATTTTAGATAACTGATCTGCATTTGCCATGTTGATTTCTAAAAGAGTTATTTTTTATTTTTAACACAATAATTAAGTAATTCATCTTTGTCATGTGCCTCATCGATACCTTATGATTTTTAATTCAGTCTGATAAAAACTGGGAACCGGATATTGATAAATCATGTAATAAAATGGTTATAGTATAACGGGGTGGGATTATATAAGTTCGCTTCCTTCCACTCCCTTTCAAGCAATATTTATTAATATGTCTAATTATCCTAAGTTTGATTAGTTACTGTATGAATGTATAACTGAAGATTATATTGCTTTTGTGTATTATTTCTACTTGATTGCTTGAAATAAAAATACAATTACAACGTAGTATTCTTTATTAACAAATAACAGTAACAACTAACTACTACCTAACTAATGAACTAACTATATATAAAGCCCATACAGGTGTTGTAGATTGACTGTGACTGTGAGGGTCAGCGCTGCATGTAGGAGGAAGGTGCGCACACGTGTGTTGGGGGTGCGTGTTGATCCCTCTGCAGCGGGCCACTCTCTAGCTGCATGCGAGCCTTCACCTGTGCTCTTTGGTACAAACATCTTCTTAAAATATTAAATATTGCCCAGTAATAAACAGACTGCAGACACTTTGTCACTTTCCCGGTAGCCATGAAGCCTGACACCCATGAAAAACGCGGGGCAGGAGGCTCCGCCTGTGTTTATACAGACACATAACGTTGCCCTGCACAAAATAATTCCCAAACAAAACATGTAGTGATATTCATGGAAATCTAACAGTGCGCGTTCATGTTTGGAGTGAAGGTGAACCGTAATAACCCCCCCCCTCCCTACACACACAAAATCCTCCGGCGGGCGGCCGTGTCGCGCGCCCTTAAGAACGCAAGCAGCTTGAAACGGAAATGAATACAATGTAAATTAATAATTAGAATGCAGTAAATTTGTCATATTTTCTCGCAAGACGAAAACTTCTGTTGTAGAATGAGTTTGTGTGCTTCTGAAAGCGCGCTCCTGTGTGTAAAGATAGCCGCGTGGCACGTACAGCGCGGAGGCACTGAGCGCGCTCCGACAAAAGACAGTGACAGGCGCGGTGGGAGAAAAGGAGAAAACAGTCTGAAAGAAAGAAGGAAAGTCTGAACACAGGACTAGCAGAAAAAATAAATTATCAGCAAAAGATGAACGTGTTTAATGTGTTTATTATAGTTTCATTCACGCGTCATATGCAAAACTTAAAAAAAAAAAACGTGCGGTGATGAGGTCATCACCGCGGTGGTGATGACCTCATCACCACAGAGATGCGGTGATGCGGTTATCGTCACAGCCCTACCAGGGTGTACCCTGCCTTCACCCACAAGAGGCCGGGATAGGCTCCGGCAGCCCCGTGACCCCGAAAGGGATAAAATGGCAGAAGAAGATGAATGAATAACTTTAAAGTGACAATTACAGTTGCTTAGAAAAAGATCTGTTTGCTTGTTACTCTAGCATAAATCCTTTTAACTTTGATTCTGTCGGGTTAGATTATATAAACTGTGTTTAAGTCTTAATGTATAGTTGCCCAATCAGATATTTCAAGTCCAATTCCCCCTAGATATGAATAAATACACACCCATTTTTATTTTTTATTTTAAGAAATTAAAAACTTTTATGCTCTCGCACGTCACATGAAATGACAAGGTGGGCCACACTTGGCCCACGGGCCTTGAGTTTGACACATGTGCTCTAAGTCATGGGGTTAGCGATGGTAGACCAGAGAGACCGAATTCTTTCCAAGTAACTAGAACTTGGGGCTGACATTTTTTCCAAGCTGATATGATCAAAAAGCAGATCTATGTATCAATTTACATTAATATTTTTCTTATTTCTCCAGTTTAGTAAAAAAAAATGTTTTTTTGCAATAACAAAGAGTTATGAAAACTACAGATACTAATCCTCCTTCCTGTATCACTGGCACTCATGTCACCAAGCACACAGTGAACGGTAAAGCCATGATTGAAACATTAAGCCAGACTGATAGATCAGCACATACCTGTTGCCAGAGAGCCTGGACAGGTGTGCAGAACCACATGTAAACTGTCGGGTAAATTACTATTGCAGTGCTCACAAATGTCTGAGTTTCTGAGACCCATCTTAAACATCCTCTGTCCAGTGTAGTAAATTCTGTGAAGAGTTTTGAATTGGATTAGTTGCAAGTTTTAACTTTTTGTCAATTTAAAGGAGTTTAGACAAATTTCTGACCAGAAGCTTTGATCTGTGCTGATGCTCAAGTCTGCATCCCATTTTGTTATCGGAATTTAAATGTTAAATATCTAGGTTGCTTGCATAAGAGATTATATGTTTTGGAGAGAGTTTTAATCATTGAAAAATTATTTGAAGAGTTAATTACTTCTGGTAGCTTTAAGTCGTCTTTGTATTTAAACTTTTTAGTGGTATTCCAAGAAGTTATTTGTTCCATGTTTTCTTAAAGGTCCTGGGGTGTTATGAATCTTCAATCAATAATGTAGTGTTCTAGTAGTGTTACGCCCCCTGCTTGCTAAACTGGAAAGTGTCACATTTTTTTGTTTATAAGGATGTCTGGGTTGTTCCAGATGGGTGTCATTTTGCACGTTAACTCAAGAGTATTTATTAAACGCCACTTTAAAGTGGCGTTTTATAAATACTTTGAAAGTAGTCCTGTTTTTTTTAACTGTTTGACTAATAAATGGTAGATCTGATAGGTTGATCTTTCCACATAACGCCTATACTAAAACCATGAGTTGGATTCTGGATTAAAAGCAACTATTTAATATTTTCATTTGCAACTTAGAAAGTTTTGTGTGCAACGTGGTGGGATAAATATCACTAGATACCATAGTTTTAATTTTTTTCTCTTATAAGGTGGATTATCAAAACACCCCATGCATCTGCTCCTGGTCCAGCCCTCCTAATTTTAGAACCTTTTGTGGCCGACGACTCGAAAAGTTTAGCCACCCCTGTCCTAGACAGTCTGTCGCAGGGCCCATGGGGCTGGAGCGATCACTATGCCGGCTCCCAGGGGGCGAAGTGGCAGCCAGACAGAAATCTGCTGTGGGATAGAGAGGCCACCTTGTCGGGCCTGCTGAACTCTATATTTTTCTTATTTTCATCTAAACAACAATAGACGGAAAGAACCGCGGTAGCGGTTGTCTTTCAGACACAGCAGCGGGAGAATCCCTGAATGATCTTATGAACCCAGACAAGGAGACATGTTTTCCCATGTTTTTGTAAAGCTCTTTAAAATAAATAAACTTGATCTTTCTACATAATCTGTGTCTTCCATGCACTGTAAATGAGATACACACAACACTGCTCCATGTAGCAATTAAGCTAAAAACATTAGCTGGAAGCTCTTCCCAACGGGAAGCGGCCAGGGCATCAAGCTAAGGAACACATTTTTGGACAGGCGGGAAGCAGAGATTTTGCCACCTAGGGAATGAGAGGCGGCCGAAGCAAATTTGTTGTGCGAATGACATTTGGTATGAACGCAGCTTTATGGTATGAATGAAATACATACTGAGCCTTTTAAAAAGCTGATAAAGAATGATTGATACATCAACGAGGGACTTTGACCAGTGTTAGCTGTGCTGCTTACTTGAGACAGCAGGTAAAGGGACACCTGAGGGTTAATCTTCCGTTCTTCAGACTGAAAAAAGAAAAGAAAAGGAAAAATGGTTCAAATAGACCACATTTATTGTTTACCGTAATGTACACGTTCGTTGTTTTTTCAAGTGTTTACTTAGTTTCTAAATATGAAAATGTGAATCAAACAGGAATGGAGAAGTTGGAAAATCAGATTTTTTCACTTTTTCACAGATGTTTACTTTTTCAAAAATAAAATTAAGTGACTTAGATGAAGATATAGCTTCAAGTGTCAACCATGCTGAAGAAGAGTCAGGTATCTGAGCAAAACGTTAAACAATAACAAAAAATACTGCAAATAAACGTTATTAAAAAATAGCCAAAAAGTACTTGTGATTCGATTCAAAAGAAATCCGAGAAGTAAATGTTACAAAAACGACACAGAAACAAATTGCATTATAAAAACATGCATGGTAATTAAAAATATATATTTTTAAAAGATTTTCACTAAAATCCAACAGCATGAATGGAACCCAGTCAGTCAGATGTGACAGTGGGTAACCGCAAATGAGTGTCTAAGAGCAGGGATGCCCAGTGTCTGTCTAGTTTAGTTTAGCTATTAGCTATTGTTTATATTTTATGACCGATTCTGTTTTTGTACGATTTTTTGTGTTTTTGTACAGTAATTGTTGTTGGGGTCTTTTTTTACAATTATTGGTGTGAAGCCCATTGAGACAACTGTGTTGTGATATTGGACTACATAAATAAAAATGAATTGAATTAAATTGAACATACTGTTTCAGGACAAACCAAGGAGTAAACGTAGAGGGGCAAGAAGAGGCGGCTAAGGAGGTGATCAGTTAACACGTCGTTCAGGAATTCACAGTTGATGATGAGGATGTCGTTCAGATAGTGGAGATGGTCGAGATGCTCCGCTACCAGGTCACTCAGCTTTCCTTTGTTCTTATGCCTGAGATAGATGCAGACACATGCCATTTGGGGGTGGGGGGGTGTAAATCAACAGGTAATCTAGCTAGAAAGATAAAGCTAACATTCCTGACACAAACCTGACCTCTAAAAGAACTTACTCTTCATCTGTCTGCACACACTTGTCCAGCTCGATGACGTGGCTACCAATAAACCACACCAGGTTACTGAAATATGGGACTGCAGTTTTATCCCGAATGTAGTGCAGCATGTGCTGGTTGTCCACTGCAGGAAATGACAGAGGAAAACAGAAATTGAAGTTTTAAAAAATGTAAAATGCTCTTCAAACATTAAGAGATCTTAAGTAAACAACACTACATAAAAACATGAGCTAAAGCTCAAAAACAAGAAAAAAATCAAAAGCCTCAACTATTTACAAAAGAAGAATTAATGAGTATTTTATTTTGAAAAATGAATGTCCTCAGATTTAAAGTAAGGCAAAAAACATTTCAAATCAAACGCATAAGAAATAAAAAGCCTGTACTCCGATTAGGTCTTATTGAGATACTTAAAATGATGTCTTCTTTGTTGATTTTGAAAAAATGACGACAGGCAAAAAAAGACAACAACAAAAAAAACAGTACATTCTAGAGCTCTATATTCACCCATAAGTGAGGGAATGAAAACTAGAATATATTTTTCTACAAGAGTAAATGGAGGATGCTAGACAACAAATGAGCAGCCAAAATATCAACATAGAGGGAGTAACAAAACTATCAGAAATACCACAGGAAAACTTAAAAATGAGCCAATAAGTGAGGTTAGTGTTTAAAGGTTACACACAATAAGAAGAAAAACAAAATTAAGACAAAAAAAATGGCATGCATATTTGCAAAAGGGTGGTAAAGGGCCAATCAAAGTACATACATGTACTTTAAAAGCTACATTTCAATTCAATTATACTTTATTAATCCCACAAGGGGAAATTTAAATTTCAGTACAACTCGAACAAGATCAGACATCCAACAACAGAAATACACACACATTTCGAAGTTGACTGAGGTCTTGCAGCCGTGACGCCTGACAACATTGCAACATTGTTTTTAAATATATACCATTAGGAACAAGCAGGGCTGGGTAACAACAAACAATGACAGATCTACTTTAATATACAGTATATACTTTAAAGAGTGAAAAACATATTATTTAACAGATGTAATAAAACTGAACTGTCTTTGTACCCAAAAATAAAAAATGTAAAGAATACACTGACTCAGCGATTTATTGATAAACCCAGCCCTGAGAGAAAAAAAAAAGGTTGAATGAATGGAACCAACTTACATGAAACTGCAGTTAGGCAGATGGGGTGCATAGAGGAAGAGGAGGAAAGAGACAAGAAGAGGAAGAGTAGGAAGAGTAGTTGTAGAGGGGAAACAGACACAAGGGTTAATGTGAATACAGGGGTGTTTGTGGCATGGTGGCAGACAAGCTCGCAGGCAGCAAAAATTGCAAACAATGGACACACTTGGAAAGGAATTTCAATGATACCCAGACATATTGGAGCTCAGTTTTAGTTGCTTTTTTTTTTTTTTCCTTGCCTGAGCTGGCAATTGTCTCAAAACTGTACAGCTTTTAAACGCTTACGCTTTTAAAACTGATCAAAAGACGGTTAGGGTGGGATTTTTTTTTTTTTAAAGCCAATATCGAGGAATTTAGTGAATTTTGCATCATAGATGAGAGCAGTTCAGTTGCACCCTATGAAAGTTGCTGAATCAGGAATTCATGGCGAGACGGCAGAAGCAGGATTTTTGCATGTAGACGACACATTTATATGGTTGGTGCAGGAAATGTATCCAGAGGTTCATATTTATGATCAGTGGGTTTACCCTGGCATAAGTCAGTCTGTTTATGACCTTGAGTCATAACTCTCTCATCAAGTTGACTTGTTTTGGTTAATTTTCTATTTTAAGAGCAACGCTTGAGTGTTTTAGTTAGAGAGTGTGGGTTCTCACCTTGAGACAAATGCTTAAGTATGACAGACATTCCTTTCTGGATTAAAAGTTTCAACTTTTTCAACTTTCTGCACCTTCTCGTGTCCACCAGACTAAGAACTGGAGCTTTTTTATCATCAGAAAGCAATCTGCCTTTTAAACACCAAGAATTGTCAACCAGTTTGTGTTTAATATTGATGTATTTAACTTAAATCTTTATTCTATTTAATCAAATTTTCAAATACTCGATTTTACAACAAAAAGCAACTGAAAACAAAAGTTTAACAAAATTCAAAGTAAACTAATTTATATTTTTTAAATAACATTTAATTCATTATATTACACTCTGGCGTTTTAAAAGTACCAAATATACATTAAAATCAGGTTAAATTATGAAATTACTGTGGGATTTAACTTAATTATCTGTGAAAATGCCAATAACAGACTTTAACTTTTTTTTCATCACAAAGATAAAACTAATTTTGGTTAATTTACCTGATGTTAGAATTGAACAGCTTTCATTTGGACAACAAATGAGTACATCTGTATTCTTGTGCCACAAACAGAGACCTGAATGAACTGTATGAGATCAAAGGCTGCTACATGACAAAAACCACACAGAAAGGGCACAACAGTCTTTTAGGATGGTTAAATGGTCACCGGTTTAGCCATGCTTATGCACTAAAAGAAGCAGCATGAAGTGGTGGCCAAAAAGCTCAAATTAAGGCGACAGGAATTCCTCGCACGTCTAAAGCAACGCAAGCTCTTTGCTTGCGTGAGTCAATGCTGCCCTCACTCACCTTTGTAGACGTTGAGTGTGATGGTGCGGACTGCAATGCGGACCATGCTTTCCGGGTGGTTGAAAAACTTAATGGCTTCGGTGTACAGGGCAAAGTCATTAGTATGCTGTATGTGGAAGACAGAAAGGGGCACCGGTGAGCAACACATCACACAGTCGCTCTCAGGTGAAGTGAGCACAGAAAGATGAAAAACAGCAGCGACTTTAAAACACTGGACAATACAGCATTTCCCCAACAAAAGTAACATTTATTCAATTGATTAAAGATCTACTTTGATCAAAAATGTGTTTTTAGTGTATTTAATCACATTCTTGTCCAATTTTTCTAATGATCGAGGACATATACAGGAAATATACAGTGAGGCAGATCAAAACGTCATTGCCCTAGAGGAGTTCCGCATGGAGGAATGGGACAAAATATCAGCAACAGTTTGTGAAAACTTTGTGAGGACTTGACAGAAAACATTTGACTGCTGTAATTGCCAACAAAGGGTACATAGCAAAGTATTGAGTTGAACTTTTGTTATTAACCAAATACTTATTTTCCAGCATAATTTTTAAATAAATTCTTTAAAAATAAGACCATGCGATTTTCTGAATTTTTATTCTGATTTTGTCTCTCATTGTCGATGTACACCTATGATGACAATTACATCCCTCTCTCATCTTTTTAAGTGGGAAAACTTGCACAATTGGTGGCTAACTAAATACTATTTTGACCTACTGTACTAAGAACATTTAGTCCAAAACTGCATTCTGTGCTCAACTTGGTGTAAATCAGGAGGATGCAACAATGTGAGGGGGGTCTTTTGAAAAGGAGCTTTTTGGTGACAGAAAATATGCTGGGGGCAGGCTATGAGCTCCATACTTTAAAAAATACTTTTACACTTCTACACTAATACTTTTATAAAGTGAGATGTGTAGATAAAAAAAGCTTAAACTCAAGGTTTATTTTGAAAGCAAATGAAGGTGTGTGCGCATGTGTAAATCCTAGTGAAGTTCATTCTGTTAATCTCCTGAACAAACAGGTTGTATTCAGAAACTAAACTGACCCTGGTAAACTGTTATTCCATCTCTGTGTGCTTGTACCAGATTCTCTACCTTCCCTCATTTGCTGTGACCTCCAAGCCATACCCAGTCCAGGAGCTTATACTAGTGTTCAAGATCATCTGATTTTATAAGGCCATTGGTTTGTTAACCAATAGCGCCACCAGAAGGATTTTACACTTCAGCTGCATCTTTGATTTTGTAGTGTTCCCTCGCGATTGACGTAATGTGCACCCCTATTTTAGAAAGTAACCCCTGCAATAAACGAGTGAACAATAATTTACAAAACCACAAAAACAGAAGAAAAAAAATAGAAAGTGAAAAATCCTTTTGTAATTTTGTAATAAGTCAATAACGATGACGAAAAACCTTTCAATTATGGTGTAATTTGACAAAACAATATTACAAGTATTGAATGTATCATGTGATTGACATATTCAAATATACACAGTAGGGATGCAACGATTCACTTTCCACACAATTTGGTTCAAAGGTGTAACATCCAATTCAGGTTTAAACCAAGAATTGTGCCAATCCTACTGTAACGATTAAAGACAGAGCAGCTCAATTGTAGATTTGTTAAAAAAAGAAAAACATTTACAAAACCAAATGAAAATTTTCCTCCCAAAAAAAAAAAAAAGAGGATTAAGGAATAATTATTCTTTATCAAAATCAGGTATTTAACTAAAATTTAACTTAAAGAGCCTAGTTTAAAATTTAAAGGAATACATCCTTGCAAGCATTTATTTACTTTCTGTTTTTAAAAAAACAAGGTAAACGTATAACTGAAAAACATGTCACACCAAAGTAATATAAATTATGTAAATTGTGTATTTTTGTTTTCTTGCTGGATTGATAGTTAAGTCATTTGACGTGTAATACAAGCCCTCAGACATGACTTTGGCTTCAGGAAAACATCTACCTTTAACAGTACATTCATAACTTTCCCCTGTCCACACATGCCAGTGCAAAGAGAAAAACAAAACACCTCTGGAAAATGAAATACAGCAAGTTAACAGTTGAGATGGGTAACATCCACTACCAAAATTGATTAAACTTAAAGTTTCATCAAAAATTATTAAGAAAAATTTTTATAAAACTACCAGAAACATTTTGTTCAATTTTGTGACTTTCCATGTGGAAACAATGAAGTTAAACCAACCCATCAGAGGCATCAATAGATTTAGCATATTGAGCAGAAACCACATTTAACATGTGATTGGGGTGGCTGAGGGTCGAACCACCAAAATCTCTTCTTGTTGTTTCATCTAATTGTCTGCATAAGAACGTACCTCTGCTGACATTTCTGTACAAGCTGCTACACCACGGCCTCACCTCATTGTAGAAGAAGTGAACGGTGTGGTTGTTCAGTTTGAGCGACAGCGTCTTCAGGAAGGAAATATAATAAGCCATGATCTCCTCATCTGAGAAGTCAAATTTGTGGACGATGATGGAATTCACATGGTTGTTGGACAAAAGATAATCTGCAATCAGAGAAGAATTTTAAGTGACTTGCTAAAACAATTTCAAGAGGATATACAATTTTATATACAATACACAATTATATATTTAAATATATATTCTGATGACTTCCTTAAAATATAAAAAAAAAAATCAGGTCATAACACATAATATATATAATTTGTAAAACCGAGCAGCTGCTCTGGAGTTATATATCTATTACTTTTACCTAGTAAAAGTTTGTTTGGTATGATCCTATTTCCATATAGCAACATGAAGGCCTAACCCCAGCACTAACCCCATAATGACATCTCTATATCTAAAAATGTTTATGTACCCCAAGTGTGTAACTGACTTTATTGCAAACCCCACTTTGTATATATCACTTATATCAATGTTGGTGTCTGCTGCCGTATCAGCTTCTCACATTTTTAAATAGTTCTCAAATACAGCAATACTGAAGTGGCACATCATCAGACTTATGCGTTATTGTCATGCGATCTAACAAGTTTTTGTGCATCACCTGCTAATTTAAATCCTAATTCAAAGGAAAGTTTTAGCAGTATACAACTACACAACAGTAACAAAATTCCCTCATGTGCTGAGATATTGATGAGTCTTGCTGAAGGGATCATCTTCCCAAACAACAACAGATTTCATGAAAAAACAGCTCATTTTCATCACCTATCATCAGAGATGCAGCACTCGCAGCTAGAAATGACTGTGAATGTAAAACATTTTTCTAATCAAGTGGGCTTATTAACTGAGTATGTGAAGCTATCGTTGTTCATGAGTTTTGTTTGCCAGAACGTTCATGTTTTGACACAAAGGACTGAAATAAATAAAGCTTTTGGAGCTATACATAAACAAGGCAATAAAAACAATACAAAACCTCTGTTTGTCTTTCACTTCTTAGCATAACAGGATCCAAAGTAGGACAGACTCCACCACTAATCCATCCTTACTTATTATGTCCACGTAAGTGAGTGTCAACACTTACATAGGGAAGTCTCATGGCCGATGTTTTCAAACAGTATGTTGAGGGTTTGGAGGAGCTGGACACAGACGTAGCGACCAGACTTCTGACGCAGGATGTTCAAGAAGAAGGCAAACATATTCTTCTCCAGAAAAAAACTGGAAATCCAGAGAAACACATAAAAAGTTAGTTTGGGATATATATCTACGGTATTTAAATTTAAATGCTATTTTCTCTAACATAGCATTGTTTATCAGAAACGTTAGTTTCCCTAAATAATATTAATGACTACATAATGAAAAACGTAATGAACAAGCAAAAACTGTCGAAAAATGTTGTTAAGACACAAGCTGGAATCTTACGATAAAAAAATTGTAGCTACAGCTGACAGAAAAGACGAAATACCAGCCGGGACTTACTCAAAGACGGAGCTGTCATTTTGATCCCCCCAGATAAGGATTTCTGTGATGGAGCGAATGGTTTCTACAAGTAGGTTACGATTGTAATCTGTCACAGTGGTGTTTTTGGTCAGAACATGGTACATATATCTGAAACAAACAAACAAAAACAGAAAAAGAATGCTAGAAAGATTATGAAATTATTAGCAGCGTTTGCAAGCTAGCTTATGTGTTAATTAGAGCAAAATCTAAAACGAGAAAACAATTACATTTAACTTTTTAATTTTCGACAAGAAAGTGTATAACGCCAATTTAGAAAAACGGTAAATAGTAATAATAAATAAACGATTTGTGCTAAACGTTTTTTTTTTTTTTTTTTTTTTTTTTTTGGCGAATGTATGTATGCTAGAATTAGCTTGCTACTCACTTCAAATGGTCCAGGGAGTGGATGTTTTTTGCTTTACCCTGCCCTCCGACCCAGCTACGAGAGCGCCCGAACATGGTTGCAGTCTAAAGGGGGAACATCTTCGGTCAGGGACGTAATTTAATTTAAAAAGAAACTGCGTCTACATCTATAAATTTCCGTAGCAGGCAGAGGTGAAACAGTGAAAGCCGGAGACGGGGACA
Organism: Oryzias curvinotus; assembly: GCA_023969325.1. Taxonomy (NCBI): domain Eukaryota; kingdom Metazoa; phylum Chordata; class Actinopteri; order Beloniformes; family Adrianichthyidae; genus Oryzias; species Oryzias curvinotus. The sequence continues at coordinate 18,406,794 of CM043713.1, read as the reverse complement.
GTAGCAAAGGGTCATTACGTAACATGTCGTCGTTTAAATTTGGATTTGGGAAATGTAGTCTTAAATCAAACCGAGACCGTTGACACTACGCATCTACAAAATGTCTACTAGCTGTGACGATAAATACCGGCGACTGTTTTTTTATTCGCTAACACCAGTGATTGACATACAGTTGGCCTATCAGATTACAGCTCGCGGGTGCAGTAGCCTATCAAATAACAGAGCCTTTGCGTCTTTTTTTGTCCCTGTTTTGATGCAGTAAATAGACATTTCGCCTTTTTACTTTTTAGAAATTCTCCCATGGAATGTGTTGGTGGACGTGACCACAAATTTTTTAGGCAGGCCTGTTTGGAATATTCTGGCATGTTACTTTTTTTAATTGCAGCCAGCTGGCATGACGTGACTTGTGTAAACCCAAAGAACCAATGCAAAAGATAATAAGACATCGTTAAGCTAACGAGATAGTTATTGCAGTTTAGTATTACAGCAATGAACGGATCGTCGGTTAACTTCCATATCCCATTGACGTCTGGACCGTACAGATAAAGCACCGGAAGACCGTTCGGGAAGAGACGAAATGGACGACCAGGCCCGAAGCAGTAAATGATACCGCAGAACCACAACTAAAAGTTAGCAAACACAAACCCCCAAGTCCCGGTTGCATCCTTTTTTCTTTTTTTTCTATGACACAGTCAGTTCATGCCCAGTTAGATTCGGTGGAATCGCTTTTGGACGAGCTCCCATATATGTTTTATTTGGGCCTATTTTTTGTGAACGTCCTCATCCTCTACTATGCCTTTCTGATGGAGTATATCGTCCTGAATGTGGGTATAGTGTTTCTGCCTGAGGATATGGACCAGGCGCTGGTGGACCTCGGGGTGCTGTCCGACTCTGCTTCCGTTCCCTACGACACTGACACGGAACTGGACGTTTTCGAGGGCTATCTGGAATGACAAGAGGTGGAGGGATGAAGCACGTGTGGAGGCCAGGGGGGGACCTCGGATCTGCCATGACTGTGGGGGACTTGGCCTCAAACGTGGACTCTTGCAACATCTCACCCTTATGGAGATTCACAGCCCAAAAGTAAGACTCTCTGGAGTGTTTATATTTACAATTCTGGTACAAAGTTTTGTGTTTTGTGCCCACAGGTTGAGGCTGAGGTCCGATGTGTCCCTCTTCTAATCATAGAAGATGCTGAAGGATTTGAATCGACACAGGTGGTGCAAGTGCAGGGTTTTTCTCACTAACTACATCCTGTTCCAGCAGCTTATTTGCTCCAAGCACTTGCTTTGTTTTGGCAGTTAAACTGAAATGTACTGCACTGAGGGGCGTCTTGAAGTTGCTGCTCTGCGCAGGATTACTAGTAGCTACTACTTAGACAGCTCCTTCATTTTCAAGATCTAGACTTTTCATATTGAATCAGGATGTTCGCTCCCAGCTGCAACCAAGAAATCTGGTGTGCTGGCAAGACACAAACAGGCTGTGAAAAATAAAAAAGGGTTGTGAAGCTCCAAATGGAAGGATGAGGTTTTACCCTCTTCTTTGCTGTGGAAAATACATTTAGGCATCCAGGAGGAGTGGTTTTTAGATCCATTATACACCTGTTAATGACAATCCAGTTCAACATTCTTTTTTGCAATCAGAGCTCAAAAGCAGGATTTAACACCCTCTGTTTCAATTTATCTTTAATTTACTGCAATGATAAGTTTTCATTTTGGTTTTTACTATTGCCAATAAAAATCTACAAGACTTCAAATTCCTCTTATGATTAAAAGCAATAATAAAGGAAAGCAAAGGGGAAGATTGGTTTTTCTTTATGCAAGAAGACAGACCTGTACCAGTGTTGACTGCGAAGATTTGCCATATTTGTACCCTTACTACTACTATTACTACTATCAATGCTGCAGATCCAGGAGGAGAATTAGTTGGAACCTAGCTTAAGATTAACACTTTGGATAAGAAAGTTTTGCAAGTTGCAGACAAAAAAAGTATCCTCAAAGTAGGCGCACGTGCATGTCTCACGATAAAGCTACAGCCCAGGTGGTGAAGGTGGTGATTCAGTCATTTCTTTTGCTCTGTCTCGTAAATTAGAGCTAGCTGTTGCCAGGGTCACTCGACAATAAGTCAAGAAGAAAAGCAGGTGCAGTTGTCCAGCGAGTGAATGTAAAACACATTTTCATAAGGTAAAATACAACGTGGTTGTCAATTTGGATGCCTTAAACTATATTTTTATTATTCAAAAAAATATTTGAGATTCTATGATTTTGTTTTTTTCCTAATTAAACATTTCTTGATCTCAAAATATTAAAAGGTCCAGGTATTGACATTTTTTGAATAAGCGATTGTTTTTAAGACCAGTACGGGGGGGATGGTAATAAATGATATTATTATTGTTAAAAATATTTATGTCCCTCCTTTATGACTGTAAACCAGATGATAAACATGTTTATTTTGACCTTTTGACCATCATCTGCATACAGCTTTATGCAGTGTTTCTGTTCTCTATCTAGCTCTGCTTTATAGCAGATGTACGCACATTCTACAATGAGCTAATGTGAAAAGTTTATATTTTCTGATCTGTATTTAATAAAGTTGTAATTGAAGGACAGCTTCTGTATTGGTGTTACGTTGTAGTTTGTCCACAAGAGGGAGCTAGTTCACAGCACAGCAATGGCAGCACAATCATAATTTCCGCTTTTTGACACCTTATACTTTAATAAACCTATTAAAAGTATAGAAAAAGCAAATATATAGAGATATATAGACAATCTTAAGGAAAAAAAAACACAAACTTATTTATTGAAATAAATAAAAAAATATATAAATCTGACCCAGCAGTCATCAGTCAGTTAGCAACGACACAAGACCAGGAGCAAATGGCAACAGACAACCACTGTCAAAGGTCAGTTTCATCAAAATGAAGAATAGAAATTGTTCATTTACGGAAGTGAAAAGACAGTTTTGAAATAAAACCCAAGCTGTAAAGTGAACATAGAACAAACATTGAATTTTTAAAGTGCCAACAACTACGTAATTTTTAGAAGTGAGAAATTATTTAAAAATGTAACAACAATAAAGCACAAACACTGTAGTGAAAAGTTTTTTGGGAGGTTGAATAAAGTCACAATACAGTTAGACAAGACTGCAAATGTGTTGATTTCTTAAAATAAACAGTTCATCTGTTGACCTGTTAGGGAAAGCAGCAACGTAGTGCAGCCAGTCCTGAAGTTCTTCTGGACCTCCTTTCCTGAGAGATTCTTTCAGTACTTTCTGACACAGCTTAAAACATTAAAAGTTTCCTATAATGAAAGGATGCGACTGTCCTGGCGTTGAAGTCTCTCAAACACTCCATATGGGATACACTGGTTCCACATTCTGTAAAAAAGTGAGGCAAAATAAGTAAAAAAAAAAACAAACAAATTAAGATATGTGTGACACAAGGTAATGACATAATCCGCGGTCCGTGACTGGAATTTTACGCCTGTAGTACAATTACGTGCATATCGCACAATTTAGCCTATAATTAATTTTGACCAGTTCAAAGTTCCGGTGCAAATTCCATCCATAAAATTGCTGTTTCCACATCCCAGGATTTCGAAGACAATGCTGCTTTTACTGCATTCCAAATACAAGATAGTTTAGTCAATATCATCACTGTGTATTTACTTTCAAAAGGAACTATAACTTCAGCTATATTCTGTTAAAATAAGGATCTGATGGCAAATCCCTTCAAATTTAATTAAAAAAAAAAAAAGCGTAGTTATTTGGTATGTCAAAGCTTTTAAAATACAAAAAAACAAACAAACCCTGATGTACCACCTACCTTGTCATGTATGCACCACTAACCCTTGTGCTATCTTTGATGACCCCACCCTTACATTGACGTGTTATCCCTACCATGACAAAGGTGGAAAGATTTTATGTAATCCATGGACACCAATGAAGATCACAAATCACTGAAGAAAAAAGGTTCAGCGCACTGTCTAGTGCAGGGGTTGCGCACAAGTTTGACATCAAGAGCCGAATTTTTTCACTGTGAGAGTCAAAGAGCCACACAAACACGCAAATAAAAGCCGTATTACTTTCCATAACACACTCCTCTCCCTACAACAGAACAGCAAGTATTGTACTTGTGTTTATTTCAAAGAAAGTGTCCACCCTCAATACACACATCAATGCAGCTTAGTCAGAGTTAACACAGAGACTACCCTGGAGGTCAGATACCCCTCCACACACACACTCTCTCTCTTTATCTCACTCTTTTCTCTGACACACACAATCACTCAGTGACGGGCGGTGAGGTTGATGCTGGTTAGGCACCGACTCCTCTGAAGTCAGATTCATGATGATAAAACTGAATATTTCACCATTTATCCATCAGTATTTAACTGGTAATTCTTTGTAACTCAACATTCCTCTTTCAATGACCCTTACACCAACAAATACACAAACATCTGGACAGAGCATCCTTCTGGTGTCTAAGTAATTCATATTCACAATAAACACATTAAATACATTACATTTCAATTGAGTGCAACTTAAATTAATTTTGACCTTTATTAGAATATCTTGCTTTTATATGTTTCTTTTATTTAAAACTAAATGAATGACATTTGAATCAAAAGCAAATAATTTATTAAATATTAATACATTGCAATGAGTCAAGTTCACACTTAGGAGTAGTTGTAGCCTCTCTGATCAGCTCCTTTCCGTGAGTGTCGGTCAGAACGGACCGAGGTCTGTTCTCCAAATTATAACAGGGCCTTCTTTCAGAGAGATTTCTGCTCATTTATCTCCGGCTCACTCGCTGTCTCATCAGTGACCAGCGGGGATCTCATCAGTCAGTCTCTGCATTAAAGGATCTATGAGAAAACTGATCTGCGGTCGTTTCCGTCCAGTTGCGCAAGCAGCGTCACGTTCTGCGCTTTATTCATTTGTATTGCAGCTTTCTGCTGTGAGCTCCGCAAAGAAGGAAAGTGGGATGATTGCCGTTTTGAATGTGGACTTAGAAAAGCTTCAACTTGTTAATAAAGGAGACGATTTGTGTCAGATCAGGAAGTTTTTAATTTTCTCCGGGATACGTTTTGTTCTTTTCTGCCATGAACAATGTCACTGCTTCCAAAAGCTCACAATGATAAACATCGTGACTTTCCATTCTGTTCAGTAAAAAGTAAGAATCTTCCCGTTCTTCCAGAAACGTCCTGTGTTTATCTTATACTCTGAATTTCACCATTTTGACCATGAGGGTAACAGTCTGCACGCACATCAAATTTTTATCTGTGTGACATTGGGCGTAACCCGCGCAAATGATTGGCGGTCACCTATGTGTCGGGAGCAGCATCAAACACACACACACACACTGCCAAATTACTTTTATTATTAATTATTATTTATATTTAATACCCTCTGGTGGTTTGAGTGTGGTTTAAGGGGGAAAAAATATGAAATGAGGCAAAGTATATAGAAAATATGATGAGACGCAAAGAGCCGCACGCTCATTGGCCAAGAGCCGCTTCGCCACCCCTGGTCTAGTGGGTCTAGATCAGTGTTTTTCAACCAGTGTGCCGGGGCACACTAGTGTGCCGGGAGATGGTCAAGTGTGCCGTGGAAAATTGCCCTCATTAACTGATCTAAAAACATTTACCATCTCCAGGATTTCAGCTCTGTGTTCATCCAAACAAACCCTAAAAAATCACTGAGAAGTTAGGAATATGAAAGATCATTAAATATTTTTTTCTTTGTGTTTATTTGATTCTATTAAAGACATTTTGATAAGAATGAAGGTACCGCGATTTAGCCGCAGCTTAAGCTATGTTTTTGGAAAAGTCCCGCCCCTTTAACTGTCTCCGTCAATCATTCTTGAAAGCTTAATCACATGTCAGCAGTCTGACCAATCAGAAGTGGTTAAAGTCTTCACTTCCTTGTTTAGATTCTGCTCATAAAGTCTCTCAATTCAAACAAAAATATCAGCTAAAGCTCGTCTTTAGCGGTGTAGCTTTCCACAGAATCCGGTCTCAGTCCGTGGAACAAGTGAACAAAACAATGAAGCTCAGAGAGGCTTGTCTGTCTGCGGTCGACGGATTTCCCGCACTACATCTCCCATGATGCATTGGGTTAAAGTGACAGCACCATGAGTCTCTCCTCTTAACGTCTTAAAACAACAACGAACACATATCAAACTGTTTTTGAATCTTCTAACTTAACATTTATTACATCTTTTGGGAAAAAAAAAACTGCTGCAGCTTCCAGCTTTTTCTGCCACAATTATCTCAAAAATGCCTGTGAGATTGTGGATGGGCTGTAGATCAATATAGACTGAGTTCTCCTTTTTTTTTTTTTTTTTTTTGGAGGCTGGTGTGCCGCAGAATTTTTTTCAAGGTTAAAGTGTGCTGTGGCTCAAAAAAGGTTGAAAAACACTGGTTCTAGATGACCCAACTCCCAAAGTTAAAGTGCCTAGGATAGCACAAAGGCTAATTATCCACAAAGGTATTTATATAGATGTAAGCATCTTGAGAAAATGTGAGGGTTCTGCTCTTGTTTGTCACTCTTTTGTTGCTCCCCTGGGTCACCGGGGATGCTCCCCTTCATGTTTCCTGTACCTGGAGAGTTGTCGGGACTGCTCCTCTTCATTCCTCTTCCTGATACTCCTCACATCAGTTTTGCTGAAGGGACCCTAACTGTTTTCTGGTTTAGCTTTTGTTTGTTGTTCGTCCAGGTCCCCTCCTACCTAGTGTTGTGTTGGGTTTGAGCATCTGGGATCTCTCCATTTCGGGAGGGGTTCTGTGAGGGGTTCTGCTCTGGTGTGTCACTCTTTTGTTGCTCCGTTGGTTTTGTCATGCTTCAGTTTATTTTTAAAATGTTTTAGTTTCTGCCAACAAACCTGGTCTCCTGCATATTGGGTCTTACACCTCCAGTTCCTGATAGAAAAACGTAACTAGACGGCACAGTTGCGGTAGGGATGCACTACACCTGATGCTGATTATATGTTGATGATTGATCGCTATGAAGTATAAACCGGGCACAAGGTGTATTATTTAGGTATTATAATAGCTCACCTCAGGGTTTTAACCTTTTTACAGTTTCTCAGACTGAGTGCCAGACTCTGTGCTCCAACATCTCGCAGCTTGTTGTAGCCCAGACTGCAAAAAACAATTCAATTCAATTCAGTTCAATTCAATTCAATTCAATTCAATTCAATTCAATTCAATTCAATTCAATTCAATTCAATTCAATTCAATTCAACTCATTTCAATTCAAATTTATTTGTACAGCCCAAATTCACAACAATAGTCGTCTCAGTGGGCTTTCAAAGCATTATCAAATGTGAGACTTTGCCACCCTTTGACTCTGCAAGTGAGCTTAGTTAAGCTTTCTATTTTAAAACCGGCTAAAAACTAATTATTATAGCGACTCACTCAAGATGTGTGAGGGACAGCATGTGTGGGAGGACAGCCGCCAAACTCTCTGCCCCTTCGTCGGAAATATCATTACTATAGAGACTGGAACAGACAAACAAAAAAAGGGATGTGAAACTTTGCGTCTGAGGCAAGATGTTGTTTATAGATGACATGAGTGTGTGTATGTGTGCATTCAAAACCTTAAACAGTGCAGTTTGGGCAGATCCTTAAGTGCATGTGCCAGTTTCTTCACCCCTTTGTCCCCTATGCAGTTCTGTGACAAACTAAAATCAAACAGAACAAAAAAAATGCTTTGTTAGTCAAAAAATGAGAGAAAGCATGAACACTGCACCAAAGAGAACTCACTTTAGTATTTCCAGAGAGGTGAGTGAGTGTAATATGCTTGCCAGTTTCTCTGCTCCTTGGTCCTCAATTTTACTTTCTTCTAGGCTGAAAAGTAAAAGATTGTGATCAAACATGTCTAATAAATGCAAAAAAAATGAAGGTTTTGTTTTTTTGCTTACTCCAAGTGTTGGAGGTTATGCAGCCCTGGTAGAAGGTTCCATAGCTTAGGAAGAGCCAGAGGACCCTCCTCTGAACCAAGCCTATAGAAAAAGTCAACATCACTATCATCTCTTTCCTTTTCTATTGAGGGTTTCAAACTATAGCATTGATAGCGAATAATTGTTACAGACAATTCAGCGTATTTTTTAATCACAATAGTCTCATTTTCACATTGGACGGTTGCTTCTGCTAAGTCCATTCATTTCTGATAATGGACACCTCGAAGGGCGTTATCCCACTATGATCACTCACAAAAGAAATACACATTAAAGCAATTATTAGTACTTTAATTTTTTTTATATATTTAAGTTTAAATTGTTTTTCACAAAAAGCGGTCTATTTAAAATGTTGTCATGGTAACGGCTACGGTGCCTGCACCGACTTCGCTCTGCGACTTCTTTAAATATTATGATAAGTTTATTAAGGTCTCATTTCAGAGGCCAGTTCCCCTCTTAGCACTTTTTTGTCCAGTCACAACAAAGACACAAAGTCCAAAATCTAAATTGTTTAATTCCTTGGTGCCGCCTCCTCGTGTCTCATCTCTTACTTCTTAAATTCTCTTCCTTCTCCCCAAATTCCAGTCTTCAAAATTATTAAATTGACCAAACAGGGTAAAGGAAACTATGAAAAATCAATCATGTCTTTTACTATCTTGCTGTTAAGATAAATTGTGGAACAAGGGATGTCAACAGATGTAAAAACATAATTACATGACAGAAAAACATTCTATGTTTAAATATTTGTCAAACTTACTCAAACTCCAGCTTGTGTAAGTCTTTGACCGCCGGCACCCCATCTGTCAGGATGGAGTCCGAGAGGAGAGAGCTAAAGCGAAAGGACAGAGTTAATGTGCTGCCCAGTGCCTCTGACTTGAATGGGGTCTGTAGGAGGGGCCCTACCTTTCCGATAGCCTCTTGTTCGTGTGGATGTTCACCAGTTTCTCCAGGTGCTCTATGTGACACACCTGTGTGGCTTTCAGAGGTTGGATGTAAAACTTTGACACTGCTCCCTGCAGGAGCTCCTCTTCGCCACTTTGCTCCAGCTTGCTCCCAGAGGCTGATGACGTCAGCGATGCACGCCCTGAGGAAGACGCAAAGCTTATCCAGACACACCAAAAGACCAAAGATGGTCTTTTACGGAGATTTTTGTAAATCTTTTTTTGTTTTTTTGTCTACATGAAAACAATAATGCATGAAACTAGGAATCTGTTTTAACCCTTGCCCTGAGGAAAGTTGTTAATCATATTGACAAAACTTTTACCATTAAAATTAATCATTTCAAAATGAAATAAATCAATCTATAATCTATCTTGGAAAATACCATTTGGATTGAGACATGGTAGGTATTTTCTTTTTTTTGCTGTTTATTTTACAACAAAAAACTCATCATTACAGTCCAATGTGTGGAAACACTGAATTTTGCAAAAACATATGACCATACAGTGTGATTTTCAGAGGGTGGACCCATGCTTAATAATTTTTGGGCATGGGTAATGTTTCTACACCTCTCTCCAAGAATGGTGGATATGTAAATCCTGTTTGTGCCCATCTGTGTGCATGAGTTAATTTCAGTCGGTGCGCCCTGTGAAATAAGTCTTCTATAACTAATGTATGAATATACTTAATAGCTGTAAATAGTTGTGTATACCATTTGTTAGTTTTGTATAAGTATGTGTATGTGAGAACTAACTCATGCAATTTACTTATGATACTCTGCTGTTATGACTGTATTATCGTCTGCTGTCCCCTCTATCTCCTCACCTCTTTTTTTTCCAACCCTCTCATCCTGTCTAAGTGGATAAATCTCAGTTAATTGAGTTCAGTTTCATTTACAAAAGAGATTTATATCTATATCTATAGATAGGAAGTAAAAGTAAAAAAACAGGTCCATCGGAAGAGGCACACAGCGGAAATCTGTGCGTTCGTGAAAAAAAAGAGATTAATTTCTGTATTGAAAGAATGAAAAATTAGTTGATATTTAGTTCTTTATTATAGATTCACACCATGTTAAAAAAGTGTGCATCAAATTTGATAGAGATTTCTGCATTCAAAAGAAACTTTCAAGAAATTGATCTAAACTGAAAAAAGAGACGAGGGTACCATGTGTCTGACCTGCGATGCAACACTTACTTCCACAATGAATCATGCTAATCAAGACACATTTGGATCTGACAAAAGATCTGCTGGGACTAAAGTATGTGAATTGAGGTACAAAGTTTTCAAAGAAGAATCAGTTTTTGGCTGATTTTATGAACTTCTCTTCAACTGTGGTCTCTTGACTCAGATGACTGTTTTCTGATGTGTTTAAATTCAATCATTGCAAGCATGCAAGACCACATCTTTTATTTATTTTGTCCTTTTTGCAGTTTGATTAAGCATTTAATGAAACAAATGGATAGTAGCATCCTCCCTTCAAGTAAAATCCTAAAAACCTCTATATTAGGATGACTTCTGAAGTAAAGACAAGTCTGTTTGCTTCTTTTCAGACCTAATTCATTGGATAGTGACAAATATGGTATGTGGGAATTTTTACCTGAATGAATTGATGTTGTTGAGGCTCACCAGAGCTCTGAGTCCACTGATCTGTATCCCAGTGTTTTCAAAATCCAAGCAGAAACTTCTGCCTTTAGCTGCTCCTGTCAGCAGAGCGTTTTTTATGGTGAACACATCAGGTGGACTGACAGGAACCCCATTAAACCTGAGAGATTCTGGAAGGTTTTCTGCCAGCTGGCTAGCCAGTTTTGTGCCTCCGGGGTCTCTGTCACTGATTTCCTGAGAAACACTTGCTTCATAGACGTAGTGGCACAGCTCCAGGATCTGGGCAGAACCCAGGTCACTGTAGGAAAGGCCTGCCAGGTGTTTTGCTACCAAACCCTGTCTGCTGATCAGCGTATTTCTGAAGACAGTCTCTGTGTGTGAGTGGAGCAGTTGAAGTGTTTTCTTTTTGTGGAAAAGTAGTCCAACCACAATTCTCTGAGTGAGCTCAAGCTCCTCTCTTTTTGGCCGCCGGCGCCATTTGGTACCCATTTGGAAAGGGAGGGCCTGAAGAAAGGAGCGGTCTGAGACAATCCTAAGAAAATAAACAAGATTAAAGACTTCAGAGGAGTACAAAATCAAAAGCGAAAGAAGACAGGAAAACTGGTTTACCCTCAACTGTGTGAAGGGCAAACGTTTCACTGCTCTATTTAGTTTACCTTGACAAAGACAAATGGACAGCCGCCAAGTAACTCTGAAGAAAAGGGCTGGTCCAGGCCAGAATAAGATCTTTACAATCAGCAGTGCTGATGTCTTCTCCTTTTTTCTCGCTCTGTCCTTCTACTCTTCTCTCTTTCTCCTTTCTGCAGTCTGTTTCCCCATTTGAGAGCCTTCTCCTCCTCCTTTCTAGGTTCTGAGGCCAGAGAACCCCCAAGCCTAAGCCAAAAGCCTTGACTTCGGCTGATACGGATCGATCCCTGGAGATTGTGGAAGAGTTGGATTTGACCCCCTCCCACGCCAAAGCACTCAGCTGGAGCAGCAAATCTTTGTTCTCGTTTTCATCTGCACCCTTGGACAGATTATACCCATTCTTATCTTGTTCCTGTTTGCCTAACTCTTTAGCTTTCCTGGATTTTTGCATGCGAGGGACTGTGCTCACTCTTCCTCTGGTTTTGTTTGGGGATGTTTTCCTCCATATCCTTTCTTGAGAAGTTTTTGAATGCTCTGTTGGACTGTCTTGTGTAGATTGTGTAGTAGTTTGTGTCTGAGCGCTACCACATACTGCTGGGGTCTTTGCATGTTTTTTCATTTTCAGAGAGACAACTTGATGACATAGATCAGTCAAAGTTCTTGGCAGGTTCTCAGAGTTTCTGCATTGCTCTAAAACCATGCATGCTAACCGGCAGAGTCCAGGGTTCCAGCACAGATGGTATAGGTAGCTGCTACTTTTTAAGCAATCAAGAGCAGACGCCCTCAAGGCAGGATCGGTGAAGTAATGAAATATATAAGACTCAATACTGTCTGAGGTGAAGCCACAGACCTCCAGAAGGGTATCCACCCGTCGGAGTAACTGGCTAGCAGCTCCTCTCGGCCGGCTGGAGAGGAGTAGAGTGCATCCTGGGAGTAGGAGCCTCTGAAAAATGGCAGAGTACAGCTGCCTAACTGTGAAGGTCTGTATCTTGCTGTCTTTCTGCAATAGAGTGAAGCAATCTTTCTCCTGAGTTTGGAGTAGGCTCTCGTAGTCCCGTAGCTCATCAAAGCCATCGAAAATGAGGAGGACGCGTTTAGGGTCTGCGAGAACTTGAGCGTACACTTCATTGGGGTCAACACAAGGAGCGGCGGAAGAAAGGTTGAAAAGGAGCGTCTGAAGGCTGTAAATGGGCTCCGTTATCGTGAGTCCTTTCCCGTCAAGTAGGAAAACAAAGTCAAACTGAGGGAAGGAGTCCCTGGACCAGTCAAGACACAACTTCTTGATCAAAGTGGTCTTTCCCATTCCTGCGTTTCCAAGTAGCAAAATGCAGCGTGCAGATTTTCCTACGTTTGAACTTTCAAAGATCTAGCAGAAAAAGCAGAACCGTAATTCACAGTGAGTTTCAATCAATGAAACCTTTATTTTAACTCCCACCATGCAAGCTTTATTATTTGAAACTAATATAAAATCTAAAAGCAGCTTCAATCGATGATGAAATCTTACTTGATTCAGCTGTATTAGGTTTTTCTGTCGGTGTGTACGTCCAGTGATGGCAAACTCCTTGTCCGAACATTTGCTTGTGTTTTTTCCAGAGCGATAAATCTCTCTTTGGCTCACATGCTGGTCTACGTAATGAGACGTAATGCTCAGGCCTTCCTCCATTTCCAGGCACTGTTGATTCATGTGAAATTTTGTTGCTTGAATGTAGTCCTTTACTCTATCTGAAAGAAAAAAAAAGTTACTAAACCGCTCTTAAAAAAAATATATATATAAAGAAGTTTTTTCTCACGGGGAATGTCAGGAATTTTGGGGGATTGAGGTGGCTCCTTTAATGGGGACCTATCTGAAATGGAATTGTATGAAATTTGTGAACAAAGATTTCTCAAGGGTGAAAGCCTCAGAGTGACGATGATGCTCACCATGACTAGGAGAACAAAGGGAGACACAAGAGGGGGATGTAGTCTTGCTGGCTGTGTCTGATAGAGAACCTGGTGGGGATGAACTCAACAGAATTGGGGCTACAGCGCCATCCACTGCAAATATAAGACAACAGAGTAAAGAATCATGAAATGTTCCATTTATATTCCACCTTTTAAACTTGGAGGCAATTCCAGGAGCTTTACAGGGGTGCAAAAGCTTTGCAATATACAGGAAAACCAAATCAAAATCCAAAAACTGAAATCATAATATAAACTAAAAAATGTACAGCAGGGCTGCACGATATGAGGAAAACTCGCAATATGCGATATTGGTGATTAATATTGCGATGACAATACAACTTGCAGTATATAAACAAAGAGCAAACAACAAAAAACATCATTCCCCTTTTTTATGCAACTGTTTGAAAATTATAATACTCCAAATGACCCTTGTCAACATATGAGGCGAACATCTAACATATAAGCTCCATCTGATTAGTAAACAACGGGAAGGGGTCCAACCGATTGGTCAAATGCATAAAGGGATTTATTTACTTGATTCGTTAACTGCTTCAAGTTGCCATAAGATTGTCTTAGCACATTTAGGGTAACCATTTATCTCAATTTTCACTGTCTTTTGCGATATACATATTGCACAGCTTGATATTGCGATAATGATAAATTTGCGGTATATTGTGCAGGCCTAATGTACAGTATCTAATATAATGCAAGTATGAATGCTTAAAGTACCAATCCGATCATCTTTTGAGCTGTTTCAAAAAACTTGGCTATACTGTAATTCAGCCTTTAGGAGATGAATGCCTGAATCATCTTCAGTTTTATTACAAAGACAGAAAGCAGCAACTATCATTTGTCATGCTCTGTTGTAAGCCGTGCAATGCGGGGAGCATGGTATTTCCAAAGTAGTTGATGGCTCTGTATGAAGCACATGCCAAGGAAAAAAACAGCTTCCTTAATGAGCCCGTATTTATCGGGCGAGAACTGCAGAGGCGATAGCAGGAGGACACAACACTCCGGTTGTCTGGACTGGTCTTCTGCCGTGAACTTGACGTGCCGCGGGGTAGAAAGCAACTTTCTGATGACAGAATTCACGCTCAGTGAATTTAAACACGCATGTGCAGTGACGTATGTTCCAGAGGATGTCCAATAGGCCGTTCTGCATGTCAATCATGTCACGTATTTCTCGTGAGGATTTTGATTGGCTGGTGGATTTTTTAGAAGTAAGTGTTTTTTTGTTATTTATCTTTGCTAGCCTGCGATCTACCCTCATGTCCTTGAAGATCGACCTGTCGATTGCGATCAACATAATGAGCACCCCTGACATAGAGACTCTTAAATTTGTGATCTCCAATGGAAACAGCAGGTCTACATTAACACACTGCATCAGTGATGGATGTACTCACCTGGGGACAGTGGGGGTATGTGTTGATTGCAGGGAGTTGAGTCAACAGGAACTGTTAAATAACAAGACAAAGAGCAATAAACCAAATGCAAAGAAACAAATAGTTTGTAAAAACAAAAAAAACAGTATCAGCCTTTTGTTGTCAAATAATTAAATACATGCATTGGCAGTTATGTAACAGAATTTCACCAACAAATCTGACACTTAAAACAAATGTTCTACATTTGCACCAACTGCAAATGAAATGTGTTTTTCAATAGACATTTCACACTGGGTGTGATTTTTTTTAAATATCTACCACATTTTCCACACTATAAGCCCCACTTATAAGCCATAATTTTATTTTCAAAAAACAACAGCTTGTCTCATAACCCTGAGTACCTATAATACACAAGCTTCCTGTTCTGAGCTCTCAGTAACAGAGAAGTATGGAGTTATTTCAGTCTCAATAATCAGAAATGCACACAAACTGTTTCACAAATACACACGCTCTGTTTCATAAATATATATTCATGCAAACATGTAATATAAATTCACAAATCCACATCTTTTACAAATACAATTTTTCACAAACATAATTTTTAGGGAAAATTTGTAATATAAACTCACAGGTCAAACAAATTACAGAATGTGCATTTACAAATCACCTCTCATTTGTGAATCTCTGTATTTGTGAGAAAAATGCATGTGGTGAATATTGAGACTCTTCTAACGTGCCAGGTCAGCAAATGTCATCATTGGCTAATGAATCTGTCAATCAACTTAGCCAAGCAGGTGTGTTCGCTTTCAGCAAATCGTATAAATCTGTGTATCATTTCTTCATTTGTTTTAAACTAAAACCAACAATGAAAATAACAAAAAGACTGCTTTATTTAATTATTAATTATTTATTTTATGTGTATTTATTTACAGTCACCTGGAAGTCCTTTAGTCAGTGAATGAGCTGAAGCAATGGAGGCTAAGCTAAGTGAGTTCGGTAAAGTTAGAAAGATATTTACAGATTCAGACTTCCAGCCTCAATAACTCTTCTAATAAACGGTCAAATGTATTTGTATTAACACAGAGAGTGAACTAAAAATAAATTTCAAAAGAAAACATGTTTTTTCTGCCTTTTAATGAGAAGTATTCTCTTCGAGCTATAAACACAGACAAGGCAGTGAGACGGCCTGCCAAGGGGCCGTCAGCACAGTGCAAGCTTAGAGAAAAGACCATTATTACCATAAATATGAAAAAAAAAAAATTCGATCCATTATTTGTTTTTCTGTTTTTTCCCCCCCTGAAAATCAATAATTAAATAAAGCAGTCTTTTAGTTCTTTCATTGTTGGTTTTAGGAATGAAGGAATGATACACAGATTCATACGATTGGCTGTAAGCAAATACGCCTGGTTGGCTAATAAATTTGATTGACAGATTCATTAGCCAATGATGACATTTGTTGACATGGCACATTAGAAGAATCTCAATATTTACATTTCTAATTATTGGGACTGAATTAACTCCATAGAGAAGGGAAGGGAAGTACACCACCAATGGCCCATAACGTAGAGGGAACTTTTAAACAGAAGTTTGACCTTTTTTGGGTCTATATTACTATATTGTGCAAACTCACCTAAAATGTATGTTGGGGTGGTGGGAGTGTTTGGCAGTGGAAGCCTAATGACTGAAGAGTTAGGTGGAGGCAGCTGGACCAGTTGATAACCAGAATTTTCTGGGATAGTGATGAACTGAATGGGAATTGGAGCGGCAGCCTGCGGTGGGTAAAGGCGTAGAACTTTTGGTAGAGTGTCAGCGAGGTCTGTCCCGCCGTCTTCTGGAGATGGTCCAGATTCTGCATCACCCCCTGTAAAAACATTCAAATGTTACATCCTTCAAACTAAATGAATTTTCTCTCCACTAATCTTTTGATCTATTGTAATTGTTCCCAGTGGTATTTTAATTATTATTACATCAAAATAAAAATAAAAAACTGTTGTTTTCTAGGACATAGTTTCTGCAGAGTGGCAGTAGTTCATTAGACGTTTGCCTTTGAGTTGTAATCGGGCCCATTGGCGCAGAGCAACCCCGCTCCCCTTCCCTTCCCCATTGCGGAGTGCAGCAGGGAGCTCATAGCCTGTCCAGCATTTTTCTGTCACCAATTGCTCTCTTATTACAAACAGCAATTTTTCAATTGGAATTAAGACATACTTTAGAAATATAATTTTTAGCTTAATTGTCTTTATGTATTTTTCTTTTTTTTTTTTTCATTTTCTATACCGTTTATTCCCTTTTGGGGTCACGGGGCTGCCGGAGCCTATCCCCACCACTTGGGCGAAGGCAGGGGATGCCCTGGACAGGTCGCCAGTCTGTCGCAGGGTAGAATGTCCTCAATCACACTCTCACACACCTATGAACAATTTAGAGCTGCCAATTAACCTATGAAGCATGTTTTTGGACGGTGGGAGGAAGCCGGAGTCCTCGGAGAAAACCCACGCATACACGGGGAGAACATGCAAACACCACACAGAAAGCTCCCCCATTGATGTTGTGTTTTTCATGTCCCCCAGCCGGGACTTGAACCGGGGGCCTTCTTGCTGTGAGGCAGCTCTTGTCTTTACGTATGTCCTCCATAATCAGAAAAATACCACAAAAACATGTTAAAAACACTGTTTTCCTCAGAGCGGGTCTTTCAATACCTTCAACAAACCAAAGTTTTGTATTAAATTAAAACTTAAAAAAGATTGGAGTTCTTCTTTTGAATAAAAAGGGACATCTTCAAAATTCAACTTCCTGTTTCTGGATCCCTATTTTAAACGGAAAAGGGAACTCAGATAAACATGATCAGCAAGACCTATTTTCACATATAAATAAACCATGGCTAGATGAGACATTCTTCTGAAGCCGTAACCCGCCGTAACTGGCATAAGAATATATGATAATAAAGTCTTTTAAACAAATAAAAAACAACAACATGATGGGGTTTTATTGAGTCAGGCAAACTCACTCTGGGGGAAAGGCGTTTCGGTGTGTGGCTCCTGTGGTTTTGGTTGACCTACAAGAAAGGGGAAACACTAACACTTTTAGATATAAATGTTTACTTTGAAAGTTTCAACCCTAGCAAAACTAATGTTAACCTGAAGATTAACTTTGAAGCAACGGCTCTTTTGTAGATCGTATAAAATGTTTTGGGGAGAAACTTTGTCTTTATTGGACTCATAAAAATCAAATAAAAAAATTCAGTTGTCAAATAAAGCAGCCTTCAATTTACTTTGACATCCCAAAATGGGATACGGAAGTGAAAAAAGTGAAAGTCTGGATTTGTCACCTGTTGCTCTTGCTTTTTTTGTAGAGTGGTTCTTATCTGTGCCTTTATAAAAAAAAAAAAAAGTATTTTGTTAACAAGTAACTGGAACTTTTCACACCTTAATGTAAATTTGCTTCCACTCACGGGTTCTTTTTTCACAACTCTGTCTTTTTCTCTTTCTTGAATTTCCTGGTGGTTTGTTCTGCTCGAGGAGGCCAGATAGACAGGGGGTCTCTGCTGCCATGGAAACATCACATGAATGGCAAGAAAGAGGAAGTTTGCAAAGTCAGTGAAAGTCAGTTTACAAAGAACTTGAACGGAAAGACATTAGAACTAAACTGATAAGCCCGCCATCACGGTTTCACAACTAATGCCCATTTGTTGCAGGACTTGTCACAATAATTTTTGGGGGGAGACTTTCCTTAACATATCTTCAACTGGAAAACAGGGTGGAGGATCGGAAAACCTCTATATTTTAACCAGAAAAATTCCCTTTTTTTCAAGCAGACATCATCATCACAAAGTTTCACACTATTATTGAGTCACAGTGGGACAAAAATACTTACTTTGCTGACTGATGTCATCCACATTGATTAAGCTGAAAGCTTTATCAAGTGCATTTGGATCCAGGAAGGAAACTGTAATGCGACAAATAAAAAAGATGAGGAATTTAAAACTGTACAAATATAAACATCAGAATTAAAAGCATATTTCAGTGATTGAGTATTAGCTCACCCAAAAAGTCGTCATTTAGGAATTCAGACAAATCCTCTGAAATACAAAATAAAAAATCACCATCAGATAAGATGCAACATTTTTTATGTTTTTACTTTTGTTTTTTTATGGTGCTCCAGTCAAAGGGTCTATCATGCTTTTCTTAAGCCTTTCAGAGTAAACTATATCCATATATATGGTAATAAATTACCTTTGTCACTCTAAAAAACGATTTTTAAGAAAATATAAGTTATTTTTGCAGCCCTTTTTGCTACCCAGAAGTAAGACAACTCGATCTCTGAGACACCGGCTTTTGCTACTTGTGGATGCCACCCATTTCATGATGTCAACCTAGAACCGGGCCTTGGCAGCCTGTCTGTGTTTCACAAACGAAAATGAAACAACATCCGAACTTTTACAAAGATGTATGTGCATATTATACATATAAAAGTAAAGCATTTTGCCGATCACTGCTAGCTTCGCTGAGAAAGTGGGTATGTGTGTTAGTCTGGGGGCAGTGATGGCAGCGCAAACTCTTCTTGAAAGAGTGTTATCCTCATTTATCTACGCCACAATGTGAGAACCCGCTCGTTTTTTTGGATTGGGATGCCCGATAACAGACTGTCTAGGGCAGGGTCTTTCAACTGGTAACCCAGTTAACAGTAGCACAGTAAGAGATGCTGGCTGTCACTTTAACCCAATGCATCATGGGAAATGTAGTGAAAAGCAGTTGTGCTGACGCAGGACAGACACACGTCTCAGAGCTTCATTATTTTATTCATTGGTTTATTCACTTTTTACACGGTCTGACACCAGATCCTGCGGGAAGTTACTAGGGGTGCACGGATGATCCATGATCCGTATGGACCACTAGCCCCGGTTCTGCACAGATGTGTGCCGTGGATTACTCCGCCAACCGCATCCCTCCGCAAGCTTCTTTTTAGTCAGTTATGATGTCCACATGCAACATGATTTAAGCATCAAATTCCCATCCTCCGCTTTTGCTTTAAACCGCACCAATGTCGCTATCTAAAAGTGTGTTCATACCCTGACACTCCCGCCGCATGTTGGAGGAGCTACCGTCAAAAGTTTTTCTTGCCCTCCTTATAAAAGATACAGAAGATGCTGAGAATCCTGTGTATTTATATTGAAGAGTTCCACAAAGCTGTCAACAAACTACTCAGTGTGAAACCTGTGCCTATTTTGATGAACACGGAGCTGATATTTTGATGATGGTAAATGTTTTTAAATGAGTGAAAATAAGTAATTTTCGCTCTTTTCATAATCTGGCACACCTGACCATTTATCACAGAACACTTGTGTTTTCACAAAAAGTTGCTAGTATTTTGGCCCATTCCTCCATGCAGATCCCCTTTAGAGAAGTGATGTTTCAGGGCTGTTGCTCAGCAACAGACTTTCAACTCCCTCCAAAGATTTTCTATGGGGTTGAGATCTAGAGACTGGCTAGGCAACTCCAGGACCTTGAAATGCTTCTTACAAAGCAATTCCTTTGCTACCCGGGCAGTGTGTTTGGGATCATTGCAATGCTGAAAGACCCAGCCATGTTTTATCTTCAGTGCCCCTGCTGATGAAAGGAGGTTTTTTGATGATGTTGGTCCTATTCATTTTTTCCTTTACACAGATCAGTCGTCCTGGTCCCTTTGCTAAAAAACAGCCCAAAAGCATGATGTTTCCACTTCCATGCTTTACAGTAGGTCAGCTAATTAGCAGCAAGCTGGTAAGGGAGGACTAGAAAAAAGGGAAGGTTGAGGATCTTAAGGACCAGGGTTGGCCAGCCCTGGCCTAGGAATTGTTTGTTACATGCTACACTAAGCCACAATAGAAGCATTAGCTGCATTAGCCTTCACAATACCCGTAATTCCAAACCTTGTTTGCTGTTCACCTTTCGGCCTATTCCATCAGGGTCGTCTTAAAAAAATTTGTTTTTTTTGGCGAAAAATGATAGTAAACTTGAATCCTGTGTGTGTACATATTTATTAGCAGCTTCCTCATAAAATTAAAAAACTGGTTGCATTTTTTTTTAAAACATTGACTATTCTATTTTCTCCTTTCCCTGCTCTTCAATGCTGCACAAAATTTTTTAAAATTGTTCTTCTTAACTTTGTTGGCTTGGGTGGATCAGTTTAGCAGTAATGTATCACATTTACCTTTACAAAGGTAGCTGATGTAGATATGTCGTGTTACTGAGGCAAACATTGTGGTATGCATTAAGAGTCAATCTCAAGCTACGACAAACCGGGCATTTGACGGCGTTCTTGTAAGTGCTTTTTAACGCTTGTTTAGCTCACACTGGAATAGCAGGTAGGGCATTTTCTTTTCTTTTTCTACTGTTTACTAGTGCTTGTCTATTCATTTCTCCTCCATTAGCAAATTTCAAATCACTGTCACTTTTGTGATTTAAAACGGACTACTACCAAATCCGAGTCCCTCATTGGTCAAAGTTCAACCTGGTTTAGCAACATGCGTTCAACGGCCACACATTTCGTTCGTTGAGCCTAAAAATGGTTGGAGAAACTTGCGTAGCTACGCGTGAACACAAGAGTTTTGAACGTGGAAGACTGAAACGCATATTTACATAGATTTTTAATTGGATAAGGCCGCTTGAACACACATTGCTGAGGGCGTTCAAGACATATGTTGTGGACAGAATCCAGAAGTTTACAGAAAAAAAACACTTTTCAGAATCAGATCATAAAAAAATGGAAATAATATCAGTTATGTCCACAACCTGGGGGGACTATTTCACCACCAGTATCATTGTATGCTCAGGCATACAAAGTTTGTAAAGCTCTTTCTTTACAGAATAACTTTCAGTGCCTTTAGAAAACAAGTGTTTTGATACTCACCTGGGAGAATGTCTGACTGGATAAAATTATCCTCATCTTCTTGCATCTTGGCATCTGGTAACCCAAGCAAACACAAAATTGGATACCAATTGTTATTTTTCTCAACTGGGATGAAAGTGTTTGGTCATAACAAGGAAGTAGCTGTAGAAATTATTACATAATACCCATAATAGGCACTTGCTTTTTCAATTACTGTTCTCAGCTGTTCGTATCTTCTGCAGCCATTAAATGTTTTGATCAGATTTTTGGCCATATGGACAGAGTTCAAACCCAGAATGAGAAACACATCAGTTTATTCAGTTCATTTATAATTGTCAATGTCAGGAGGAAGCATGCTCATCCACTCTCATGTTCTTTATGGCAGCGACAGGAAGACAAAAATCAAATCCAAACTTTGTGTGAAAGACAAAAACAGCAACTGAAAGGGCAAAAGAAAAAAACTGCCATCCAGGTTTCCAGGAAATCTGTCAAGTTTTTACCAAGGACACATGCCAGTAATAGGTAGGAAAGGTTAAGTTCTCACAGCATAAATAGAATCAAAACTTATCATATAATGGTACAAGCTGCATCAGAAGGTCAAGAAATTAAGCTGAGTTAAAAATGAATGAGTGACACTCAAGTTACAAGTGAAAGTTGGCTCTCACTGATGTGGCAAGTGCTGGGGCTGAGTCTGCTCTGGCCTGTTCAGTTTAGTCCCACTTGCTTGTTTAATGTAGTTATTTTGTCAGTTGGGCCCAAATTACTTTCGTCTTTGGACATACTCTGTTTTATACTTTTTGTCCTTTTTTTTTACAAAAAAAAGCACGACAAAAAATGTTAAATTAAAATATCTTACAAGAACACCCACCTTTGTCCATTGACTAGTTGTGAATTTTCATAAATATGATTCCAGACCCAAACTGCTGCTTTCTAATAAATAAAAAGCTTTCCTTCATAAAATTAAGTGACTTTATTGGGTTTACTCATTGGGTTTACTGGAAAAAGTAAGAAATCAAAGTGAACTTGTTTCCATCTCACTCATCTTGACTCTTGGTGTTTGACAGACGGAAAAGTCTATTCAAGGTTGAGGAAAATGGACAAAAGATCAAAGGAAACATCAGGTTCCCTGTTTAGAAACAAAAGAAGAAAGGAGGAAGAAAAGTGGTAGTGTATTGTGGTGGTGGGGTAGGGGAGAAGCTGTGGTTGAGCTGTGATCTTTGGGCTGCTTGGGTAGGGCGTGGTGGGGGTGGCTCCAGGGCCCTCTGGGTCCTGGCTCCAGCCTTCTCCTGTGTCTCGGTGTCCGGCGCCCGATGGCCCCAATGGCTGCCGCCCAGTACTGCAGAGCGTGCCTGTTCTGTGGCCTTGGAGCCCTGAAGCTGGGGTCGCCTATGCTCTCCGGTGCTGGAGGGGCCACTGAGAGGGGGGCAACCTGTGCACCTGGGTGGGTGGGTGGTTGGACGGTCCCCCCACGCTTGGGCTGCATGGGTCCCTTTGGCAGCGTGCTTGCATCTCCACCCCCACTTGCACGTGCACACTGTCACACTGCTCCCTGTCTGCTTTATCCCTCGCTCCTAGCCCACAGTGTATTGATGGACAGATATCTTCCGCTTTTCTTTGTGTCAGATTTTGGTAAATGGCGTATACTTATACAACGCTTTTCAACCCACAAGGACAAAGCGCTTTACAGTCACAGACCCATTCACCCAACCACACACACATTCACACACACACATGCACACACAGGATGTAATACTCGTCTTTCCAGCAGATCTAGCATAAATGTTACGAATCTTAAAATCATAACCAACTCCTCAAATTACCAACTGGGGACTTGTGTCCCCTTACTTTCCCCCCATTTTTTCACATTTTCCCCCTCTCGCTTTCTTCTGATAAAAAAGAAAATATATATTTAAAACATAAAATGTAACAAATAAATAGAAAAAAATGTTTTTAAAAACAAAAACAAAAAGGGGTTTATACAAATGTACACCCTGGTGATTCGAAGATACATAGCCCGTTTTGTAACAGTAAAACCTGTCCAACACAAAATACCATAAGCTTTCATCTCTTTACTCAGTTGTTGGACAGAACAAGTTAAAGAGAAAAAAAGGAAACACAATTGATGTGTGTTAAGTGTGACAAACTTACATACTATAAATTTAATTCAACTATAAAAGCATATTATATTTATAAGATTTATAAAGTAAAATAAACAACATATTTTCTTCTTGTGTTTGTTGCTATGCAGGCGTTGAGTTATTGAGGGAGGTGGCAGTGGCGCCTCCAGAAATTTTTCATGGGGGTGGCCGGTAGGGTTGGGCGATGTCCCTTAAATTGGCAGTTGACGATGTATGCAGTCAACCATCAGGATGGACGATGATATCGTCCGGGGGGGGGGTAATTTTTTGTTAGTATATAATTATTATTCGTTATTTTAATTTATTACTCTATTTATTTTATTTCCCAAATAATGACTCATCCGCGATGATCCAGTATAAACTGAGGGAAGTGACTTTAAAAAAAGTAAAACAAACAGAATAGAAAAGAAGTCGTCCGCTCCTCCTGCACTTGATTAGTCAGGTGGACCAGTGGAGCAGCGACCGCGTCTCTAGCAGAGCAGACGGACTTACAGCTGTGAGGGGAAGGGCGGGGGATGCTTCGTTACGTGTGGGAGATTTAGGACTGTTATCCATCCCGCCGCTCTACGTGAGCGACGAGCTACCACACTCAGGAGAACTGGGTCTCCCGGTAAAAGTGTGTGTCGAGGCAGAGCGGGGAGCGCCAGCACACACACATCGACTGTGGGCGCTGTTAGCTTCAAAGCAGAAAGGCCGCTCAGTCCTTGAAAAAACGTTCAAACAATCACGTGGATTTGTGTTTCCAGTCGTGTCTCAACAAAATAAAGGCTGATGTTATTCCCACATATTAACGTGCAGCCAAGATGCAGATTGCAGCCTTTCCCGCATGGATACATTTTATGTTCATGCTAATGTTGTTAGCCCGTGTTGTTAGCATACTGCTAATACAGGTTTCTTTCCGGCTCCGTTCAACAGAAAAAGCACTGACCACACGGATTACAATTAAAATGATGAGCAAACAGGCGCTTCAGAATAACCATAACATTAATAAAAGCACGTTTAGAAGATCATCTAGTATATTACTAAGCTGCCATATCTATCTATGTAGCCGCTCGGCGGAACTAATCTTCTCTTCCCGTTTTTACTGCGCATGTGCGAATGGTTTATTCCGACCGAAAGTGTGACCCATGGGAACGTTTTTTATAATCTGAAAAAGTTTTTCTGGGCTCATGTACATGGTTGGATTCTAATCCGGCCAATGATCCCATCAAGATATTTTGTTCATGTAACCGCGGCTTATGGTGTCGACTCGCAGCGTGGCGGGGGCGTGGCATCACGATGGTGTCTCTCCATCGTGATGTCAGTCATCCATCACCATCGTCCATCGGCACAACCGTAGTGGCCGGTAGGGGGCCACATTAAATCTTGGGGTGGCACACAAAAACCACGAGCTATATATTTTTAAATTCATTCTACTAAACGTAGTAAAACAACCTTTAGAAAACCAACAGAAAGTTAAATGCCTACTGATATGTTGTAGAACATTAACTTATAGTAGATACTACTATAGATTATAGTAGGTATCATTAGTACAGTGTTTAACCTTTTTTGAGCCATGGCACACTTTAACCTTGATAAAAAATCCTGCGGCACACCAGCATCCAAAAATTAAAAAAAGGAGAAAATCATAGTCTGCATTGATCTACAGCCGCTCCTCATCTCACATGCATTTTTGTGATAATTGTGGCAGAAGAAGCTGTAATAAAAGTTAAGTTAAAACATTCAAAAACTGTTTAATATGTGTTCGTTGTTTCAAGACGTTAAGAGGAGAGGCTCATTGTGCGCCGAGACGCTGTCACTTTAACCCAATGCATCATGGGAGATGTGGTGCAAATAGCCGCCGAACGCAAACAGACTTGCTTCTCTGAGCTTCATTGTTTTGTTCACTTGTTCCACGGTCTGACACCGGATTCTGTGGAAAGTAACACCGCTAAAGACGAGCTTTAGCTGGTATTTTGTTGGAACTGAGAGACTTTATGGGCTAAATCAGAACAAGGAAGTGAAGACTTTAACCACTTCTGATTGGTCAGACTGATGATGTGTGATTAAGCCTCCAAGAATGATTGACGGAGACAGTTAAAGGGGCGGGACTTTTGAGAAAACAGTTAATACTGCAGTTAAATCGCGGTACCGTCATTCTTATCAAAAGGTCTTTAATAGAATCAAATAAACACAAAGAAAGAAGTATTTTATGATCTTTTATATTCCTAACTACTCAGTGTTTTATCAGGGCCTGTTTGGATAAACACAGAGCTGATATCCTGGAGATGGAAATGTTTATAGATCAGTGAATGAGGGCAATTTCCCACGGCACACTTGACCATCTCCCACGGCACACTGTGTGCCCACACACTTGTGTGCCGCGGCACACTGGCTGAAAAACACTGCATTAGTAGATACTACTACTGATATATTTTTATTTATTTTGTTTATATTTCATGCTTAGGTGTGTCTGCTTGGGGTGTTCAGCTCTTGACCGGGAGATATCTATAATAAACAAAATCAGTTGTTCTGAAATAAAAATAATAATACCCTTCCATGGTAATTATTAATTATATCTGTAGACATTTCTATTCAGGCTAATAAACATGAAACAGTTTTATTATTTGGGCAACATAATTCTAACTTCAGCTGTTGGTCCAGAAACAGGTCCAGCCCCTGCTTATGCTGAGTTCTGGTTTGTTTCTCTGACCAATGATGCTGACTGTCCCTCGTCTGATGCCGTCTCATCTTTGTCTTCCTCATTCTCTTCTGTCATAATGCTGGCTGTGGATCATTCTACTCTGTCTCATCTTCCTCCTCCTCACTACTCCTCTGTTGCTCCCCTACCATCTCTTTCTCTTTTAAGAATATATGTTGAATTTCTCTTCATTCTCTGAAAATTGACATACACCAGCATCAACTAATGATTATAGGTAACTATGTGGAAACAGGACAAAAACACATCAAAATGTTGTGGTAACACAACAACCAGTGCTTAAATAGTACCATAAAAATGAGTGGCGCATGTGACAGGAAAAATCCTTTTTTACATGTTGATAAAAAGTAATGGCACATCCACCACCGCTGATGATGTGGCGTATTTGCACCAAGTGTTTTTGCGCACAATACAAATCAGGTGATCTAAAGTACAGTATAGAGATTGTTAAAGGACCCACAGAAAATATTTAACAGGCATGAAAAGAAATGTAGAGTTGTGGGTTGTGTGATTGTGTGCATGCCTGCATGCATGCGTGCATGCATGCATGAGGGTGTGGAGCGCATACACGCACGGCCAGTCGCCATTTTGGACTTAAGGAAAAAGTAATAAAGTTCATCTGAAGTAACTGAGACTGGTTCTTCTGTCTAAGCCTCAAGGCCCGTACACACCAGGACGAATTTTGCGCGTGATATTCGCCGACGTTTAACACCTCCTGACTAAACAAAGGGCACCAATGTGAGTGTGCACACCGACGAGAAAATAAGCCACGCGTCAAAGCGTCACTTTTTAAAAAACGCCTCGGGTTCGTTTTTTTGGTTTGACACGCCGCGTCAAAAACTATACAACCAATGAGAATGGCGCTTTTGCACACGTGTCTGGAGCTTCTGAAGTTACGGTAAAACACAACTTGGGGGCGCTCAAACACAGAACTGCCTTTCTGAACACACATACCAGCAAAGAAGATAGACGCCAAGTAGGGTCTACACTGCCGCAAAGAAATAATGACGGACATTCTAAAATATCCCAGAAAACGCTCACGATACATTTTCAGCTCTTGTACCAGTCGATAAAACTCACCATGTTCTTCTTTTCTCGTAACTATGGGATGTACCCAAAATCGGTGTCTTTTCCGGCATCTTTCATCATTCAACAGAACAATAATTTCTTCATCATTGAAACTGGAGCTGGAGCTACTGGTGCTTGAAATATTCATGTTTCTTTGTATGATTCTGACAAACGAGTAAATACTGGCTCTCTTCTTCTGAGTAAAAAGCAACCACCTTGTGTACAGGAGTATTTCTGTTTTACATCAAGCGCCATCTAATGTCAGAGAATGAAATTGCATGTTGGCTCGGCTCATCGTCAGCGAAAATCGCCTGGATGTGAACACAAAAGACGTGGCGAAAAACGCTGGCGAATAACGCCTGGCGAATATTCATCCTGGTGTGTACGGGCCTTCAGCCTCACTGTCTTATCCGTGTTCTGCGTCCAGCGGCTCGTCTTTAGATGTCTGTGCATGCAAAGGCAGCAGGGAGGGGAGGGGGTGTGGGCCGGTTTAGGTGATTCGAGCGACTTGGTTGTGCATTTGGGATCAAATGCTCAACTGATGCTACGACAGTTTATAGCGGCTCGTGGGGTGGCCACCCACTGGTGGCGCCACTGGGGGGTGGAGGGAGGAAAGGGGGATGGGGACGAGGGGGCACCACCCAGTGTTTCCCCCGTGCATCAAGCTAGCCAGGACCGCCTCTGCTGATGACCGCACTACACGCACACCTGCTTAAGATAGCCACGCCCTACATCACAGAATCAAACTGAAAGCAACTAGATTGGATCAATTGCTAAAACAAACTCAGAAGGAAGAGGGTCATTTTGCTTTGACTTATTCCCCACGCCACTCTGCGCGTTCACGTGAAAAAAACGAGCCCGAGCAGCACAAGTTATTTATTATCAAAGTTTCCAGAGCTTACAAAAGTCAAACACAAACAAGACAAATAAATCTTAAACCCCTTTAAATGCAACTAAAATACTTGATTATCGAGAATTTTCTTTCCGTTCAAGAAACTTTTAACTTTTTTGTGATAACCAAAGACACAAATTAACACATCGTTGGAATCCAACTATGAGACTTTAACAAGCAACTTTCGTCAAATAGTCGCAGAAAAATCCTCAAATTACATCCAAATACAAGCAGATAAACGCCACATGAACAAAATAAAACAACAATGATATTTTTTGTTCTTGCGCACTTAGACAAATCCATGCGTCATTAAAATGTGGAAACATTTTGGCTGTACCTGAAGCGCTCCAAGATGCTCCGGTCCTCACAGCTTTTCTCTTTTATTTCTTTTTATGATAAACTTCCAGCCAAAGTGTATTTAATCAAACACAGGTATCGGCTTCGGCTTTTCTTAGATGACATAGTACAGTTCAGTGCAGTACAGTCACAGCCTTTGCGCGCAATGTAGATTTACTTTCGCTTTCCCTACTGATGCACAGCCAGAGGAGGGCTTTTTTCAATAAAGTTAATACACTAAATGTTAAGTTTAACTAAATCAAAACTGCGCAGCTGGGAAAGTTTACAAAAAGCAGGAAAGCCACTTCATTTACCTAAAATAACTAATAAATTACCTTAAAAAACGGCATTTAAACAATTATGTTTTGATGTTTTGTTTTGTTTATGTTTTTGATTTAAAAAAAGAAGCTTTTTATGTCTAGTTCGTACACTTTTTTGTTGTTGTTTTTATTGGCGTTTTTTTTTTAGTTCATTTTATATTTAAACTATAAAACACAGTTGCAAATGGGCTATACAAACAAGTCGGAGTTTAACCTAATTTAGCACTTCACGTCTTGTTGGTGCCGCCCATTTCATAAAACTAGAGTCGGCCACCGTGTTTGCATTTCGCCCATGTCACGAAAACAAAATACATCCGAACTTTTACAGAGATGGATGTGCATATTGTGTACATAATATAAAGGCGTTTTGCGGATCACCGCTGGCTCAGCGGAGAAAGCAGGTGTGTGTTTTAGCCTGGGGTCGGAACTGGCAGAGGCTGGGCACTGTAAAAGTGTCCATCACCTGAATTGAAGCCACTAAGGCTGTAGAGAAACTCGGTTCTGTGGAAGATTTTTGGACAAATTTGGACAGATATCCTTGATTAAACGAGTTTTATTAATCTTTAAAAACCTTTTGCTTTTAAAGCTGAACTTTATTTTTATGAAGATTTTGTCATTATTTTGTTTAAAAGCAAAAAAAGACAAGGCCGGATATAGGCATGGGGAGTAGGGGGCTCCCTGGGGGGGCTCCCACAAATGTTGTGACCCCCTCCAAAAAAAAAGGTGATGGCCAGCAAAAATTCACAATTAACTAAATAGTTAACAATTACCAAAAATAAAAATCAACAATGCACACACACAATAACAAACAAACACTAAAGGGGGTAAAAAAATTTATATAAAAAACAAAAAACTGTAAGTATGGTCTGACAAAGATCAACAAATGGACAGACAAACAAAGAAAAAACAATAGATAAATGCAGCCTAGCACAAACCGGTGTTCTGCTTGTGCCTGTCCCATGCCCAGGAATTGCTCAACATAAAACCTGGTAAAGAGTTGAGAAAAACAGGACAGAACAAGAAACAGTGGGTATTAAGAGGAAACCTCGAAATATACCATAAAAGTTGCTAAAGGCTTAACAATATCAATGTCATAACTGACTCCTCTTGATGTTGCGGAGAAGCAATTCTACTCCGACCTCTCCGCAGGTGACCAAGCTTCTAACCCTATCACTAAAGGAGCTTTAAAGTCTTCACAAAATTGCTCTACACACACTTGTCCATGTACATCTACGCAGACAACTGCTAACACTACACACAAACTATCGAACAAACACACACACACTTACATGCCAATAGACACACACAAGCACAAACATATTTTCAATCATCAGTCATATCCTACTTGACCACCTGGAGACAGTTTACCAGCTGTCCCCGACTTACCCCCTTCCTCATATAATCTTATATTAGGGTGAGGGGGTGGGGGGTTTAGCCTGCAATGCACCTTGGGGGTAAGAGCTACTTGAAACAGAACATCAATGGGGGACCTTTCTGTGTGGAGTTTGCATGTTCTCCCGTGCATGCGTGGGTTTTCGACTTCCTTCCACCGTCCAAAAACATGCTTCATAGGTTAATTGTCAACTCTAAATTGTACTTGGTGTGAGTGTGAGAGTGAATGGATTTGTGATATGTGGCCCTGCAACAGACTGGGGAACTGTCCAAGGTGTCCTCCACCTTCGCCCACCAGTGGCCAGGATAGGCTCCGGCAGCCCGTGACCCCGAAGGGGACAAAACGGAAGAAGATGAATGAATGAATTTTTCTATTTCTCGCCATCTGTCTGATTACATTAATGTCAATTTGTGCCTCATTCAGTCTTATTTTATCGGCTAAAAATGTGCATTAGAAATACACTAGATGTGCATACTGCATGCCTCAAGGCAGAGGGCGCTGGTGATCCCAGAGAATGTGACACCATGGCCAAAGAATAACAGAATTTGCGGAAGCATTAAAGTGCAGCCGTCCAGTTTTTCTTTAACACTGTTTAGCATAATTTTCCAAATGGAGGATTTTGTGTCTAAACTTGGGAATTTGTGGAGAAACATCACTGGCAATGATCTGGCAATGACAAAACAGGGTTTAGAAGATGAATAGATTTTCTGCACGACTGAAATCTAACAGGATAAGATCAAGAAACTTGCTGGGGCCAATGAGGTGGTTACTGGTAATTTGGACTAGTGCTTATTTTGAGTCATGTGAGAGTATTTCACCCAGGCTTGTTAGATCATGAATAGAGTTTCTTCTCAACAGATTTTAAATTTGTTTTCCTATGTGTGATAGCTTATCTAAAGTATGGAGTGGAACAAACAAGACAAAATTTGATCTTCCAAAAAAGACGGTTTGGGGAGTTTTTTGGCAAGTGCAGTTCACCAACATGTGCCAAAAACAGCTAATATCTTCTGGGTAAACGTTGCACAGGTGAAGGGACTTCTCAAAAAATGTAAGTCAAACCAGTTGTCTTCAGTGCTTTTTTCTATGCCTTCTTTTTTCAGGTAACGGCCTCAAAACAAGCATCTTTTGTATCTGTGACCTTTTTCAGAAATTTAGTCATATGGTGTGAAAGTAAATCTGTACAAAATTCACATGATATTTCTCAGTGTTTTCTCCTCTGTTCAGTGCTGTTTAAGAGTGGGATCAATATGAATGTTTGGCTTTTTGTTGGTGTCCTCTTTCATGCACCTCCTTGTAAAACTAAAGAGAAATGGTTACAAAGGCATAATCATTAATGCATAATCTCAATAAGACACCAACAGGTCTTATTTACTAAATGGAAAACCCCCGCTCCACCTGTTTTGTTAACCACATACCAGCTCATTATGTAATACAACTGATACCAGTTTTTCAGGACCGTCACTGTCGTTTTTAATTGTGTCTTATATCAAGAAACCTAAATTTTTTTAGTGATGAAGAAAAATCTGTAAACATGAACTTTAAAGATCAGCTAATCTCTTTAGATGGTAGAGGATGGTAGCTAGGCTATCATCCATGATGATGAGAACGACGTCCACCCCATGTATGAGTCTGTGTCCTCACTGTGCAGCTCCTTCAGCGTCAGACTGAGACATCCTAAGTGTCTGAAGGAGCGACACTGCAGGTCGTTTCTACTTGCTGCCGTTAGACTGTACAACCTTAGCTGCTCCCAGTGAACCACGTTAACCAACATGATCGGCTCTGTCTTATTTATTTAGCTTACCCTGTGCAATAACTGACTATGTGGTCATCATGTGCAATTTCTTAAGAAATGTATGAGTGTATATTGTGTATATATGTGTTTATAGTGACTCCAAAGTTTTGTTTCTTTTATATATTGCTCTCTCTCTGCCCTGTACTGCTGCCGCAATAAGGAAATTTCCCCATCGTGGGACGAATAAAGGAATATCTTATCTTATCTTAGATTCTGGTACATTACATTTTAGTATTTACCTTGGCAAAAACAGAGTGGTTTAGAACAACTGCCGCTCTTCAGATACTATCATCCATGAAAATGACACAAGTTTGTTAGTTTTCGGTGAAAATGTCAATCAAAATTAAAAGACCACTAGGAATGGTTTTAAAATACATCGAAAGATGATCGAATTTGGTCATTAGTAAGCTACCACTGGATGAGGTTGCAACACGAATCCAGACTCATACTAAATGACACCATGTTAGATGAATTATTAATAAAATATTCATGCTGTCAAGGTTAAAATCGAAAATGAAAGCAGTACCAGCTTGATTTAATTATAAATACATGGTACGGAATCTTGTTACCCAACACCTCTTGCAGGTACTGGCAGACGGAGAAGGTGTGGCATAGAGTGATAGGGAGAGGAAAGTACCTGGAGATTGTGAAGGTAAAGAAAACAAAAAGGTAAACGAACATTTGGTGCCAACACCCAAATAAGTCTGAAATGGAAGCATTGACAGTTTTGTCATAACTTCTGGTATTTATATAAATAGTTACAGGTATGAGGAATATAGCCACATCTGCTTTATTCTCCATTTTTATTCAAGTTAATTTGAAAATTTGAGCTTTAAGTCTATGCCAGCTGTTTGACATACCACAAACTTCATGTGGCAGATAAAGCGATGAGGTTAACTTTAAAAAAAAAAAAAGGAAGGTGAACATGAACTTACCCTGGTATGACTTTATATTCTCAAAGACTGCTCTGTCTGTACACCATGACGATGCATTGTATTCATTCCTGCAACAATCAAGACTCTCTTTCATGCCAGGGTCCAAGTACGAGTTTTCCTGCATGGTGTTTTCAAAGTCCTTCAATAAATAAAGTAGATCACCACGGAAGCTTTCCGAGAGGGCATATTTGGTTCTTCGTTGTGCATCCATCGCATCTGTTGGCCTGTCAGCCAGACTCAAGATCCAAGGATTATAAGTGATGTCCTTTGTTTCAGTGGCTTGACAGGCTTCAACAGGTGAGGCAGTTCCCTCTTCTTCCTCCAACTCCCTGGTATTGTTGTTCAACCCTGCTGCACGGCCAGCTGCAGATGAGTATAACTCTCCAAGTTGTAGATCAAGCATGTTGCTCAAGCACGGATCTCTAATAACCAATGAGGTACAATTAAATTTGTCATCGAGAGGTTTGCAGGCAGCTTCCAACTCTGTTTCTTCCTCCATGTCCAAGAACGGGTGTTGTCTTTCACGGTCTGACACTAAACTGTCACTTATTGCACAGCCGGTGGTCTCACAGGGAATTAAAGACATTAATATATTTTGTCCTTTGTGCCAGTTCTGCCACAGAGGCACAGCTATCCTCCTTGCAGCTTCTTCTATCTGCTCCAACCACTCCTCACCATTCTCCGAATTCCCTTTCTTGTCTCTTTCGCTATCATTTCCAGGCTTCGGCACCAATTTGTCACCACTCAGCAGTCCTTGTATTTCATCACTGAATCTGAGACTGTGTTGGCAGTTCGCCAGCGTTGGATAGAAGACATGATTGAGGCTGTTCAGATGTTTTTCTTTATCCTCCACCAGTTCCTGCATCAGTTTGGGACTGCTGCTGTGAAAATCCTGACTCTTGTGCAGGAGGCTCATAGACTTTATGATGTTCTCCAAATCTCCAGATGAACCAGACAGCAAAAGGTTCCCAACAGAAGATGTGGATCCCCTTGATCTTAACCCGTTGATCTCTTTTCGGCTGAGGTGCAGGGTGGTTGATCCTTGAGATACAAGGCTGTTCGGCTCTCCATCTCCTGGTTTATCTGGAATTTCTTTATTAAATCGGCACAGCTTCAGGTTTTGTCTGTACCCCTCTGAGATGATCTGCTCCACCACCAAACCATCCAGTAGAGCTTGGATGTCAGCAGGTGGAGCCCTGGTCAGAAACAACTGGACTTTACCCAGAACCTCTGCAAACTGAGCCATGATCAAAAAGATATCAATGTTTTTTTTTATAAATGCATCCCTCTATCATTATGATAACTGTTCTATGTTTTTTTTTTGAGGGACGTTGTGTTTTATGAGGGAGGCGTTCTCATCAACAGGGGAGGCGTTTGTGTCACCAGAGGGAAGTTCTGGTCAGACAATCTGTTGGAATGATTAGAAGCTAGACTAGAGGATGTGGTGCGATCTCATTCTGGTTTTTTTTAATGGGAAGTGAAGTTGCTTAATTCCTCAATAAGAGAACATGACAGGCTGGTGGGGTGGGGGGATCATTTCTGTTTCTAACTTTCACTTTCCTACTAAAAAGTCCCCTCGGTTGTTTACAGTTGCCGGAAAAGCACCTTTTTGTAAATTAACTTAACCTAAAAAATGTTGAAATTAATCACGAATCTTTTTTGGATATATTGTTAAACCATTCATGGAAAACAGAAACCAATTCACAGAACAGTTTTTTTTTTGTCCAATAAGAATGCCGTATCATCAAAGTGCAAAACAACTTAAAACAATTTAAAACTTGTCAGGCTTCTTCTGGAAAACAGATTGTCAGGTTTTGATCGTAAAGGTTACTGGTGCATGATGGGAGTTGAAAGTTAGACGACACATCACAAAATAGTTCCAGGTGAAAGATTATTTTGTCTCTTTTCCTCTGCTGATCAGTAAACACCACTGATAATCACTTTTTTAATGATTTCTCTTACTATATTTCTAAAAACCTTTGTTTTCGGTTTCAACATTTAGATTTTATTTTATTTTAAAATTTTTCAAAATCAAATTTTATTTGTCACATACATAAACATACATAGTATAATATGCAGTGAAATGTATTGCACTACTCTCTAACAGTAAGAGAAATGATAAAGATGATGTTAGGAAACTAAGTAGAAGAAGACATTTCAATAAGACAAAATAGCCAAGGTCTCAAAAGCTTAAACTCTCACAAAAATTGGAAGTGTCCATGTGCTGCAAAAATGTTCATATTATAAAGTGACGCATCCTGTGACAAGTGACATACCTGAGTTCATCATGACCCCCTGGGCCACAGGTGTCAAACTCCAGGCCTCGAGGGCCAGTGCCCTGCATGTTTTCTAACCAACCTGCCATTGAAGTTCCTTATTGGGTAAACACACCTGATCCAGGTAATCAGCAGCAGGTGAGGCAGGATTTCTGAAAAACCAGCAGGAGGTCGGCCCCTGATTTAGATTTTTAAATTTTCAATAAATATGAATTTACTGTTACTTTTGAGCGTTTCAAGTCATTTCAGTGAGCATTGTGGACTTTCTTTCTTTAACTGAGGGATACCAACAATTTTGTCCACCACTGTATTAGGTGTTCTGGTTGAGAGCCTGAACTGCCTGCAGAAAGAAGCTTGTCCTCATCCTCTCTGTGTTAGAGAGCCTTCAGGGAACGGAAACATTTCTCTGACCTCAACAGAGAGAAGAGTCTGTGGTTGGGATGACTGAGGTCCTTCACTATCTTGTTAGCTCTGGTGCAGCACCGCTTGTTGTAGGTGGTCTCCAAGTCAGGGAGATTGGTATGGATGGTGCACTTGGCTGATTGCAAAACCCTCTGGAGAGATTTCCTGTCCTGTTTTGTGCTGTTTCCAAACTAGGCTGTGATACTTCCCGTCAGGATGCTTTTAATGGTGCAGGTATAGAAGGTCTTTAGAACCTTTTAGGGCAGTTTAAAATCCTTCAGAGGAGCCAGTATGGTGAAGTCGCTGCCGGACCTTCTTTATTATCTGCTCACACTACAGAGACACATTCTCTTTTATATATTTCATTAATAAAACAATGTGTAGCTGCAGTTAACACCTTCATGCCTGAATTCGTATTTGAAAAATATTCCTCAGTGTTTCTTCCGTTCAAGGTGATGCTAAATTAACGACATACGGCGTGAAAGGGTTAAAGTTGATTGTTAGCAGGATGCAGATGTAGTTTCACATGTGCTTTCCACTGAACTTTGGAGGAACCATGTCTAAATACAGCAAGTCCACACAAGGACATACTCCTTCCCACAAGCACATATTGAGGAAAAAAACTGCAGACCTCAAAAATATTTAATTTTTAAAATGTTTCCAATATAAGCGTGCCTTAAAAAACCCAGATTACTACCAAAATGTATTTATTTGATTTTTTTTTTTTAGCTTTGATCTTTCAAAACTTACTAAAATGTTACTTAAAAAGATAACTTTTCTCTCTTCACTGTACTACAACAAAGTTTTAAACTCCTCTAGCCAGTAAACAAAGGGTCCCAATGAGAAGTTCTTTAAACGTTTCTTGAAAGTATCACTTAAATTTATGACTTACAACTTATAAAACGTAAACATTTTCAGAGAGGCTGTTTGCAACTAAAATGAAGAAGTTAAACAGTTAAAGCCATTCCTTTCCCAATAATTTCAAATGAAAAAAATCTGTACAAAAAAGCATAAATACAGATTAGACTTGTTGCCTTAGAGTAGCAATTCACTTTATTGAATGAGTTAGCATTCTGTGTTTTACAATTTTTATAAGGAATCTACACTTTATGAATTGATTGTGTATTATATTTCTGTAATTATCCAAATCCTTTACAGAATATAGCCCTTGATAATGAGATTAATCGAGCCAGTTTGCTCTTTTTCCTTAAAGGTAATCTGAATTAGTTCCAAAAATACGACTTCAAAACTAGATTTGTTGGCTGACTCAGGACTCTAAAATGGTTTTAAGAAGCAAATAAGGATCAGAGCATATGTTTTCTGTTCTGACAAATTGGTTAAAAGTATTTCAAACAATGCATCAATTCTAAAATGACATTAAGCAAATATAGATATAACTATATCATTATAACATTATTTAAATTTAAGGCCTTATTTGTTCCTAACTTCCACTTGTTGGGGCAGGAAGACAAGGGGGTATTGGGTCCCGCTTAAAGAGTCTTTGGTAAGACATGACTGGGATTTGAACCCACAACCCACCAGTTTCAGGATGGACACCCCTCCACTTGGCTTCTCAAACATTGTCTCCGTGGAGGTTTTCTTTCTTTTAAGGGAGTGTACATCAAGTTTTGAAACATTTCACAATAAAAAACTTCTAGTTTTTTTTTTAAATCATGGTTTTCTGTGGGGTTAAGAAAAAGTGGTTAAAAACTTCTGCTACTCTGAAACCAGGTCTGTAAAATTATTCCACAAAAGTTAGTACTTATGTAAGCTGAGAGTGTTATAAAAATGGCTACAAAACATTTTGTAAAACGCTCATATAAATGCCACAATAAACAGTAAAAGAGGTGGAAGTGTATTATTTTTCCTCGACAGCTTCCGGCCAGCCTCCTACATCCACTGCCGTTACCACGATGTCTCTGGTCGCACATCGCAGTGGACTTCATCATAGATGTACCCCGGTCAAGAGGGGACACCACCATCCTCTCAGTTATTGATCGTTTCGCTAAATCTTGGCAGCTGATCCTGTTGCCTAAGCTGCCTACAGCACTGGAAACCTCAGAAAAGCTCATAGACCATGTGTACTGGCACTATGGGCTCCTGGAAGACACCGTGTCAGACTGTGGGCCCCTGCTCACCTCACGTGTGGTGCGAGATGTGCAAGGGTCTGGGCATTAACGTGAGTCCCACCTCCGGATACCATCCTCAGTCCAACGGCCAAGTGGAGCGCCTGAACCAGGAAATCACGTGGTTCCTCTGCACGTATTGTAGTCAACATACAGAATATATGAACATATACAATAGATTTCTGGTTTGAGCCGAATATGCCCAGAACTCCCTGAAGAAGGCGTCTACGGGGCTCTCGCCCTTTCAGCATTTGCTGGGGGTTCAACCCCCATTCTTTCCCTGGGCAAGAGTTACCAGCTCCTGGACAAGTTTCCACCCCCTGTGAGATGTGGAAGACAGCTCATGTGCTGACAACCAGTCCGCCAGACCCAAGAGCAGGTTGACCGGCGCAGGCAGGGAGGTCTGGATCTGGTTCCTGGTCAGTTGGTCTGGCTCTCCAACCAAGACCTCCCGCTTGCGGCTCCCTGCAAGAAACTCAGTCCCATATACGTGGGGCAGTTTAAAATCCCCCGTGTTCTACTGTCTGCAGTTATGCCATGAATACTGCATTTCACCCACCTTCCATGTCTCCCTGCTCTGCTGTCCGTCTACTGGTTTGCCTCCGCACTGTTTGGTGGAACCCGCTGCTGGGACGTCTTTTTGGCCTTCATTTGGGAGTGTTTTACAGTTGTTTTGCACGGGTCCCTCATCCACTCTGCTGGTCCCATGGGTCAGCCGCTGACAGCAGCGTCTCCTCTTCCACCTCTCTTGCAGCCGACCACGTGACTGCGCGTGTGCTCCTGGGAGTTGGAGGCCTGTTAGGACTCATGACCACCTACCCCTCCCTGGTCACCTGCAATAGACTCTGGTACACAAGTGGGAAGTAACTTGTTTGTTTTTTGTTTGCTTGATTTCTACAATGTATACCTGCATGTGAATGGGGGGGCTTTTGTTCTGTTTTCGGTTTTTGTTGTGTACCAGCTCTGTTTACAGGTGGCCTTGAGGCCCCTCATGTTTTTGTTTTAATCCTGTTTTTATTTATATTTTTTAAGTTGAAATCACGTCTCCACCTGGTTGAGTCCCCAATTTTCATTTAGTGTTCCTAAACCGCGTGTGTTGCCTCACTAGTATCTATGGCCCGAATGTTAACAACTCTTCCTTCTTTCACAGATTGTTCACCTCACTTTCGATTCACTTAGACTCCACAAAAATTACAGGAGGTAATATTAATCGGATTCTGGATCCAGGATATCTATAATTTTCACAACTCTTTGTATTGCAAAAAAAAGATGTCTACTAAAAGAAATAAATAAGAAAAATATTACTGTAAGTCAATATGCGAATCTGCTGTTTGATCATATCAGCTTGGGAAAAATGTCAGCCAAGAGTTCAAGTAACTTGGATAGAATTCAGTCTCTCTGGTCTCACGACTTGGGAGGCGGGGTGCCCGGGCATTGCCGCTCCTTGTCAATTTACTTGGACATAACACGATTGTCTCTTTTTGTTCCAATACCAAAATGTCTTTTATGTTTTCTTGAGTACTTGTCAAAAAATCTTGAACATATACCTGCCTTTGCTCAACAGTGGCTGGGATAGGCTCAAGCAACCCCATGAAACCTGAAGGGATTCAACACATTTAGATAATGGATGGACCCCCCCCCCCTTTTTTCCCTCAGTGTACTTCCTTATAAAAGTATTGACTCAAATTTTAGAAAAAATTGCATTTTTATAATTTTATTTTATTTTAGCTTCTCACATTTCTTCTGTTCATCATGTGAAATGATTAAAAAACAACAACACAAAGACTGATTCTTTTACTGCTCCAATATTACGCATATAGTGATAGACTTGCAGTTGCCCAAATGCTTTTACATGAACACCAACATGAACAGTGACCTCAGATCAACTCTGCTGCCTGACGTAATTTCATAATCTCTTTTGGGACAAGTCCAGACAGCTTTCTGCTGGCATGTAGATGCCACAGGCGTTCCTCTGTTTTCTCTGGATCAGGTTGTGCTTGGCTCTGTCTTTCTGTTGGAGCAGTAGGTCTGGATGCCTGTCGACAGTCAGAAAATATAAATTCTTACTTCAGCTTTCCTCCCTTACAGTACACAAATCCTGTTCATTTTCACTAGTTAAATCCCTTGATGAAAGCAAAAATTAATACACAGCTTGCTGTTCCTCAATAGCTACCCACTTCCCATCTTTAAAGGGAATACTTCTTCTTTTTCTTACCCTCCATAAGGAACATAAGAATAATGTAGTCATCAAAATAAAAACGCACTTCACTGCTGTTTTTCCCCCCACTGCAGCAGGGAATGTAGCATAGCCCACAACAAAACAGAAAATGGGCGGCGTCTTACTTTGCACTATTGTGTGGTAGGCTTCAGCAGCTGGCGAGTCAGGGACTTCCCAGAGAAAAGGCCGTCCCTCATCACAGCTCTGAGCTATCCTCGGGTCCAGAGGCAGCTTTCCCAGCAGAGGTAGATTGAGATCAGCACACATCTTCTCTGCACCGCCGCTGGTTGGAGGGAAAATCTGCGACATGTTCTGGAAAAACAATGATTATTTAGAACTCCACTGCAAAGTGCTTTGTTTATTAAAACTAGGGTCAATCAAACTGTTAATTATAAGCAAAAAAAACATAAACTTTCTCACTTTTAGTTCCTGAAATAATTATTCTACCGAAAGCTTTCCAACTCTAACAAGACTGTGAAATACTTTTCTCCACATGAGGACATTTTTGGTTGATTTTCTCACATTTAAGATGATAACCCAATACAAACAAGTTTTTTCTGCAGCTTATGTGGATGTAAAAGTGTAGAAGTGAAAATGAAGGAAAACCTGTCCTCCCCTTAAATGTCTTTCATTAAAGACCCACTCAGATGAAAACTGGGTTTTTGGTGTTAAACATGTTCTTATGGCATTTTTCTTATGATGTAGGACAAATGTAAAATAAAATTAAGATTAAATTGCATTTCTGAGTATTTAGTTATTCAAATCATTTTAAATCAGGAGCAGACGAAGAAATTAGATTTAAAAGAGAAAATTTTTGTGACATGGAAAATATGATGGCTGAGCCACAAGCTCCCTGCTCCGCCCCACTCTGATGCATCCACTTGTAGATGACTAGATCCCAGTATGTCTTTTTTTTTCTTGTCTGAGCTGGTATCAGGGTCAGAACTGTACAACTGGACAGCTCCAATATTGCTAGCCATTTTTGCTGCACCGCTCATGTTAGTTTGGTGGTATAAGGGGCTGTAAGCTAGCTGGAGAGCGTATAAACAAATAGATGATGGGAAGGGGGATGGGTTTGCTTTGGACTAATGGCCCCGCCCACAACTCTGAGGCAAATTGTCTATGAACTACTGCCGCTTTGCAGATGACTTGTATGCTAGGTTGTCCTAGAAAACTATACAGCTTTTTTTTTGTTTTGGCAAAAATCAGCAAAAACATAATGAAAAGACAACTGGGAACACTTTAAA
Organism: Oryzias curvinotus; assembly: GCA_023969325.1. Lineage (NCBI taxonomy): Eukaryota > Metazoa > Chordata > Actinopteri > Beloniformes > Adrianichthyidae > Oryzias > Oryzias curvinotus. The sequence continues at coordinate 18,365,644 of CM043713.1, read as the reverse complement.
AATAGATCAAAAGATGATCGGAAAAGGTCTTTACAGCCAACCGCGCAACTTTTTTTTTTTCTCTTTGCACACTGTGTTTTTCAGTAACCTTGCATTTAGGACAGACAAAGCTACTCATGTTCTCCACTACTCCAATGATGGGCAGTTTGACCTTCTGACAAAACCTGATCTCCTTCCGAACATCTTGCAATGACACCTCCTGCAAAAAAAAAGACAGAAAAACAAAAAATAATTTGTTAAAATGCATAAACAACCAGACCATACCAAGAACTGCAGTCTCATTTTCCCCCCTTGAGTTTAGCATGAGCTTTGCACCACAACAACAGCAAAGAATGAGGAAGTACTGCTGCTGGTTTCATTTACAGGAAAAACAAACAAATGATACCATGTTGATCATGTTGATCAGAAGTAGTTCGTCATTGAGAACAAGTAAAACTGAATTGATAACAAGTTGCTTTATTTCACCAGTAACCAAAAAAGCCAAGGCCACAACGCTTAGAGAAGACAAGCCATATAGCTTGAAATTCTGTTTGGGCCAATGTCCTCTTTGATGGGCATAGCAAAAAACAAAAACCATCTCTGTCCCTGCCTAACTACAAAAATAATCTCTATTTTTATCAGTTTACTTCCGAGTTACTGTAAGTTTCTACCATAAACACCTACCTTTATCAAACGCATTACCACAGAAAGTTTACTCACTCTTCAGCATGCCAAACCAGCCCTGCTGTTTCACCTGCCAACTGTTTAGGAGTGTTGGCGTTTTTAAAAGACTTTTTTTTTTACTTCTGGAACTGTTTGGAGGTTTAAACTGTGCCACATTTGTAAGGAGCATCCATTTGTGGGATGCAAATAATAAAGGATTTGACTTTGGCAAAGACTATTCAGCACAAGGCAATAACAAAGAAGTAGTTTATAAAACCAAAAGTGATTGTGTTTGTTTTTATTGTTTTACATTGGAGTGAGTGGGGAGTAACTTTGGTGCATGAAGCCACCAAAAAGGTTTTTTTTTTTCTTTTGGCAGACATCCGGCTCTACTTCCTTTGGTTTTTTTTAAATCTCCCTTAAACAGGAAATGAGATGTTACCTTTGATAAGGACAGAAGACTCAAACACCCTTCAACACGTTCAGTTTTTAAAAACGTATTTTATTAAAGGGTATTGGGGCCACCATAAAAAAAACAAATTTATGAGAATGAAGTAATAAAATTATGAGAGAAGTCATAAAATTATGGGAAAAAAAGTCGCAAAATTACTAGAAAAAGGGTACTTTTACGAGAATAAAGTTGTCATGAGAATAAAAGTGTAAAATTTACAAGACTAAAGTTGTGAAATTATGAGGAATAGTCAGATTTTTACTAGAGTGTGCAACTATGTGTAACAAAGTCAACATTTTACAAATTAAAGTTCTAGGATTAGAATTTATGGGATCAAAGTCAGAAATTGATGAGGCTGTATACCAAGAAAAATATAAACAACAGAGAAAAGAAACCAATCTTGTGTTTCAGTCTGAAACGTGAGTCTACATTATTTTATTATAAGTATAAAGACATTACATATAGTTTGCAGGCATTTTCAGAAGATGATTCTTTGAAAAAGCATGACTTTTTCATTGTAAAATTATGCCTTTAATATAATTTTACAAATTAATTCTTGAAAAATTAAGAATTTTTCTTATAAAGTTACAACAACCCTGACCTTTTCTGCATCCCAAACGGGTATAGTGAGATATATACAAGGTAAAACTACCAACAAAATTTGTGTTTGTTAAATTTAATACTGATGTTAATCCACTGTATACGTACTGTAACTTTACAGGTTTTCTGGTAGCAATGGAAGGCTGGTTGCTGCATATTTTGCAAAACGTTTTTAGTTCGTGGAAACAACTTTCACAATAAATAAATTTTTTAAGTTGGGCATTTGTTTTTTTTCTGTTCTTTCATTTTTTTCATTGGCTCTTCTCTGCGCAAATAAAATTAAAAAAATATATATATTTTTTCTTTTTTACTTATGACTAGTGGTTTCAATATAGCAGTAAAATACTATGTGTTACCAGGTGGACTGGACACCTTAAGGAGGTAATAGATGTACGTAAAACATGTGACCAAGGAAAACATCTCGACATGCATCAAAACTGAATCAAAATAGATGTAGTGGAAAGAAACCAGTGGTTTTTCAAAATAAAGTATCCTTCAGAATCAGATAAACATTCAACATTCTATCATTCTTTTAAGCTGTGTGTAATCAGGCTCAGTATTTTTCAAACATGTTGCATGCAAACTGATTTTTGAATGTGTGAAGATGTCAGCGAACGGAGCATGCTCGCTTTCCAAGCCACCAGACATGTACAAACAGTGCAGAGTGACTGATGCAGCCAACGGTGAGAGGTGAAATTTCCCTTTGCAGATAGTAGTGATCCCCCCCCCCCCCCAACCGCCAATTTTTCATTTTGAAAGATGAGGCATGTGTCGCCTGCTGACTGCTGCTACGATAGCCAAAATGAAAGCTTTGTGGCAGGGACTGCCTTTCACCACCTGTGGTGTTGTAATGATGACTGCTCCATCAACATGGGTGGAGCTGAGATACTGGACAACTGACAGGTGTTCATCAGAGGTGCCAGGGGGAGTGTCCACAATGAGGTAATCCAGTTCCCCCCAGTCCACATCCCTTAAAAACTGTTTGATCATCCCTAAAAGGAGGGGGAAAAAGTACACTGGGGCTCAGTGTTGGGAAGTCTGGAAGATGCAACACAAAAGTCGTACATGCATTTGAACTCACCGTTCTTCTTTGGACCCCTCCAGATCACAGCGTCATCAGGGCTGCTGAGTAGGAAACCGATGGACATGATTGCCAAGTTGTCCTCCGCATACTGCAAACACAACCAGACACTATAATTCCAGAAATACTGTGTCCTTAAAATCACTTCAGCAAATGTAAAAATGTTAGACTCACCACAGGAGACCAGCCATTCCCACTTTGGTGAACCTGTATCAGTCATAAACATAGTTTTGACACTTTAGCAAGCACTGCACATAACATATTTATTTATATTTATTTTTACTTATTTAAAATGATAAAGAATTTTTCAAAGTAAAAAATTTAAAAGGTTGCCGGTAGAAATTAGAATACTGTTGGGTCAAGGAGAGGAGGAAGGTGAGTTCAAAGGAAGAGAGAAGAGGAAAGTCATACAGTCAGGACCATAAATATTTGGACAGAGACACATTTTTTCAAATTTTGTTTCTGTACATTACCAGTGAATTTTAAATAAAATGACTCAAATAACGTTAAAGTGCACACTTTCATCTTTTATTTCATGGGTTGAACAAAAAGATTGCATAAAAATGTGAAAGACTAAAGTACTTTTAAACACAATCCCTTCATTTCATTGGCTTGTAAGTAATTGTCAAATGAAATAACTGAAAACAAAATGGTCATTACTAATGTTTGGTTGAAAAGCCTTTGTTTGGCAATGACAGCCTGAAGTCTTGAACTCATGGACATCACCAGATGCTGGGTTTTCTCCTTCTGAATGTTCTGCCAGGCCTTTACTGCAGTAGCTTTCAGTTGCTGGTAGTTGCTGGTTCTGGTAGAGGTTGATTTTGGTTTCATCTGTCCAAAGAATGCTTTTCCAGAATTGTGCTGGCTTTTTTAGATGCTTTTTAGCAAAGTCCAATCTAGCCTTCCTATTCTTGAGGCTTATGAGTGGCTTGCATCTTTCAGTGTACCATCTGTATCTACTTTCCTGCAGTCTTCTTTTTATGGTAGACTTGGATATTGAAACACCTACCTCCTGGAGAGTGTTGTTCACTTGGTTGGCTGTTGTGAACGGGTTCCTCTTCACCACGGAAATGATTCTGTGATCATCCACCACTGTTGTCTTCCGTGGACATCCAGGTCTTTTTGCATTGCTGAGTTCACCAGTACTTTCCTTCTTTCTCAGGATGTACCACACTGTTGTAGCAATTTCTCGCATTTTTTTTCCCTGTTTTCGCAGCTTAATGATGGCTCCTTTCACCTGCATGGAGAGCTCCTTTGAACGCATGTTGTCTGTTCACAGCAAAATCTTGAAAATGCAAGCATGAGTCCTCTAATCAACACCAGGCCATTTATCTGCTTCACCCATAATGACATAACAAGGGAATTGCCCACACCTGTCCATGCAATAGCATGGAAGTCAATTGTCCAATCATGAAATGAAGGGATTGTGTTTAAAAAATGCTTTCGTTTTTCACATTTTTATGCAATATTTTTGTTCAACCCATGGAATCAAAGCTGAAAGTGTGCACTTCAATGGCATCTGAGTTGTTTTATTTAAAATTCACTGTGGTATTGTACAGAAACAAAATTAGAAATAATGTGCCTCTGTCAAAATATTTATGGTCCTGACTGTAAATGCTGGACTGAGACTAGGGACTTTGGAAAGAAAAAAAAAAAAGAAAAGAAAAAAAACATTACGAGAATAAATGTATACAATATGAGAGAAGTCATAAAATTATGAGAAAAGAGTCGTAAAATTACTAGAAAAAATTCGTACTTTTACGAGAATAAAGTTATAGAGTAAAAGTTTAAGATTTATAATACTAAAGTTGAGAAATTATGAGGAATAGTCAGATTTTTTACGAGAAAAAACTCATTGAATTGTGTGTAACAAAGTCAACATTGTACAAATTAAAGTTCTAGGATTAGAATTTATGGGACCAAAGTCAGAAAATTGATGAGGCTGTATACCAAGAAAAATATAAACAACAGAGAAAAGAAACCAATCTTGTGTTTCAGTCTGAAACGTGAGTCTACATTATTTTATTATAAGTATAAAGACATTACATATAGTTTGCAGGCATTTTCAGAAGATGATTGTGGATGGAGGCTAACAACCAACAAAATCTTTGAAAAAGCATGCCTTTTTCATTTTTCATAATTTTACAGATTAATTCTTGAAAAACTAAGACTTCTTTTAAAGTTACAACTTTATTCTAGTAAAATTACGACTTTTCTCAATTTTACAACATTATTCCTGTAATTGTATTTTGTTTTTTGGTTTTTATGGTGTCCCTAAAACTCCATTGTATGCTTAGTGGGCTCCATGTTTCTATTTTTTTCTTTATAGATAATAAAGCAAGTAACCAAAAAAACAGTTTCTGGAGTTATGATGGTGTGTGAATCAAATTTCTTATATTTAAATAGTCATCATCTAATGATATTCAAATGATTTATATGGTTGAAACCTGACCTTGACCTTAGAAAAATGCTGAGTCAAGGCAAGAGGTCTAGAAGAAGACCAAAGACGAGGTTTATGGATGCAGTGAACAAAGACATGAAGGTAGCTGGTGTCAAGAGTAGAGGATGCAGACGACAGGGTTAGATGGGAGGAGCTGATTCGCTGTGCCAACCCCTGAAGGATAAAGCTAAAAAGGAAAAGAATAATATTGTAGCTAAATGTTCAGTTTTTTGCTAAAATGTTATGTATGGTACCTAAATGATATGCATTGTATATAAATGTAAAATGTTGTACTTGAATGTTACGTATTGTAGCTTAATGTTACATGTTGTACCTAAATGCTACATATTGTACCTATATGTTATGTATTGCACCTAAATGTTTATGAATTATACCTAAATATTACAATTGTACATAAAGTGTGGGTGACATGGCCTATTTTAATAAGCCAAAATATAGTAAATAGTCTCTATTTCATGTTGCGATTGTTTTTAATATTTTTCGAAAAAGAATAAATAGCGAAAAACGCGATATAAACAACGAGGACGGCCGCCGGCTTCACGCATTCCGCCGAATTCGCGCCGTCCTGTTTGTGACGTAACGAAAGGCAGACAACATGGCTAGCTGAACAGAAAGATGAAGAGGAAAGTTGCGGAGATTATCATGATGATGAGTCACTTTTGCAACCGTATCGATTCGAACCCTTTTGCGAAAGTGAGGAGGATATAGCAGAAAGTAGTAGGTCTAGCGATCTCTTGAAATTGGTGGGGATTGCGTTCGGTTTCAATACTTTTTTATATCTGACATGCATTCCCATATCTTTCATGAGCTGTGGTGTTTCTTCAAAACAGTCTGCCTCAAAATGTTCGCTGCATAAAGTTGACGAAGCAGTTGGCACCCAATTCGCCCTCGTTCGCTGAACTTGTTTTGTCCATTGTTTCAGCAGCTTTCTTGTTTTGGGAATTTATACACAGATACACTTTCACTAGATGTATTGCTACATCCAGCTGCCACACAACGACTTGGCATGTTGATGATTAACAGATTTAAACACGAGAGAAACGAAGACTACCTGTTTTGTTTACATGCTGTCCGAAGTGGAACTACGAAAGTCAATGCCTTTCGTGACGTCACAGGTCATATCGAGTTCACTTCCAGCCTGCGCTCTTAGCGGCAAATTCAAATCTCTCATTCCTTCGAACGATGTCTATTATTCATATGCTTCGGATTTTTTTCGACGCTAACTATTGGTATCAATAGAATCAGCGTTTAAAGGGCTTTTTTATTTGATAAAGTTGTTCAAAGCATGGCATCCACACTTTAAAGATACTGAAAATGTTACATTTGGACAGAACTTTCCTGTTCTCCCTCTAAACCCATGATCCTGGGAATGGATGGACCACAAATATCCACATCCAGCAGCGCTACCTAAAAACAAGATAAAAAATTAATAAATTACATTTAATGTGACTAAATTTATGCCATCTTTTAAAATCATACAAAATCAGCAAATATTTTAATACTGTCTGATTAACAAGCGTCAACATATGTGGGAAAAATGTTGTTTTTGCTTGGAAAACCTGTTAAACTAACTTTTTGGTCTTGTAGAATCAAGTTTTTTTATTGGTAAATAATCTATTTAGACATAAGGATTAAAAACAATTTGCATCATTCTAGCCCACCTTTGTTGAGATCAGTGTTGACTGTAAAAAAAAAACAATCCATTACTCCTGGCAAAGTTGTTCAGTTTTCCTTCCAACTGACAATTTAAAACATCAACAGATTTAATGGGTTTAACACTAGTTACTCATGAACATCTTGGTATAGAAACACCTCCTGGTTAATTGGCAAAAGTCCAGAACTGGTTTTAAGATCCTCCTTATGGCTCTTAGTCCTACGTATCTTTCAGATCTTATACCATGCAGACCCTCTAGAACCCTCCAAACCAAAGATTCTGGTTTGTTAATAATTTCCACAGTGGAAACCTAAGATGCACTTTAACTGTGGAATGGTCTCCTGATGACCTAAAAGCTAATCCTCTGGAGTTTTTTTTTCTCATTAGAATCTTATTTAACTTTTATGCAAGAAAGATCATCACTGTCAATTCAGCAGAAAATATATTCCATATATTACATAAAATATACATTTATATTATCTACAAGAAAAACAACAGAAAAAAGATGCGCAGACCATCTCTCAGGTGCTTTTTTTTTTGGGTGACCCATCACTATTTGATAATCTTCCTTTGAATTATGCTGAATGGGTCCAGACAGCTTTAATATTGGGTCATAAACGAATTTTTTCCGCAGCGTAAGTCCCACTTGCACCCCATTTTCCTTGTGGCACAACTACCTTGGTAAACTAGCTGCTCTGGAAGGTCTTTCTTACAAACTGGTAGATAAGATGGATGACTTCTACCTGAAATGGGACAACTTAATTTCTTTTTTGTGCGTGCTTTCTTTTCTGTGGGGTGGCAAGACTGTATTTAAATTTTCTTTTAATCCACTTATTGCTCTCGCTTGGTCACATCTGTTTTTTTTTTTCAAATACTTTTTTTTTCATGTTGTGCTCTTTAACACAATTAAACTGTAAATGTCTGTGAATTTGAATCGCCACTACCGGCCTTTGCTATTGTTACATGAGGCAAAGACGCGACCCACCCAGTCCCCAGAGTTTTTCCGATTCAGTGGTTGACAGGTGTTTCCTGAAGTAAGGCAATATAAGCTTTTGCAGATTTAATAAATGTCATTATTTTCCTTCTTTTAATTGGGTGGTTAAAAAAGCAATAAAATTAATAAAATTCAAAGTGCCCTGTTGGTTTGCAAGCATCTCAGATTAAGCATTGAACATTAAAATAAAGAACAATGTAAATGAGATCTGATATCATCACTGAGTGCCAAGTAAATGACCTGATAATAACAGGAACAAAATATGAACAACAAACAAAACAACCGTTGCTTAGTTCCTTAAAACTGCACCAACAAAACCAAAAACCTTGTGGGCAGTGATTGCAGCCATTGTAACAGACCTAGCGAAAGCAATCACACAGCAGCAGGAAACTAACATGAAGCCTAAAACAGCATTGAGTCTTAAAAAATAAAAATCTATATTTATTTATTTATTTTTTTTACATATTTAGCTTTTTAAGAATGCATGTTCATTTCCACTGTTACCTTACTCTGTTACGATTCTAAAGAAATTCATTCATTCATTCATTCATCTTCTTTACCGTTTTATTCCCTTTCGGGGTCACGGGGCTGCCGGAGCCTATCCCGGCCACTTGGGCGAAGGCAAGGGATACCCTGGACTGGTCGCCAGTCTGTCGCAGGGTAGAATATCCTCATTCACACACCCATTCGCACTCACACTCACACCTATGGTCAATTTAGAGTTGCCAATTAACCTATGAAGCATGTTTTTGGACGGTGGGAGGAAGCCGGAGACCCCGGAGAAAACCCAAACATGTACGGGGAGAACATGCAAACTCCACACAGAAAGGTCCCCGGTTGATGTTGTTCCATGTTCCCCCAGCTGGGACTTGAACCGGGAGCCTTCTTGCTGTGAGGCAAGAGCGCTAATCGCTGCGCCACCGTGCAGCTTTTCTAAAGAAATTGAAATTGATTATTGCTTCTTTTTTATTTATATTTATATTTTTTCTATTTTTAAATTATGTGTGATGTTATTTTATTGCTATTGCTATTGCTATTTATTGTTATGTAAAGCAGACTGTATTAAATATATTTATATGAAAAGTGATTTATAATTAAATTTGATTGTTCTAAAAGTCTATGTATCTCATTTGCTTTGACATGTACATGAACTTAAATCTAAATTATTTTAATAAAATGTTTGCTTTAATTATCTAATAATCTAAAAATATCAGAATAGACTTCATAACTACAAAACATGTAATAGGTTTATAATGATAGATTAAATTAAAAGAACTTATGTTGATTAAAGCAGTGGTCCCCAACCACCGGGCAGCGGACCGGTACCGGGCCGCGGACAGTTGGCACCGGGCCGCGGAGCGGTCCTGGGCTGCGGAAAATTTTGGCACCGGGACGCACAGAAAGAAAAAATAATTTCCATTTTATTGTTTTTTTTTCTCGAAAAAAACGTTTTATTTTGAAAAGTGACCGGATTCTCTCCATTACATCTGTCACACTTAACGCACGTCAAAGTCGCGACACCAAACATCAGGTTATACACCCCGCTAAAATTAAACCTAAACAACCAAAATGAGCAAAAAACTAACTTCTTTAGAAAGTTGCTTTGACAAGGGGAAAATACGTTGTACCGGTCCACGGTGACAAAAAGGTTGGGGACCACTGGATTAAAGCACTCTCTATACAAAAAAATTAAGGTGTAGGACTATGAGGTCACAACTTTTATCAAAATATTAATAACAATAATTTTTATTTTATCTTACCATTCTTAAATTCTCAAAAACAAATATCAATCTGATGAAAGTAGCTGATTACAAAAGGCCACATTGGATCTACTGAACGGCCACCAGAGGGCAGTGTTTACATAGAAGACATGTTTTTCACATAGGAACAATTGGTATAAGAAAAGAGGCTCAGTAACCAACCCTTGTGCTATCCTAGGCACTTTAACATTGGGAGTTGGGTCATGATGATTTGTGATCTTCACTGGTGTCCATAGATTACATGAAATCTTCTTCACCATATCCACCTTTATCATGGTCGGGATAACACGTCAATGTAAGGGTGGGATCATAGGATAGCACAAGGGTTAGAGTGGGTAAATACCTGCTTTGCTGTAAGTATCCATTCACATAATGAAGTTTGGAGATAAATTCATAGATAAATTACATCTAATTGAATCCTAACTAGTCATTTTTCTTAGTTAAAACTTAAAGTCCAGGGGCCTCATTTATAAACGTTGCGTACGCACAAAAGAAGGCGTACGCCACTCTCTACGCAATAGTTGAGATTTATAAAAAGCAAACTTGACGGGAAAATGTGCGGTCCTTCACGCAAGCTCTGACCCAGGCGTACGCACAAAAACGGGTGAAATGACGGCGACACCGTCGGCAGATGGAAGAAACACGTGAAAGTGAAAATGACAATACTGCGTCTCAAAAATAACATGAAGACTTCACAAAGCAAGTCTCACAATGAACAGCTACACAAACACCCGTTTGATCGATCAGCAGTGAAACAAACAAAAAAAAATCAAACGAAAATTACAACAGAAATTCAAATGAACACATATTTGCAAAAAGTAAAGTGAAATATGTTCTGCAATATCGGCATGTTATGCAGTTAATCCTCATAAATAATATAGTTAACAGAACGAAATAATGTACTAAACTGATATTCTCGTCAATGTGTCCGTCTGGAGGAGCAGATATAGACAAAGTCAAAATCAGGTCAGCTTTATTGTCAAATATGCTGCATCCGTAAGACATACAGCACAGATGAAACTGCTTTCCCACAGTGCAAGCAGCATATAAAATAATAAATAAACGACTTAAAAATACATTCTTTTAAAAACAATAAAGCCGATAGAGCCGCTGCGTGTGCACGCGCCGCCAGATGCGTGCGAATCAGACAGACAGACGTATTAATTGTCCACTGGGGAAAGTTGTTTTCAAAGTAAAACATTTCTTCGTAAGCTACAGAATTATGGCATTCATGCAGATGCCTTTAGTTTGTTTTATTTTTGATAAAACAATGTATGGCGTATGTCTCAACCATTCAGAAAGCAACAAGAAATTACATTTGCGCTGAACAATTTCCCATTTCCACGTCGATTATTACCGACATCTGTAGCTTGTCAGATGCAATTAAATGGATGTAAATAAAATGCCCCATCACAATGCGTAATGACGCACAATGGCTGATCTTGCGCTCTTAGAAGATGTGGCAAATGGAAGAATTCGGAGGGAAAGCATCTTTAGGCAGCAAGAAGACTTGCTGGCAAATGAGGACCAGTGTACCAGTGGCTTATGAGCCGGTTCCGACTTCCTCGAGCCGTCCTGTTGGAGCTTTTGGGGGTGTGTCACCCGGTGCATCAGGTGCGTCGTGCCCCCCCCTCCCTCCGCCTCTGTCACCACTCCACGTAAAAGGGATTCCCCAATAATCGCCGCCACTCTCTCATCAAGAGGGGTCAGCTCCGGTGTCCCCTGTCCCCCACCCGTGGCAGACACTCTCAATGCAGCGCCAGACGTTTCTCTGCCTCGACTTTGATGTCCGCCTTTTCGGCATTAGTAATGCCCACACTGTGCCCTCCAAACAACATTTTTCTCCTCTTTTCCACCTCGCCAGCGATAACTTCTACTTCACATCGAGTGAAGTTACGTTTTTTTTATTTTCTCTCGATGTTTGCCATGTTTTCGCTATCAATGAATATTCATTTGTGGGCGTTTCACGGACTATTTATGGGCAACTATGGGCGTGTCATGAAGCCGCAAAAGCTGCTCAGCATTTAGAATTGGTTGTGATTTCTTAAGGGAAGGATGCGTAGGATGTGCGTGCGCACGGTTTTATAAATCCGAATATTTCTGTGCGTACGCACGTCCTATGTTTCATCCGTACGCCACTTCTGACGCAAATCCTATGCAAAGTTTTATAAATGAGGCCCCAGCTCATTAGACCAAAGTATAATTTTTTTTGTAAAATCCTACATACAATAGACCAGGGGTGTCAAACTGATTTTCACTAAGGGCCACATCAGCATAGTGGTTGTCCTCAAAGGGCCAAATATAACTTATACATGTGAGTAAATGTAATGAAAAATGGATGTAACTACTCCTTAAGTAATTATTTATTTATTATAACTTTTTAAAGTGACAATTACAGTTGCATAGAAAACATATGTTTACTTGTTACTTTAGCATAAATCCTTTTACATTTCATTCTGTCAAGTTAGTTTATATGAGGTTAGGTTATATGGACAGTGTTTAAGTCCTAAAGTATTGTTGCCATATCCCCCTAGATATGAATAAAAACACACTGATTTTTATTTTTTATTTAAAATTTTTTTAAAACTTTTAATTATGAGTTTGACACGTGCAATAGACAGTTAGGAAAAAATAATATGAGACATTGGCTGACTCCGCAACTACGTATGACAAGACAAGAAGACGCAGTAGCAGCTGAGTTTATGCGGAAAAGGAAAGGCTTGTGTTGGGAGATCTACTCGAGGCTGAGCGCAGCAAATTCCAGAGATGACGGTGAAAAGCTGTCCATCCTCCCCCTTTACTGGGATGCAGTGCCGGCGAGTTACGCCACACTGGGACTGCAGGACTTAAACTTGGCCCGAGGTGTCTGCTTTCACTGATCTTTGGAGCCGTACAGCAAAGAGACGGACTCTGATGATGAGGAAAGGGAAGCCGGCGTGTTTGATAGAAATGTAGTCCAGCTGTTTCAGAAGATGACGACTTTGATGGATTTTAAATGCTGATTGATGACTGAAAAAATAAATCACAACCAACTCAGTTTTAGGCTCGCTGCCTTTTTAAAACACACCAGCATGCACATTTCACCGGTATGTTTGTTAACGTTAAATACAGAAAAAAACGCTCAAAACTGAAACGGCGCCGTTTAATCCAGTGCTGTTGTATTGTAGGGAGAGGAGTGTGTTATTAAATAATATGACTTTAATTGTGTGTTTGTGTGTGTGTGTCTGGCAGGTCAGTGTGCGGTGTGGCTCTTTGACTATCACAGTTAGAAATGGCGGCTCTATGTGTCAAACTTGTTCACGCCCCCCCTAGTGTTAGAGCAGGGGTCGGGAACATTTTTGGCTGAGAGAGCCATAAACACCGCATATTTATAAATGTAATTTCGAAAGAGCCATACAATAATGCAGCGTCCCTGTCCCACACTGAGGCACAGAGACTTAACCTCTTTTAAGGTTCTTTATTCTGGTTACTGCAGACCGCAACAAACGCCGTACAATTAGTTCAGCAACTCCTGAATCTCTCCCGCCGAGACGAGAACGCTTCTCCCATTTTTATATTCCCCTGCTCCCGCTCCAGCCCTCCCATTTCCCTTATTCGGCCCATAGCTGAACACCATTGGTCCAAATTACTTAACAACAGGCTGAGCGACAGAACTGAGGGCCAATCAAATCTCTGCTTTATGTGTTTAATGAACTCAAGAACTTTTAACGCGTCCCAACAGCAGACCCAACTCAGTCCGCGACAATATGTTTAAAACTAAATATTCAAATGAATGTGTGCATTTGATGTAATTTCAACACTTTTAAAGTACAATAAGTCTGTGGATTCTTTTTAATAACATCGTTATGCTGTTGCTAATTAATGATGAGTATTTCTCGTGGGGGTTTTGCTGATGGTCTAGTCTGGTTGATACGTGGTGAGTTTCTGCTTCATGCAGGCGTTGAGACTTTAAACGTGATCGTAGGTCTGAATGTTCTGTAGATGTGAGAAAGACTGCTCACATGCAGACGCGGAGCCAAACACACACTCAAACGCTGCAGTGAGTGACGGGCTGTGGGTTTTACGTTTTTACAATCCCTGCGCGATTCACCTGCTGCCTGCACCCCCCAACCCCACCCTCTGCTTTCTTCCTCACACATCCCGTCCCCGTAACTGCATGCTCTTTCTCAGAGACGGGAGCGCGCAGTTTTAGGCACGGCAATTCACAGTTTTCCGGCTGGTACAAACCCTGTGAAATAGCAGATAATAGTAAACTGATGGAGCTGGCGCAGATTTTTCTCTAAGCACCGCTACTACTGGGCGCCTCTGGCATTGTATCGCGCCCGAGAAGGACTGGTCTAATGAAAAAAAAAGTACAATTAAAGATTTGTCTGCGAGCCACATGTGACCATCAAAAGAGCCATATATGGCTCCCGAGCCATAGGTTCCCGACCCGTGTTAGAGGCTTTCATAGAAAAAAACGGCGGCTGTAACATGGATTAAAACATTAACCAACGACCCAAAACCAAGGCAAGAAAGTGCAGCGGGTTTTTTTGTGATGTAAATTTTTCTCATGTGAAAATCACTTCATTTGTTACCATTTTAATGCTTTTAATCCACGTTACAGCAGCTGTTTCTTTTCTATTAAAGCCTCGAAATTAAAGTCCCGCCTCGCTGCTTGACATGTAAATTTTAGCCAATCAGATCAACCAGAAAGGTCCCTGCCCCCAAGTGACAAACACACCTCTGAACACCGCCCCCCCTAGTGACAAAAACGCCCCCTTAACACTGAGCATAAATCCAGGTGAGGGCGCAAAAGAGAACTGACCGCGCGGGATCTCTGTTCAGTTAGGATGCAGCCGTGCAGTTTTAAAATGCGGGGTCGCTTGGTTAGAATTGCGCCTGCGCGGTTGTGAGGTTCACTCACTCAGTTCCTAAATACGCCCGCTCAGTTGTTTTTAAACCCTTTCACTTTATGGCAGAGATGTGATTCCATAAAGCGGACAACCTCAGCCTTCAGTTCTAAAAATGGAGGTATGTTTCAGGGTATGTCAAGTTGCCATAGCAACTCATGCTCTAAACATAACCTGGTCAGAAGCAGGTTTTGTTGAAGGTTAGTTGGTTTCAGAGAGGTGATGGAGCGAGGCGTGTCCATTTGAAGATCATTTAGTGGATGAAGAAGCTCAGATAATATTTTTTCCACCGTGAGAGGATGATAAGACCACGTATGGATTTTGTAAAGATAAACTTTTTTTTTTTTTACATTGATCTCACTTAATTATTTGCTTCAGTTAAGATAAAAATTTTTTTTAAGTTCAGTCAACTTAAAAATAACACGTAGGAGTGTTGGGTTTCCGGTCAATGGCGTAGGAGTGTGTTGCGAGGAGCTCCAAGCTTTTTTTTAAAATATTTTTTCCTGTCAGCCCTCTACAAACATCACGCACAACAAAACCTCCACAGAAGCGTCTGTTCCCTCAACAGTGAAAGGTAATTTCACCTAATAATGGCGTCAAAGAACACTAAATCCAAAAAGGAGGAGGCCGGCCTGACGCTCGAGGCCATCACCACGCTGCTGGAGCAACACCGCGAAGCGCTAGCCACTGAGTTTAAAACTTCCTTCAACCTGTTGAACTCAAAGCTGGACCAAACACGCCTTACGGTGGAGGATCAGGGACAACGTGTTTCATCTCTGGAGCTGGCTTCGGAGGACCTGAGCCAGCGGGTGACTGACCTCGAGGATTCCCTTAACACCCTTCGTGAAGCTAATGCTAAGCTCAAAGCTAAGGTGGCGGACCTGGAGGGACTGAGCAGACGTCAGAACATTCGCAGCTTAGGGGTTCCGGAATCAACCGAAAGCGGCTCGCCGTCTAAATTCTTCTCTGACCTGCTTTGTAAGGTGTTCGGAACAGAGATCTTGCCGACCCCGCCAGAAACCAAACGTGCTCACCGCTCCCTGGCAGCAAAGCCGGCGCCCGCGGCCGGTCATTGTTCGTTTGCACCGCTACTAGGCTAAGGAGCTCATCATCAGAGAGGTGCGCCGGCGGGGGAAGCTGGAATTCCAGGGGAAACCCATCCGCGTTGTGGAGGACTACAGCCCCGAAGTCGCCGCTCAGCGGGAAGAGTACAGGACGGTGATGACTGAGCTTTATAATCGAAGACTCAAACTCGCTCTGCTTTACCCTGCCAGGCTTCGTATCACTTTGCCGAATGGAGAAAGAAAATGGATCGCTTCGGTGGATGAGGCAAACAGATACATCAGCAGCCTCCCCCGATCATCTGGAGCCTCCTAACACGGCCGTCAGTTAGCTGAGCTGACTAGGTAAACCCAGTGACTGCCTCCATTCTATCTGTCTCACCCCTGGGTAAATAAGGTATATTTTTGTATACACAGACTAAACAGTGTTGTGTGTGGACACACTTTTTTTTTTTTAAAAAAAGCTCAAAGTTTGTTTGAGGAGCTTGAACCTGCTTTTCTCTTTTTCGTTCTTCATTCTTTTTCTTTGTTTACATATTTAATTACATTGCCTCTCGGAGCTCAGATAGGTTGTTAGAAAGGAAGAATAATTAAAATTAAAAGTTGGTTCTGAAGAGCTTGCTGCTGTATTTTTTAGCAGCTTTCTGTTTGATGGGTTATGGGTGGGGGGTGGAAGGGTTTCTGTCACTGCCAAAAACACCAAATCATTGTTTCTGCCACATGTTGGCTACCACCTTTGTTCTCTGTGCTGCCCTGCTTTTTTCCCACAGTTACATGCATCCAACTGTTCATACCATAATTTTTATTTCAGACTCACATGGTGAGTTTCATAAATTTTGTAAGCTGGAATGTTAAAGGTTTAAATCACCCCATTAAGCGGAGAAAGGTTTTCTCTCATCTTAAACAACTTAAAACAGACATCGCTTTCCTGCAAAAAACGCATATACGTAGTTCAGACACCAAGCGTCTCCTAACAGGCTGGAAGGGACAACGTTTCCACTCCTCCTTCCAAGCAAAGGAAAGGAAAGGGGAGTTTCAATTCTCATCAGCCCTAATATCTCTTTTGAATCTTATAGCGTGATCTCTGACAAACTTGGCAGATATGTTATAGTCACAGGAAAACTGTTTAACAAACTGGTTGCATTAGTGAATGTCTATGCTCCTAACTCTGATGACTGATTTTTTCAAACAACTGTTTTCACTACTGCCTGACTTAAACATGTTTGCTCCTATTATTGGAGGAGACTTTAACTGCTGGCTGGACCCAGTCCTGGACCGCTCCTCTAAAAAAACCAGCACAGTAAGTAGACCAGCTGCCCTCTTCAAAGCCTTTCTGTCAGACTATGGAGTGTGTGATGTATGGCGTACTCTCCACCCTAAAGATCGCGACAACTCGTTCTTCTCGCAAGTCCACCATACATATACTAGGATTAAATTTTTTTTTTGGATCACCAGCTAATACCACTGGTACATTCCTGCTCTTACCAGAGCATAATCATCTCTAACCACGCCCCCATTGTTCTGAGTTTGTCGTTGCCTGACATTCCACAAGGCAACTGATGCTGTCAGATGAGAAATTTGTGCAGCTCATGGAGAAAGAAATCAAGTTTTTTTCTTGCTACCAATATCTCCCCTGAGATGTCCAACCTAATTGTCTGGGATGCCCTTAAGGCTTACCTTCGGGGCCAGATAATCTCTTATACTGCTAATCTGAAACGAAAATCTTTAAAAAAAACGCATAGATTTGAGCCGTAGAATCAAAGAGATAGATGAACAGTATGCCCAAACCAAAGATCCCAATCTATTTAGCGAACGAATGGAACTTCAAACTAAACTGAACTTACTTTTAACTCATTCAGTTGAATGCATGCTTTTAAAAGACAAGGCTCAGTTTTATATCCATGGCGACAAACCAAGCAAGCTGCTAGCCAACCAACTCCGTGGAGCCAGAGCAAACCAGAGCATCCCTGAGATTCCCCTACCTTGTGGTCACCTAACATTAGACCATCTAAAAATAAACACCGCATTCAGAGACTTTTACTCACAACTTTACACCTCTGAGGCCCAGGATGAGCATGATACTTCTGCTAACTTTCTAAATGCACTCGACCTTCCAACGCTGCCACCAGATCTTAGAAAGGTACTAGACGAGCCCATATCTAACTCCGAAATCACATCAGCTATTTCTTCTATGCAGTCTGGCAAATCTCCAGGCCCTGATGGGTTTCCAACAGAATTTTCTGCAAAGTTCTCATCTTTACTTTCCCCACAGTTGTGTCTCGTGCTGTCTGACTCTTTCAGATCAGGGTCTCTTCCTAAATTGTTTACTAAGGCCTGCATCACCCTTAAGGCCCGTACACACTGGGACGAATTTCGCGCGCGATATTCGCCGACGTTTAACGCCTCCTGACTAAACAAAGGGCACCAATGTGAGTGTGCTCACCGACGCGAAAAAACGCCACGCGTCAAAGCGTCACTTTTTTTGGTTTGACGCGCCGCGTCGAAAACTATGCAACCAATGAGAATGGCGCTTTTGCACATGTGTCTGGAGCTTCTGAAGTTACAGTAAAACACAACTTGGGGGCGCTCAAACACAAAACTGCCTTTCTGAACACACATACCAGCAAAGAAGATAGACGCCAAGTAGTCTACACTGCCGCAAAGAAATAATGACGGACATTCTAAAATATCCCCGAAAACGCTCATGATACATTTTCAGCTCTTGTACCAGTCGATAAAACTCACCATGTTCTTCTCTTCTCGTAACTATGGGATGTACCCAAAATCAGCGTCTTTTCCGGCGTCTTTCATCATTCAACAGAACAATAATTTCTTCATCATTGGAACTGGAGCTGAAGATACTGGTGCTAGAAATATTCATGTTTTCTTTGTATGATTCTGACAAGCGCGTAAATACTGGCTCTCTTCTTCTGAGTGAAAGGCAACCACCTTGTGTACAGGAGTATTTCTGTTTTACATTAAGCGCCGTCTAATGTCAGGGAATGAAATTCCATGTTGGCTCGGCTCATCGTCAGCGAAAATTGCCTGGGTGTGAACACAAAAGACGTGGCGAAAAACGCTGGCGAATAACGCCTGGCGAATATTCATCCTGGTGTGTACGGGCCTTTATTGCTGACTGTGCCTCATACAGGCCAATCTCACTCTTAAACACAGACACAAAGATCTTGGCTAAAGTGCTGGCTCGTAGGTCGGAGAATATCCTCCCTATAATCATCTCAAAGGATCAAACAGGTTTCATTAAACACAGGCACCCATATTTTAATATAATCTACATCTCTCCTGGGGGGGTCCCTGAGTGCGTTGTGTCTCTCGATGCCAAAAAAAACCTTTGACAGAATAGAATTTAACTTCCTTTTTGCAGTGCTTGACAGATTTGGTTTTGGTCCCAATTTCTCTGCACGGATTCAATTGCTGTACTCATGCCCCACTGTCTCAATCTGCACAAACTCCCAACTGTCAAAACCCTTCAATTTACACAGAGGAGCTCGCCAGGGGTGTCCTCTGAGCCCTCTGCTTTTTGACTTAGCTATTGAACCGCTTGCTGCAGCCCTCCGAGCCTGTGGGGACATAAGTGGTATTCGGAGGAACTCTACAGAACACAAAGTATCATTATATGCTGATGATCTTCTGCTTTTTATTTCAAACCCAGGGACCTCACTGACTTCGGCCCTGTCGGTGCTCAGTCAGTTTGGGAAACTGTCAGGTTACAAACTGAACCTCGGCAAAAGTGAGTTCTTCCCCATCAATAGGGAAGCGTCCACTCTGGACTACTCAAGCCTGCCTTTTAGAGTGGAAAAACATAAATTCTCATATTTGGGAATATCGATCACAAAGAAACATAAAGATCTATTCAGAGAAAACCTCATGACCTTACTGAACCAACAAAACAAACATTGGCACAGTGGTCACCTTTGTCTATGCCGCTGGTGGGCCGGATCAATTCTATAAAGATGAATATTTTGCCCAGATTTTTATACTTACCTACTTACTTTTTTAACCAGCTCGACTCAATCCTCTCCTACATCTGGCAGGGAAAACGTCCTCGTCTTAGTAAAGTTCACCTGCAGAAAACCAAGTCTTCCAGTGGGCTTGCCCTTCCAAATTTTCGACTTTATTATTGGGCTGCAAATTTGCGATGCATGGCATTCTGGTCATTCTACGCTGACCGATCTGACTCCCCCGACTGGGTGGAGCTGGAACTACACTTGAGAGGAAACACCTCTCTTCCTACATTGCTGGGTTCTTCTCTCCCTCTCCCCTCCACTACAGATATTTGTAACCCAGTGGTTAAACACTCTAAGGATATGGGTTCAGTTTAGGAAGCATTATGGTCTCTGTGACTTCTCACTCTTGAGCCCTATTGCTTCAAATCATCTGTTCATACCTTCCCTTCATGACAGGGGTTTTTGGGAGTGGCACAAGAAGGGCATTAGAAGATTTAAGGATCTGTTTGTGGATAACACCCTGGCCTCATTTGAGCAGCTAAGCAGAACATTTGGTCTTGTAAAATCAGATTTTTTCAGGTACCTTCAAATTATACAGCATGTTCTCTCTCTCAGGCCTGGCATCGTCACTGTACCTGAAAAAACAGCTGTCGAGACCGTCCTTTCATTGAACCCGTCCCACAAGAGACTTATTTCAGTTCTATACAACCGGCTGACAAACCTAAAAACTCATTGTGTGGGCCAGCTTAGAACAGCATGGGAGGGGGATCTGAACATGTCCATATCTTCAGAAACCTGGAATTTAATGCTTAGACAAGTGAACTCCTCATCTCTCTGTGCTCGCCACTGTCTAATTCAATTTAAAGTTGTGCACAGGTCACAGGTCAAGTCTAGACTATATCACATCTACCCAAATATCAGTCCCTACTGTGATAAATCCAAAACTGGGGTAGTCACACTTATTCACATGTACTGGTCTTGTCCGTCTCTCAGCGGGTTCTGGATGGCAGTGTTTCAAACTCTATCCTGGATACTCAAAGTCTCGCTGCAGCCAAACCCTCTAACTGGCTCTGTTTGGGATCACGGAAGAGGGGGTGACTAACCCGAGAAAAACGACAAACTCTGTCTTTCGCCTCCCTCTTGGCCAGACGTGCAGTCCTGGTTAGGTGGAAGGATGCTGCACCCCCGACTCACAAGCAATGGTTGGCAGATGCCATGTCTAGTTTGCAACTCGAGAAGATCAGGTTCTCACTCAATCATAACAGCAGGAACTTTCAGGAGATGTGGGGCCCCTTTCTGGAGACATTTCAGCAGATATGGGAACGGGGCAACCAGGGTGCATTACCGTGTTGAACATAGACCGGCTTTAAACCTATTTTGCGGTGCCAGTGAGGTACCCAGCTAAAGAGTGGGCAGTGACAGAATGGGAGGGGGAAGGGGAAAGGTTATTTCATGTGTTTTGTTCTGTTTTGGTGCTGTTGGCTGTATTTAATTATTTTTCTAAATTTGTATTATTATTATTTTTTTTTAATGTCTATTCCTATTTTTATTATTATTATTTTTAGTTCTGTCAAGTCCTACTGTTTGCTACTGTGACTTTGCACTATGTATGTCTTTATGTCATGGAACAGTCAAATAAAAAGATTTTGAACAAAAATAACACGTAGTTATCAGACATAGTTATTTTACTTTCATTCAATTAAATTAATTCAATTAAGTAGGTGTAACTTTGGTGCTACTGTTAGATTGGCAGCACAAGGAATTGTGGGATACCATTCCCTTTGGCTGTCTGGACGGATTGGGGTTTAAGTGTGGGTTTTTGACCAAATGTATTTAGTTGTTTAGCTGTTTTACTGTGTTTTGCTTAGTTATTTTATCCTGTTATGTTTGATTCTTTCTGCTCCATTACTGAGAGGGAGGGAGAGGATGATTAGGTTACTTAGCACCCCTAGTGCTGAATGTTGTAGTAAGAACTGAATATAAAGTCAGAATTATGATTAAATAAATGCATGCTTCACATTGCAAATCCACACTGCATCATTCATTTTAATGTGATTGTTAGAATGTGATCCCATCCAGCTGATGACGGGCGCAAAGCATTACGGATCCTGAGAGACTATTATCAGAACAAAGGAAAACCTCGGATCATCAGTCTTTACACCGAACTGACTTCACTTAATAAGGCGGAGAATGAAAGTGTGACTGAGTATATGATTCACGCTGAGACCACGATCACGGCCTTGAGAAATGCCAGTGAAACCCTGAGCGATGGCCTGCTGGTCGCTATGGTCTTGAAGGGGCTACCTGAATCATTCCAACCATTTGCCATCCATGTCACACAGCGAGATGAGACCGTGTCTTTTGCCTGAGTTCAAAACAAAGTTGCGCAGCTATGAGGACACTGAAAAAATGCGCGCTACCGCAGCAGGTGAAAACGTGATGAAGGCAGAGGTACACCAGAGAGGGAGACCCGCCAGCCCAGGTGAGCGAGGAGCAGAGAAGGACCTGACGTGCTACAGATGCGGCATGAAAGGACATCTGGCCAGAACCTGCCGGCGCAAGTTGTGGTGCAGCTTGTGCAGGAGCAGCACACACCGGGACAACACCTGCAGACGCAGACAGCGCAGAGAACGGGACGATGCACGCAAAGCCTGCGGTGAGGTGGAGAGCCAGGATAAAGAGTTTGCCTTCCACCGGATAGGTTTGATGGTCGATTGCGGGGCGACTTCACACATCATCACCGATCTCCGGAAGTTCAGACGCTTTGATGGGAACTTCCAGGCCGGGTCACACTGCGTGGAGCTGGCTGATGGAACAAAGTGCAAAGGAGTGGCGGAGCGCCGCGGTGACGCGGAGGTCTGTTTGATTGACAGCAGAGGCAGACGTGTGACGGCTGTATTGAAGGATGCTCTGTACATCCCATCATACCCACAAGACATTTTCTCGGTGGGAGCAGCAACAGCCAGTGGAGCCACTGTCATCTTCAAGAAAAGGAAGGACGTATTGCTTCACAGAGACGGTACGAAATTTTACATTTATGTGCATGATGGACTGTATTATTTGCATACAAGTAAAAATGAAACCTCTGATGACCAATGCAAAAGGTGTTTTGACATGCAGACATGGCATGAAATTCTGTGACATTGCAACTATGCAGATATTCAGAAGTTGGAGAATGTCGTTAATGGTATGAAATTCAAGGGTTCAACTACTAAACCTCCTACCTGTGAAGTGTGCATTGAGGGTAAAATGTACCAAACTAGGAATAGAGATCCTGATGTGAGAGCTAAAAGACCTTTAGAAGCTTGTTCATACCGACTTGGCTGGACCAATATATCCAGAGTCCAGAGATGGTCACAGATATGCTGTTTCATTCACTGATGATTTTTCTGGTGCAGTTATGGTGTATTTCATAAAGAATAAGAGCGACACTGTTTTGGCTACAGAAAGGTTTCTAGCTGACGTTGATCCATATGGGAATGTGAAATGCTTTAGGTCTGACAATGGCACTGAATTTACTGGAAAGGCTTTCCAGGACCTTCTTCGTAAGCATCGTATTAGACACGAGACGTCAGCTCCTTACTCGCCACACCAGAACGGAACTGCGGAGCGGAACTGGTGCACTCTTTTTGATATGGCTCGATGTATGCCTATTGGAAGCAATCTACCCAAAGAGCTGTGGACGTGTGCAGTCCAGACTGCTGCTGTAGTAAAAAACAGGTGTTTTAACCAGCGTATTGAGCAGATACCAGTTGAAGCATTGACGGGTAGACGGCCTAACCTGTCCAGGATGCAGTTTGGCACAGAGTGTTTTGTCTACAAGCAAGATAAAAGAAAACTAGACCCAAGAAGTGTAAAGGGTGTTTTCCTTGGTTATGATAAAAACAGTCCTGCATACATTGTTTATTTACCAGACACTAGGAAAGTGCAGAAGCACAGGCTGGTGAAATTTTTGTCTAAGACATGTGCTGAGCAACAAACCCAGACCCTCCTGACACCTGTAGATGACTTCACAGAATATATGACAAAAAGTCGAGTAAGTCGGAAATTACTCCTTTCCCAGCACAACCAGAGGACATTAAACATGAACCACAGTCCAGACGTTACCCTTCTAGAGAGAGAAGGAAGCCAGATAGGTACACCGACTGTACAATGACTAAAACCCTGATTGAAGACGAAACGGACCACCTGCGGAGTAATATTGATTATTGTTACAAAATCACATGCAACATACCAGTTTCATTCAGAGAAGCTGTTACCTCTGATAAATCTAGAGAATGGGCGAAAGCAATGGATGAGGAAATGGCCTCATTAAGGGAAAACCATACGTTTACTTTGGTAAAGTTGCCTGAAGGTAGAAGTGCAGTGGGGGGCCGATGGGTGTATGCCATTAAAAACAACGTCGATGGAACGGAGACGTATAAGGCTCGATACGTTGCCAAAGGATATAGCCAGAAGATGGGATTGGACTATGAGGAGACACTTTCTCCTACAGACAACTTAACCAGTGTTAGAGTGCTGATGCAAAAAGCTGTTCAGGAGAACCTCATCCTGCATCAAATAGATGTGAAAACAGCGTACCTGAATGCACCATTTGACTGTGAAATTTACATGGAACAACCAGAGGGGTACGAAGTGAGGTCGCACACAAATAAAAAGTTGTTTTGTAAGTTGGAAAAATCCCTGTATGGTTTAAAGCAATCTGGCAGAAACCGGAACAAAGTGCTTCATGATTATTTAGTCCAAAACGAGTTTGTACGAAACCAAGCTGACCACTGTGTTTACTGTTCATGACACGGTTATTTTGATAATTTGGGTGGATGATTTAATCATTGCAGTGAGTGATGAACATGTATTGAATGTTGTAAAGAACAGCGCAAATGTAATTTCTTGTTGCTTTCTGAATGGTTGAGACATACGCCATACATTGTTTTATCAAAAATAAAACAAACTAAAGGCATCTGCATAAATACCATAATTCCGTAGCTTATGAATAAATGTTCTACTATGAAAACAACTTTCCCCAGTGGACAATTAATACATCTATCTATCTATCTAATTGCAACCTATGCAATTCCGCCAGACGGACACATTGACGAGAATATCAGTTTTGTACATTATTTCGTTCTGTTAACTATATTATTTATGAGGATGAATTGCACAACATGCCAATATTGCAGCGTACGCCTGGGTCAGAGCTTGTGTGAAGGACCGCACATTTTCCCGTCAAGTTTGCTTTTTATAAATATCAATTATTGCGTAGAGTGGCGTACGCCTTCTTTTGTGCGTACGCAACGTTTATAAACGAGGCCCCTGGTCATCTGGCGCAGCAACCCATCACTCTCCTTTTTGGTCAAATAGCCCTTACACAGCCTGGAGGTGTGTTTGGGGTCCAACAGTGTCACCAGCAAAGCACCCCCACACCATCACACCTCCTCCTCCATGGTTCACAGTGGGAACCAGGCATGTAGAGTCCATCTGTTCACCTTTTCTGTGCTGCACAAAGACACGGTAGTTGGAACCAAAAATCTCAAATTTGGACTCATCAGACCAAAGCACAGATTTCCACTGGTCTAATGTCCAGTCCCTGTGTTCTTTATCCCAAACAAGTCTCTTCTGCTTGTTGCCTTTCTTTAGCAGTGGTTACCTAGAAGATATTCTACTATGAAGGCTTAATTCACACAGTCTCCTTTTAACAGTTGTTGTAGACATGTGTCTGCTGCTAGACTTCTGTGTGCCATTGACCTGGTCTCTAATCTGAGCTGCTGTTAACCTGCCATTTCCAGAGGCTGTTGACTCGGATGAACTTATCCTCCGCAGCAGAGGGGACTCTTGGTCTTCCTTTCCTGGGGCAGTCTGCATGTGAGCCAGTTTCTTTGTAGTGCTTGATGGTTTTTGTGACTGCACTTGGGGACGCTTTCAAAGTTTTCTCAATTTTTCAGACTGACTGACCTTCATTTCTTAAAGTAATGATGGCCACTCATTTTTCTGTACTTAGCTGCTTTTACCTGCCATAATAAAAATTCTAACAGTCAATGCAGTAGGACTATCAGCTGTCTGTCCACCTGACTTCTGCACAACACAACTGATGTTCCCAACCCCATTTATAAGGCAAGAAATCAAACTTATTAAACCTGACAGGGCACACCTGTGAAGTGAGAAAAATTTCAGGTGACTACCTCTTGAAGCTCATCAAGAGAACGCCAAGAGTGTGCAAAGCAGTAATCAAATCAAAAAGTAACTACTATGAAGAACCTACAATATGACATTTTCAGTTGTTTCACACTTTTTTATGTATATAATTTCACATGTGTTAATTCACAGTTTTGATGCCTTCAGTGTGACTCTACAATTTTCATAGTCATGAAAATAAAGAAAACTCTGAATGAGAAGATGAGTCCAAACCTTTGGTCTGTATTGTATATGGACATAGTTTACTCTGAAAGGGTTATGAAAAGCTTAGTATAGGCCCTTTAAGTAACTATCACTAGAAATATAAATAAAAACAAATCAAAGATTACCTCCTTGGTGCCGTCGCTTGCCAGGGCTCGGGCCAGTTGAGCACTAAATGTACTCTTCCCCACGCCTCCCTTACCAGACAACACAAGGATCTTATGTTTGACACTTGAAAGCTTCTCTCCTATTTCTCCGATAGCTGAGATGAGACAGGGCAGAAATAAATGGTTGGGTGAATAATTTTAATTCCACTACTTATCTTGTGGTGTAGCTAATTTTTGTATTTATTTTAGAGATTAAGTTAAGATCACTCATACCAGGGTCGGGGTTTTTTCCGGCTCCAGAGGCGCACAGCGTCTGGTTGGGACAGCCCTGACATGATACAGCCTTTCCTGCTTGTTCACTTGCAGTTCCTGGGCAGTCTAGCAAAGTATCAAAACCCAGCATGCTCGTATTTATCAATACCTTGGTCCATACATATCAGATCAAAATCATAAACGGGTTTTAGTTTGGACGGTCAACCATACACAAAAAGAAACCGCGCTATTTAGTAATTTTATGCTCATGTTTTCACAACATCTTAGATGGCATTTCTATTATTATCAATGCAGATAAATACTGACGCTTTCAAAAATTAAAAAACTAATTTAAAGTAAAAAATAAACAAAAAACTTTGAAACTAAAGCTTACGTTTTGGTGCATTCTCCGGCGTGTCAGACATGTTTTGTTTGTGCGTCCTGTGACTCCTTTTTCTTCTTTGGCGGAAGGCACCAACGCCAAGGTGCAGTATCGCCACCTACTGTGTTGGAGTGTTAGTCGGAGGGACGTGTCCTTTTCCTTACGTTTTTTTTCTTCAAAAAACTTGATTAACAATTAACTTAGTTTAAATAAAACAATAGCAACTACATAAACAACATAACCAAAAATATGATAATGACCATTGCCTAACATAAAATATATGTAGAACATAAAAGTAAATGAATAAACATAACACACACACACACCCACAATCACACACACACAGACACACGCACGCAAAAAGAAAAGAAAATAAACCATCCAAAGAGTTTTGTACTTGTTAGGGGTCCTCATTAAGTTTAAATTTCTTAATAAACCAGGTAATTTCAAGCCATTCTTCTTTTTCATATAATTGAGTGATTGAAAATTAAAACAAAGCTCTTTATGAAAAGTAATAAAAAGTGATTTGGTCTTCAAAAATGTATGTTTGTGAATATAAAACTTTCCTTGCAATATGCAGAATAAAAAAACAATATTTTATGGTCTATTAAATATTACCACCCCACATACATTTTTGGAAGATTTTGGAAGAATACTAAAAGCAGAACTCTTCCCAAAATATTTTTATAACTCTACAGTAAAAGAATAAATTATCTCAATGTCATTTAAACAAAAACCGCAGCCATTCTCTTCAAACCCAAAACGATGTCTCAAAACTTCCTTGGATGGGTAAATATTGCTAATTCTAAAATGAATGTCTTTTACTTTGGTAAAATAGAAAATGCAATGAAATTCAATCTTTTGTTTTATAAGAAGTTGATTTTAATCGTACCATTTAAACATTCAACATCAGTAGCTTTAAGTCCTCTCTCCTCACAATCCATTAACATCACAGTTTTTCCAATATAATGAGTTTTGTATTTCCAAATGATCTTAAAGTTAATTTGATTTATGTCTTTAATTGCAGGTTTAGGGAAGGATAAAGAATATGCTGGGTATATTCATCTTGATAGAGATTCCATCTTCACTAGAAACACTTCACCAGAAAACAAATGTATTGACTGGACCACAAAGCTAAGTTTAATTAGCATTTATCTAGAGTTTTCCTAAAGTTTAGATCTTCCAATGATTTGGTGTCTTTGGTTAGGTGAATACCCAGATATTTAACTAATTGTTGTTAAAGTGGAGTCTTTTATCTGCAATAATTCACATTTTTTCAGATTGAATTTCAGACCAGCAATCACTCAGCGAACTGAGTGTGTCAAGGCCACAGGACAAAAAGATCTTCAAATCAGGGGTTTTTATTTTACCGAACACAAAACGAGATGGGCTCAAATTAAAATGGGGTCAACTTAACAAAAATGTAACTGAGAAACTCAATAACAAAACCTCAAACCAACTGAACCAAAACTGACCCACCAACAGGAAACATTAGAGATTTTATACTGGCTGATCAGACCAATGGGGAGGGGAGCACAAATGCAAAACATTCAAAACCTAAATATTAACTAAAGTAGTAAATTACTAGCAATTTAATGCTTTAACCGAGAAACTGAACTTATACTTCAAAACAAGTTTAACATATTCCAAGAAATGCAAACAATAGTCCAACATAAGAATAAACTTTGTCTTCCCCCTCCATCTTCTCCGATGGAAGTGTTCAGGAAGTTGTCCATGCTCCTCCCTTTCCACGTCATAAGGAGCTCCTCCCACTGCCACATCATCAGGAAGTTTCCCACCTCCTGCCTCTGCCCCAGCATCAGGCCTCAGACTGAACTCAAAAGAATAGAATTACTCAAAACAATACAAAATTAACTAAATGTGTGCACAAGTCATTAAGTTAATTTTGTTATGTAATGTGTGAAATAAAATGAAATGGTTTATCCAACAAAGAAATTTAACAAATGAACTTAACTTAACTGTGGGTCAGTGGGTTCTGCCCTCACACACCCTCCCCCTCAAGACTCTCGCTGACCCAGCGAGAGAGGAAGTCCGCAGTGGCATTGTTCCTTCCTGGGATGTGGTGGATGGGGAAGCAGTACGGTTGGATGGCCAGGTACCATCTGGTAATCCATTTGTGTCCTTCATCCTTGCCATCCACTGTAGGGCTTTGTGGTTGGTTTCCAGCGTAAACTCCCGTCCAAGAACGTAGTACTTGAAGGAGTCTAGGGTCCACTTTATTCCTAGCGCTTCCTTCTCCACGGTTGAATAATGAATCCAGTTAGGTCCGTGAGCAATGCTACCCTAGCCGAAAAATTAGGGATGAAACAGTGATAAAAGCCAGCCATGCCCAAAAAAGATCTTAATTGCTTCTTAGTGACAGGCAACGGACAGGACTGAATAGCTGAAACTTTGTCAGTTCGCGGTTTTCTCATTCCATTGCCAATGATGTAGCCCAGATAGTTTCGGGTTTAGCAAAGACACATTTCGAAGGATTGACAGTTAGTCCCGCCCCCTGGAGACAATCCAGCACCCTCTCCAAATGTCCAAGGTGCTCATCCCAGGTATTACTGAAAACAACAATATCATCCAAATAGCCTGCAGCAAACTCTGAAACTCCACACAGTACCTGATTCATGAGGCGCTGAAAGGTGGCTGGAGCTCCATGAAGTCCAAAGGGTAGAACAGTAAATTGAAACAACCCCCATGGGGTTCGGAAGGCAGTCAGCTCTCTGAAGTGACGAGTGTGGGATCTGCCAATAGCCCTTGCACAAATCTATGGTGGTGAGGAACTTGGCACATCCCAGTCGCTCTATCAGATCATCAATACGAGAAGTCTATGCAGAATCTAATGCTGCCATCTTTTTTCGGGACCAATACTACAGGACTGCACCACTCACTCTTAGATGGCTCAATCACACCCAGAGAGAGCATCAGATCCACCTCCTCCTTCAGGTTGGTCAAAAGGCGTTCAGGTAACCTGTAGCTCCTGCGTTTCATGATAGCTCCGTCTTTTAAGATGATGTCATGCTGAATGATGTTTGTTCGCCCAGGGTTGTCCTGGAACACCGGTGTACTGTACAAGGCTCTCACCTGAAGTTGCTGCTCTTTAGAGAGATGATCTAGATCTTGATTTGGTGAGAGTGTTGAGGAAAGGTACTGCTTATCCACCTCATCCTCTTCCGGGATCCCTCTGATAAGCAGAACTTGTTGATCCTTTTCAGCCCTTTCCACCCACTCTTTCAGGACATTAACATGAAGTAGCTGGGCGGAGCGTGATTGTCCAGGTGTTGAGACACGATAGGCGGTCTGCCCAATCCTCTGCAAAACCTCAAAGGGGCCTTGCCATTTTGCAAGCAACTTGCTATCGCTGCTGGGATGAAGAACCAGCACCTTCTGGCCAGGACTGAATGACCGCTGACGAGCTGACCGATCGTACCAGACCTTCTGCTGTTTTTGAGCCTCTGCCATGTGTGCTTGGCCCAGCTCACTCATTTTTTCCAGCCGTTCCCGCATCTGAACAACAAAAGAAACAACATTAATAGTCTCTGAATGAGGCTGATCCCCTTCCCACATATCTTTGAGCAGAAGGAGAGGGCCTCTCACTTCGTGTCCGTATAACAATTCGAATGGAGAGAAACCAGTGGAGGCTTGTTGTACTTCTCTGTATGCAAATAACAGGTATGGCAACCACTTATCCCAATCTGTTCCTCATTGACAAATTTCATTAGCATTTGCTTAATGGTTTGATTGAAGCGCTACGTAAGGCCATCTGTTTGAGGATGGTAGGCAGTGGTTCTTAAGCTTTTGATGCCCAAAAGTTGATATACTTGTGACAACAACGTGAACAAAAAATTGGTACCCCGGTCAACTAAGATCTCCAGAGGCAACCCAATTCTGGAAAAAAAATTGCACCAGGCAATAGGCAACTTCTCTAGCCTTTATTGTCTTTAGAGGGAACACCTCTGGGTATTTGGTGGTATAGTCAGTTATCACCAACATGTACCTATTGTCCGACTTGCTTCTTTCTAATGGTCCGACAATGTCCATTCCTATCCTTTCGAACAGAGTGCTAATCACTGTTGTAGAGGAGCTCTGGAGGGTGCTCTGGTAGAAGTTAGTTGGCACTGAGGGCAAGTTTTACAAAAAACTGCAATATCCTTACTCAAGCCAGGCCAGTAGAAATGTTTCCTAATGCGGTTCATGGTTCTGTGCTTCCCCAAGTGGCCAGCCCAGGTAATTGAATGTCCTAAAGTCATCACAATTTCTCTGACAGCATCAGGAACCACTAGTTGAAATGCTGACCCCTGCTGGCGATAGAGAATGCCTTTCTTCAGAACAAAGTTTTCTCCACCATGATTTTGCATTTTCTCAGTGTTTTTCTCCTCCGTTTTCTGGAAAAGATGTTTTAGGGTCAGGTCATTGCATTGCAATTCAACAATGTTGTCTGGGATTTTGAAATTTAACAGCAATTCTGGCTCAGGGTCATCAGAGGGTTCAACAGCAATGTGTTGGAACTTCTTCCTCCTTTGCTTACGGGACTTACGAGACTTCCCGGGTGTAGCCTCCAAGTCTTCATCAAAGCAAGGTAGAGCACTGAGTGTTGGAAGTGGTTCCACATGCTTAGCTCTCGCCCTTGTCACTGCAACATTACATGAATGGTCAGTGTCCAGTAAATCAATAGTACAGGGAGGTCTAAACCCAACACAACAGGAAAAGGCAGTTTATCAACAACTCCAACATTTAAGAGATATGTTTGATCTGTAATTTTGATGTAGACATCTGCTGTGGGATAGGACTTCTTATCTCCATGTACACAACAAACTGGAATTGTTTTTGTAGTGACCAGATGAAGTGAAATGAATTGCTGATGCACCAGAGTCTGGTCGCTGCCAGTATCAATGAGAGCAGTCATTAGTTCTCCATTTACTTCTACGGGTGTCAACTTCACTCCAACTGGAGGCCCATCAGGTGATTCACAGCGTGGAGCAACACACATTTGAGTGAGCTTTGTCTTTTTAGGACACATGGGTTTGGTGTGTCCCTCTACTCCACATAGATAGCAAATTGGTACTCTGGCTGCTGATTTGGAAGGTACACTGGCTGGTTGGCCTCCCCTTACCGACTGCATACCCACATTACTGGCTGCTCGTTGCCGATACTGAGGAGCTTGTTTGTTGCCATCTTTCTCCTTCCAGGCAGTATAACTCCATGGTTGTCCTCTGTGGTGGGCAGCAACAAACACCTCCGCCATCTTAGCAGCTTCTGCTGCTGACTCTGGTTTATGTTCTCGTATCCACACCTGCAGCTCAGGAGAAAGCATCCTCAAGTATTGCTCCAAAATAATCAGTTCACCAATTTCATTAGCAGTTTTACCCATTGGCTCGATCCACTTCAGGTAGAGCTCTTTGAGCCTGGCATAAAGCTCTCTTGGGCTTTCATCAGCATGTATCTCCAGAGAACAAAATCTTTGTCTGTAGTTCTCTGGGTTGATGTTAAACTTTGGCAAAATTGCAGCTTTAACATTATCATAATCCAGGGCCTCATCAATATCTATTTGTACATATGCAGCTCTAGCCTTGCCCGTGAGTAAAGAGATGAGATGGAAAACCCATTTTCTTTTTTGCCACTGACAAGCGAGCGCAATCTGTTCAAATGTGATTAGATAATGTTCCACATCATCATTGTCTGTGAATTTTTCTAGTCGAGGCTCATACAGACAGGACTGACCTGATGGTAGGTGTGTTGGATCATCAGCCATATTACTGGGGTTTACATGAGGAATGTCAGCAGTCTTCGGATGTCCCCGGTTGGAAAGTTCAGGCTCTGGTAAAACCAGTTCAGGTGTTGAGGTGATACGTGCCTGAACTTCCAATTGCAGGAGTTGAAACTGATGTTGGAGTGCCCTGAATCATTTTTCTTGTCGAGCACTTTCTTTTATTTGCCTGGCATCTCTTGCTTCCTGCTGACTCATGTGAGACCGAAAAATGGAGACCAGGGGCCTCATTTATAAACGTTTCGTACACACAAAAGAAGGTGTATGCCACTCTCTACGCAATAATTGATAGATAGATAGATAGATAGATAGATAGATAGATAGATAGATAGATAGATAGATAGATAGATAGATAGATAGATAGATAGATAGATAGATAAATAGATGTATTAATTGCTGGGGAATGTATTATTCCACTGGGGAAAGTTGTTTTCATAGTAAAACATTTCTTCATAAGCTACAGAATTATGGCATTCATGCAGATGCCTTTAGTTTGTTTTATTTTTGATAAAACAATGTATGGCGTATGTCTCAACCATTCAGAAAGCAACAAGAAATTACATTTGCGCTGAACAATTTCCCATTTCCACATCGATTATTACCGACATCTGTAGCTTGTCAGATACAATTAAATGGATGGAAATAAAATGCCCCATCACAATGCGTAATGACGCACAATGGCTGATCTTGCGCTCTTAGAAGATATGGCAAATGGAAGAATTCGGAGGGAACGCATCTTTAGGCAGCAAGAAGACTTGCTGGCAAACGAGGACGAGTGGCTTATGAGCCGGTTCCGACTTCCTCGAGCCGTCCTGTTGGACCTCTGCGGGCTTTTGGGCATCTGGCACGTCGGTGTCCCCCTCCGCCTCAGTCACCACTCCACTTAATAGGGATTTGATGTCCGACCATTTCTTTTTTATTTTGGCAGTGGTCCAAGGTTGTGAGGCTACAGCACTTACGGCGTCTGCCACCGTTTGCCACTCAAGTGCCTTTTTGGCATTATTAATGCCCACACTGTGCCCTCCAAACAACATTTTCCTCCTATTTTTCCACCTCGCCAACGATAACTTCTATTTCACATTGAGTGAAGTTACGTTTTTTTGATTTCCTCTCTGTGTTTGCCATGATTTCGCAATCAATGAATATTAACTTGTGGGCGTTTCACGGACTATTT
Organism: Oryzias curvinotus; assembly: GCA_023969325.1. Classification (NCBI taxonomy): domain Eukaryota; kingdom Metazoa; phylum Chordata; class Actinopteri; order Beloniformes; family Adrianichthyidae; genus Oryzias; species Oryzias curvinotus. Next base: position 18,331,999 of record CM043713.1, on the reverse strand, counting down.
ATGGGCAACTATGGGCGTGTCATGAAGCCGCAAAAGCTGCGCTACATTTAGAATTGATTGTGATTTATTAAGGGAAAAATCCGTAGGATGTTTTTGCGCACGGTTTTATAAATTCAATTCAATTCAATTCAATTTTATTTGTATACCCCAAAATCACAGCAACAGTCATCTCGATGGGCTTTGAAGTAAAACATGAACTCAAAAGGATCATGAATACAAAGAGTCAATAGGAAAATACTAAAATAAACTAACAAACAGACTAAGCTATACTGGCATCCCTGCCCTTAGACCCCCCTTCGCGGTAAGGAAAAACTCCTAAAAAACCGGATTCTGGAAAAAATATGAAGAAACCTCAGGGGTGCCCACATGAAGGAGGGATCCTCCCCCAGGACGGACAGGCGATTTACCAGAACTCATAGATCTGAATATTTCATATTATCTGAATATTACACTTCAAGATTCAAGATAGGTTTATTGTCATTTCACACACAGTATTTGCGAAGAAGTACATGGGTGAGACGAGATGTTGTTTCTCACTAGCAAGACAGTGCAAAAGAGGAAAAAAATAAGATGAATAAAATATTAAGTGAAATAAATAAAGATAAAAATGATTCAATAAAAAATACAATAGAGTACAAAAGAATATAATAGAGACCAGCATTCAGTGAGAAAAGTGACTATGTGCATAGCAGCAGTTCTTGTTTATGGGGGGGTTACTAGAGTCTGTGTCCATGTATTGTGTCTTCTGGTTGTGTGGGGGGTTGGGGGGAATCCTTGGATCTTATTGCAGAGTGGAGTTTGTGATAGCATGAATGCATAAGGAGGACAGACCATTCAGCAGCCTCACAGTCTGTGGGAAGAAGCTTTTTAGCACCCTGCTGGATCTGCAGCTGATGCTCCTGAACCTCCTCCCGGATGGCATGAAGGGAAAACAGTCCATGAGAGGGGTGCTGGGGGTCTTTGATGATGAAGGTTGCTCTGCGTAGGCAGCGCTGCTCGTATAGCTCCTCCAGGATCGGGAGAGGTGCACCAACAATCCTGCTTGCAGTCCTGACAATCCTGCAGAGCCGTTGTTTGTCTTGAGCTTTGCAGCTGCCAAACCAGGATGTGAAGCTCTGTGTCAGGATGTTCTCAATGGTGCCTTTGTAGAAGGTGATTGGGTGAGGTGTTGGAATTCCAGCCTTTCTGAGTCTCCGGAGGGGATGGAGACGCTTCTGTGCTTTTTTGATGACCATTGTGGAGTTGGTGGAGGAGGACAGGTCGTTAGTGAGGTGCACCCCCAGAAACTTGACGCTGTCGACCTTCTCCACAGCAGCACCGTTTATGGTCAGATGTGAGTGGCGGTGATTGCCAGATGCCCTGAAGTCGATCACCATTTCTTTAGTTTTGTCCACGTTGATCTAAAGGTTATGGGATTTACACCACACTGCTAGCTGCTCCACCTCCATTCTGTAAGCAGACTCGTCATTTTCGCTTATGAGACCAATCACTGTTGTGTCGTCTGCAAACTTGACAATGTGGTTGGTGTTGAGCAGCGCAGTCATGTGTGAGCAGACTGAACATCAGTGGGCTCAGGACACACCCCTGTGGTGTGCCCGTGCTCACTGAGATGGGCCTGGATGTGAGTCTGGCGATCTTGACTGTCTGCACCCTGTCTGTCAGGAAGCTGAATGTCCAGCTGCGGGTTGCCGTGTCCACGCCTAGTAGCCTCAGCTTCTCCACCAGCTGCTGTGGAATGATGGTGTTAAAAGCCGAGCTGAAATGCATGAAGAGGACTCTAGCGTAGGTGTTTTTTCTTTCCAGATGTGACAGTGTGAGGTGGAGAGTGGTGGAGATGCCATCTTCTGTGGTTCGATTTGCTTTGTATGCAAATTGTAAAGGGTCCATAGTTATTGGAAGACTGTTCTTAATGTGACCAAGCGCTCCGGACATTTGATCACAATTGGTGTGAGGGCCACGGGGCGAAAGTCGTTTGGGCAGGTTGGATTTGACTTCTTTGGGACCGGAGTAATAACAGCTGTTTTTAGGCAGGTAGGTACAAATGCCTGCCTGAGTGAGGTGTTAAAAATGTCGGTGAAGACATCTTTCAGTTGCTCTGCGCAGTCTTTCAGAACCCGTCCAGGGATGTTGTCCGGGCCGGCTGTTTTTCGGGGATTGATGGTGGAGAAGGCCTTCCTCACCTCAGCGGTTGACAACTGCAATGCTGTGTCGCTGGAAGACAGCGGGGGCATCTGTGCCTGGGTGGAGTTGTTAACTTCAAACCGGAAGTAGAAGTTGTTCAGTTCTTTTGGTAGGGAGCGGTTGTTCTAGCATATTGCCGAGGGTGGGGACTAGTCTGTGATGTTCCGAAACCCCTGCCACAGTTGACGTGAATCTTTCTCACACATGAAGTGGCTATTCAGTTTTTGTGTGTACAGCCTCTTCGCCTTTCTGATTCCCTGTGACAGGTTTTTCCTTGCCTTACTTCTCCTGTTGACAGTCTTGACCACTGTCATATCATCCACACATTTCCTGATGTAGTCAATGACGGACACTGTATATTCCTGCAGGTTGGTGATATTATTGTAGGTTGCTGCTTCCCTGAAAATGTCCCAGTGAGTGGTTTCAAAGCAGTCCCGCAGTGCTGAACTTGCTTCTTGTGGCCAAATTCTAATTTCTCTGATCTCTGACTTTTCCTGCTTCACCCTGGGTTTGTAGGCTGGGGTTAGCATAACAGCCAGATGATCAGAGTTGCCGACGTGGGGGAGGGTAGCAGCTTTGTATGCATTTTTAATGTTCGTATACACTAGATCTAGTGTATTTGGTCCCCTGGTTGCAATGTCCACATGCTGGTAGAATGTAGGCAGAACTGATGTGAGACTTGCCTGATTGAAGTCGCCAGCCGCTATGAAGAAGGGATAATCCTTTAGAAGTTCGCTGATGTTGTTGTGCAGCTCTGCCATGGCTTCTTTCGCGTTAGCGCTCGGTGGTACATAAACAGCTGTTATGATCACAGCTGTTAGCTCCCACGGCATGTAGAAGGGTCGGCATTTTACCACAGTCCAGGTGTGGCGAACAATGGGTTGAAACCAGCACGGCGTCTTGGCACCATAGATGTTGGTGTAAACAACTAACCCGCCGGGTTAGTTGTTTACCGGTTAGCGAAGCTAGTCTGTCCGCTCTGTGTGTCGTTAGCCCCTCCAGCTGGATTGTAGCATCTGTAATGTTCTCATTCAGCCAGGATTCTGTGTGCGTGGTGGTGGTGGCGGGGTTGGGTGGTGGTCCGGCTTGACTTGGGGGGGTCGTCTCTTTGCCCGTGCTGGGGGTGGTTGGCGGGGGGTGCTGCTTGGGGAGGGTAGGTCCAGCAGTGCTGGATGGGCTGCCCATCTACACCTGGGGCTGGGATCAACCATTTCCTGGCTCTGGGACGGGGCGGGGCAACCCTTTTGGGGCTCTCGGTCGCTCTGGGTGTCATCCGCTGCGGCTGCGGGGTCTGGGGGGGTGGGAGGTGGGGGACTTGTCGGCCCTGTCTGGTGGGGGGGCTTTCCGGGGGGGGGACATTATGGGTACGGGACCTTGGGGGTTTGACGGGTCTGGGTCTCCGCTGGTGGCAATCAGCAGTTGCCCCGGCTGGTTGCCTGCCTTGGGCCCGTCGAGGCCTGACCAGAGCTCTCTCATGGCCGGCGCCTGGGGGTGGGGGCCTGGGCTTGCTCCGGGGGGGGCGGCGCTTTCTGGCTCCTCTCTCTCTGTGTGCTTGATGTTACAGCTCCCGGGGTGGGTCGGGCTGGGCCTGGGGCGTAGGTCCCTCGGGGGATGGGGCCCCGGGGCTGGGGGACCTGGGCCCTATGCTGGGGGGGGCTGGGGGACGGCTGTTTGACCACCGGGGGACAGTCTACCAGCTGTCCCCAACCTACCCTCTTCCTCATATGACCTCATATTAGGGCGAAGGGATGGGGGTTTAGCCTGCAATGCGCCTTGGGGGGGGCTACTTGGCAGTGGTCCCGCTCCCATGGTTGCCGTATGGAGTGGGCCCCCCCTCTTTTGGTTTTATTTGCACCTTAGACATGTAGGGCCCTTGGTAGGGGGGGTGATGGGACATCACTGTGAGTAATCAGGAGATATCCCCTCAGTGCCCTACCCGCTGATTACCCCAATTTTAACTGCACCCCCCTTAAAACACACACCCCTCCCCCCTCAAAATATACATTCCAACATAAACACACACACATGCACACACACCCTCACAAACACACACATGCACACACATTTTGCAAGGAAGGTGGGACCTAGGACCATCTGTCCCCTACCTCGTCCCTGGTGGGGGGTCAGTACCCCCCACCAGGGACGACGCGCTGGGCCCCGCCCAATTTCCAACTGTGGCCAAGCCCGGTCGGGCCATGTTTACAACACCCCTTGTGGGCCCCCCCTTACCCCGGGTGCACCCCTCCTGGGTGGGGTCAGCTGTCCCCTGCCTTGCTCTTTCCTGGACCAACCATGGGCCGGGTGGGTGGCTGCCTGGAGCGCGTCTCCCTTGGGGGGTCCTGGCTTGTACCTTGGGTTGGGGCGGGGAGATGCTCAGAACTCCTGGGTGGTGATGAGGTGCTCGTTTGGGGCTGTGGGCGCCCTTCTCGTGTGGGGCCCTGCATTGGGCCCTCTTGGCGCGGCGGGGGGGCTGCTTTTCTGGTTGGGCTGGGGCGGTACTCTCTTTCCCCCCATGCCTTCCTGCTCACTGGCTCTGGGGCCTCGCAGCGGTTCTGCTGGCCCTGACCTGGGTGGCGGATGTGATCGCATGGGGGCGGTTGTTCTCTGCCTGCTGCCGTGTGGCGTTGGGGGGTTCTGGCTGCCGCTGCGGCGGGGGTCTTGGTGTGGGGATGGCTGGGCACTCTCCCTCCTTCTTTTCACATTCCAACATCCATTTTAGAAGAACATGAGCCACCTGAGCCACCTGAGCACAGGTTTACACTAATAGTTTGCATGATTGAATGAATGAAATATTTCACACCAGTTGGTTAAAAGGCATGCGTGTAAGTATGCGTGTGTGAACATTATATGTATTGTGTACATGTTGACATGTGGACATTTTTGCAGCTAACAGGTGTGTTTATAACATCTGAGTGTGTGTGTGGACAGGCTCCGCCTCTTGAGATTTGTATTACATTGGAACCTTACCGTAATGATAAACATCCAGTAAACTTGTTGCTTTGGGCTGCTTCATGGTTTTATCTCCCCCCTCTCCTATTATCTCCCCCCTCTTCTATTATCACCCTCCTATCCCCCCTCCTATTACCACCCTCATACCCCCCCCCTCTCTAGCATCCCTCTCTCTTCTTCCTCCTTTCCTTTTCCGTCCGGTCCAACACCAAAGATTTTCAAATGTGATTGAAATTAATAAAGTCTGGCCTCAATTACAAAAGGGGTTTATTCAGACATACCTCTGGTGTGTCTGATGATTAATAACCCCTGTTGTCAAAGTAAAATATGTCCAACACAAGAGGCCCTCACCTCTCATCTGTTTGCCCAGCTGTTGGACAGGACAAGTTAAAAATAAATAAATAAAAATAAAAAAACTATGTAGGTGTTGTCAAATGAGTACATGTATGTCTTTCAGCGCGCTGCATGTGTAAGAGAAATGAACGCATGCCGCACATGAGTAAGTGAGAGCACAAGTGTGTTGGGGGTGTGTGAGCATTCATGTTTGGTGTTATGGAGTGAAAAAGAACAGTAATACACGTTTTCCCCAAAAGAACAGTGAATGATTCTTTATTAAACCACTCTGAAGTAGATGTCATGATATCACGAGACTTGGCAGACCCAAATGCTGGAACCTGGAAGAAAACCCAGAGGAGCGTCAGGTAAGTAAAAATGGTTTAATTCACAGTCAGTGAGTTTGAAGGTAGAGAGAATGATGAGGATCTGGAATCTTGACTTGGCGGCGAGGCATGGCTGGAGGGTTTGGCAGCAGTAAACCAGATGACTTGGCTTTGAGCAGGATGTGTGATGTGGACGAGGAGCATGGAATGATGACGGCAACCAGGTGAGCCCTCGTGATGACCTTTTCTTGTTGGTGAGTCGTAAGGAGAAGATTTAGCGAGAGGTAAACAGGCATGAACGAGATACACAAGGCGACCAGACTATGCACCCTGGAGTAACAACGAACTGGTGTTGAATACAGGCCCTGAATCTCCTTAAGAGGCTGCAGGCTGATGAGGTGAGTGGAACCAGCTGGTCGCATCAGGAATGGAGCAGAGTGGGAGGGGGAGGAAGCTGACAGAGGCACCATGACAGTACCCCCCCCCTCAACGACCACCACCTGGCGATCCAGGGCGCCGGTCTGGATGGGCACAGTAGAAGTCATCGATGAGGGAATGGTCCAGGATGAGGGAACGGGAGATCCAGGAGCGTTCCTCAGGACCATAATCCTCCCAGTTCAACAGGAACTGGAAGCCACGATCACGGCGCTGGACGTCCAACACCTGACTAACAGTGAAGGCCGGGGCACCATCAATGATACGGGCAGGCAGAGGGGAAGTGGACGGTGGGCACAGAGGGGTTTCATTAACCGGCTTAATTTGAGAAACATGGAAAGAGGGATGATTCTTGAGTGCTGCTGGTAGCCAGAGGCAGACACATGAGGGGTTGATGATGCGGTCAATGACATAACGAGGTGCCAACTTACGGGAGTTAGCCTGGATGGGGATGTTCCACGACGAAAGCCATACCTTCTGTCCGGGTTGGTAATTGGGCCCCACCACCCTGTGACGATTGGCTATCTAGCAGTTGCTCTCCTTGGTGCAGAGGAGAGCAGCCCTGGCCTGGTGCCGAATCCCTTGGCACCGCTGGAGATGGAGTTGAACCGAGGGCACTGCCAGATCAAGTTCCTGTGACGGAAACAGAGGTGGTGAGTATCCTAAGGAAGCTTCAAAGGGAGACATCCCCGTAGTGGTAGAGGGGTGAATATTATGGGCATACTCCACCCACACCAGGTATTTGGACCAGTCAGCGTTGTTTTGGGCCACCAGGCACCTGAGTGCTGCCTCCAACTCCTGGTTGGCCCTCTCCACCTGGCCGTTGGACCGTGGCTCCGAGGGCGGATCAGAATGCTTTCCACACCTGGGAAATGAACTCCGGTCTGCGGTCAGACCCAATATCACTGAATGCCATGATGGCGAAAAATTTGGTTGACCATCAATGATGGTAAAAATAACAGTATTGCCTTGGGATGGTGGTAGTCCAGTCACAAAATCTACAGCTATGTGGGACCAAGGACGGCAGGGAGTACGAAGAGGTAGCAGATGCCCAGTAGGAGGAGAGTTGGAAGCCTTGGAGCGAGCGCAGGTAGTACAAGCCACAATATTTCTGCAAACGTCCTTCTCCATGGAGGGCCAAAAAAAACGTCTCTTGAGGAGACTTACAGTCCGATGGACCCCTCCATGGCAGGCAATCCGGGAAGTATGTCCCCAGGTGAGTACCTCAGACCTAAGAGAGTCAGGTACAAACAGAGTTCCAGGACGACATGGTGCATGATCGGGTGCCTCACCTTGGGCTTGTTGGACCTAAGTTTCAATGTCCCAGGTTAGACTGCCCACAAAACAGGTGATGGGGATGATGGTAGACTCAGTGGTGGATTCTGTGGTGTTGTATTTCCTGGAGAGAGCATCCGGCTTGATGGTACAGCTCCCGGGGTGGTAGGTGATGGTAAAGTTGAATCTGTCGAAGAACAGGCACCACTGGGCCAGTTGGGAGTTTAGTCGCTTAGCAGATCGTAAATATGCCCGATTTTTATGGTCTGTCCAGGCAATAAATGGTAGTTCTGCCCCCTCCAGCCAATGACACCCTTCTTCTGCGAGTTTTATAGCCAAAAGTTCTCGGTTCCCGACGTCGTAGTTTTGCTCGGCGGGGGTAAGTTTGCGGGAGTAGAAAGTGCATAGCTTGAGTTTCCCTGATGAGTCTTCACATTGGGAGAGTACATCCCCAACTCCAGAGTCTGAGGCATCAACTTCAACAAGAAATTGTTTTTGAATGTTAGGTTGTATGAATATAGGGCGGAGACGAACAGTTCTTTGAGTTTCCTGAAAGCGGTATCAGCTGCGAGAGTCCAAACATAGGGTTTCTTGACAGAAGTGAGTTGAGTGAGGGGTGCAGCAAGGCTGCTGTAATTGCGAATAAAGCGCCTATAGAAATTGGCGAAACCCAGGAATTGTTGCAATTTTTTACGTGTCTCAGGAACTTCCCAACTGGTAACAGCTTCAATCTTCGATGGGTCGGGTCGGATGCTACCAGCCTCAAGGATAAAACCCAAAAAGGGGACAGTGGAGACTGTTAGAGTTCACGAGGCTGGACCCAGAAGCAGGACAGAACAGAGATGGTTGGGTGTGAAAGAGTTTTTAATCAGTCCCAGTGGTGGTGGGGAAGTTCCGGCTTAGATGGCTGGATCCTGGACGGCAGATGAGACCAGAAGGTGTGGAGGATGCTGGAGGCAATGTCTGAAGGAAACAGAGTAACAGTGGATTAGGACTCTTGGCATAGGCACGAGCATAAGCATAGAAACTGTTTCGACAGGCTCTTGAGTTAGCATAGGTCAGTACTCTACCGCTGAGAGCAGACGGACTGACATCGGCTGGAAGGTGAGGAGTCCATAAATAGGCTGAAGGTTGACGAGGAGACTGGAAACAGGTGAGGCGATTATTCCCCGGTAGGAGTAGGAGGAGCTCCCAATCCTAACAGGAGACATGAAAAAGCTTCATTCTAAAATTACACTCTGTGACAAAATATGCAGCCATGAGCAAAATAAAATTCCAAAAACAAAACAAGTTCTTTTTTGCATAAAGGGAATACTTTTTCACAGTTCAAAATGGTTTTTCCCACCGTGTTTGAAATCTTCTACACCAGTGCTTCCCAATTATCTTTTGCCAGGCCCCCCCTAGAACAAAGAAAATATTTCACGCCCCCCCTAACCCCCCCCCCCCCCCAAACACACACACATACACACACACTCGCGTGGTGACAACATATTAGGTTAGTATCTATAAAAATGGTGTAATTATACCTAAAATTTTATTTTTTAACATTAACAAAAGAAAAAATCAATATAAATCCACTTTCAACAAATAATAACTTTATTTTGCCACAGAAACACTTTTTTAGTCTTAACCAGAAAAGAAGCATAAAGTGCCTGAAATAAAAAAAAATCTTTCAGACCTTATTTCAACTAGAAACATTTTGACCAACTGAACAATTTGATGCTGAGAAAAATAATTCAATTAACAAATAATATTAAATCCAAATTGATCTGAAACATTAACAGCACCAATATATTTAACGTTTTTAGTCTGAAGAAATAGATAAAAACATTTTGCTGATTTTTTTTCTAAATGATGATTGTTTATTTCTGATGTCATAAAGTGCTGCTGTTTTCCTGCATTACTACTGTATGTCTGTCTGTCTGACACCAACTAAACCACAGACAGACAAGGAAAACATTGATGGAAAATAAAGACACGTCATCAAAATGTCTATAATAGTTCATTAAGAATGAGATTATTAGCATGAGCTGAGGAATCTAAAGGCAGCGAGGATCCTGTTGTTGCGCAACAGGCAGCTCTGTCCGCGTGCCTGTTTACCTGGCAGTCAGAGCCCACACCACCCCTCCCCTTTTGTTCTCGCTCATGCAGCCGCGTGTGACACGAGACAGGAGCAGCCCAGAAGACTCCTAGCAGCAGATTCAAAGGTTTCAGGCTGTTTCAGGCGCGCCCCACTATTTGAGAAGCACTGTTCTACACACACTTGCTATCTTGCGTTTCTTCAGTGCTGCCATTTCTGTGTAAATATTCTTCTTTGCTTAATTTTGTTCAGTGGAGAAGCACCTTTCTGTGACCAACTCCATCTAGTGTTGAGTTTGGACACCCCTGCAGTAAATAAAACTCTGTTCTGCAGCAGAATCAACCAGAGCCTTGAAGTAAAAGATACCATCTTCAGGACTTCATTTGACAGGAACAAACAAAAGAAATTTCTCAGTAAGAGATGCAGAATTACCTGCCCGCGGCCTACCTTCTGGCTTTTTAGCGTAGCTGACACTAGCTGCGTTTACATGGGCAAATTAATCGGAAAGAATGCCTGATCGGAAGGAAAATGCATCATGTAAACACGACGTTCAGAATAGTGTGCCCCGATCAGACTCGTTCGGATCAAAATTTCTTTCCGATTGAAATAGGTGGGTTATACCGAGTGTTGATCCGATCGTTGTTCATGTAAATGGCTCATTCCGATCGTGTGTCACTACTGCTCTGGTTTTACATCACGCACAGACGGTGTTTCGCTCCAGAGAAAGCTTTGGAGCTCAAACAGGACTGACCGGCTGCTCTGTGGACGCCCATGCAAAGCGCAACTCCGCTTCGCCCCTCTGGCTCTCTTAAACCCCTCATGAGGGGGGTGCCGGGGAGGAGCAGGACCCTATGTGGTCCTGGCTCATGTGCCGGTGCAACGAACGAACTGTGTCTCTGAGCAGAGCAGCTGGATTAATAACTTTGTGTATGAGGGAAGGATGCTTTGTTACGTGTGTGTTTTGTTGTTTGTGTGACTGCGATCCGTCCTGCCACTCTCGGTTAGCTGCTGTCAGGAGAACTGTGTGTCTCTGAGCAGAACTCTGACTTCCAGCACACACAGCTGCTTTGGGGCGGTGTGTGAGCTTTTCAAAGCAGATTGTTGCTCTGTCCTTAGAAACCGTTCAAAAAATCACGTGGATTTGTGTTTCTAGTCATGTCCCGACAAAATAAAGGCTGATATTATTCCCACATATTTATGCGGTATATCCCGCATGAGATTATCAAACAAGGCTAATGTTGTTAGCGCGTGTTAGCCTCTCCTGGGAGTTCCGTTCTTCCACAAAAAAAGCACCAACCACAAGGATTAAATATAAAATGATGAGCGAACAGGCGCTTCATAATATTCATAAGATTAATAAAAACACGTTTGGAAGATTGCCTCGTATATTACCGAGCTGCTGGATAAATGTATATGACAGCAAAGGTTTATTTACTTGCCCGGGGTGGGGGGTGGTGGGGGCGCGCGCTCTGCCGGCAATTTGGCAGGGGTTCCTGGGCTGGTGCCTTCTGGGCGCAGGGTAGGCAGTGCGGCTGACCGGGAACGGCGGCCGGGTGCCGTGCTGGGTAGCTGGTCGCCGTGGCGGGGGCTGGGGGGGGGGGCTTTGGGTTCTGGGGCCTGGGGTCGTCTGCCCGCGGCCGGTGTTTCGCCCGTGGCCAGTGGTTGGCGCGTGGCCCGGCCCCCCTGGGGGTCGATGCCACCTTCACAGCAGGGGTTAAAGGGTTCACTTTGGTGGGTTTACATAATTTTTTTTTTTTTTTAATTTAATTTAATTTATTTATTATTATTAATATTACTATTATTATAATTATTATTATTATTATTATTATTATTATTATTTCTACTATTATTATGACTGTTGTTATTATTATTATTATACATATATGTATATATATATATATGTAATTTATAATTTTATATGGTTAATATATGTATATATATATATAAAAAAAATTTTATTTTTTTTTTATATATGATTTAATCCATTCTGGGTTTATTTATTTATTTATTTATTTATTTGTTTTTTATTTTTTTATTTTGATTCATTTATTTATTTATTATTTATTTATTTATTTATTTTTGGGGGGGGGGTGGATGGGGGGCCCTGGGGGGGGGTGGTGTGCAGTCCTTGGGGAAGTCAGGGCATGGATGGTGGGGCTGGACTCCCTGCCCTTCCGTTCTGGCACCGGGACCCGTCCTTGCCGGTCGTCTCTCGGCGCAGCGGGGCTCTCGCCTTATCGGCGGCGGGCTTGCCGCCTCTTGGCCGCCTGGCCGCCCTGGGAGGGGGGGCGCCTACTGCGGCCGGCTGGGGGGCCGGTCGCTCGGGAGAGCCTCTCCCCCGGTTGTGCCCATCCGCCTGCTCCTCCCAGCCCTCACCAAAACAAATGTTGCACACAGGCACATAGGGCTCCGGGAACTGGATGGGTGGGTTATGCTGGCGGGGCTCTCTGGGGGGGTAACTCTCTGGGGCGCTCTGTTGGCGCCCGCCCTCCACCCCGCTTTTTACTTGCATATTAGACACCCTGATTCATCTAGGGCCTTGTGGGGAGGGTCTGGTGGAGGGGGGCACGGTGAAATATCCGTGCTCATCTTTCAGTGACCCCCCCACAATTTTAACTCCCACTTTAGACACACACACTGCATGTTAGCAGCACATACACAGCAAATACACTCCACCCACAGAGGATTCCCGGAGTGGGGTTTCTGCGGTTTAGCAGCGGTAGGGACCCCACACTGGAGACCTCCTTTTTTTACCTGCAGCACACACACAGCACTGCCACACCTCCATACATGGGTGGGGTCGGGGGGGGGGCGGCCGGTCTTCACCCGCCTGGTCCTCTCGGGGCGGCCGGGCTTGGGGGTATCATGTCGGCTGCGGTGATGGTCGGGCGTACGGTGCTGGGGGTCGGTCGGCGGGGGGGGGGGGTTACTGCGTGGACGGCGGGGGGTGGGGAGGTAACCAGATGATTGTGAGTATGTGTGCGTGAGTGCATGGGTGGACGGACCTGGGGGCTGGCTCACTGGAACCCTCTGGGGCTTTCCCTTCCCATCACAGAGGGGTAGGGCACTTTAAGGGTAAGGGAAGGGGGGGGATTGTAGTGGGTAGGGTTATGGGGGGTGGCTGTGGGTGCGTGGCGATCTCTGGGTTGTTCGGGTCGCGTGCCGCGGCTGGCTCGCGGACACGGGGCACTGGTCGGGTGGTGGGCGGCTCTCGGGTTCTGGGGCCCTGGCTTCATCCTTGGCCCTTGTCTCGGCGTCCGGCGCCCGGCGGCCCCCATGGCTGCCGCCTGGTACGGCTAAGCGCTCCTGTCCTGTGGCCTGGGGGCCGGACGCCGGGTTCGCTTATGCCTCTGGGCGTAGTGGGGGCCCCTGTAGGGGGGCCTTCTCTACGCCTGGCTGGTCGGGTGGGCGGTCCCCGCCTCCCCCCCTCCCGGGCTGCTTGGGTCCGGTGTGGGGGGGGCGCTGGCCTTGGGGGCCTCTCCTCCCCTTTCCTGGTCTGGCTGCTCTGGCTGGGTAGGATCTGGTTCCCCACAACACAAGGTTCACTTCGGCAGCATGCATGTATCTCCACCCCCACGTGCATGTGCACACTGCCACACTGCTCCCTGTCTGCTTCATCCCCCCTTCGGACCTACAGTGTATTGATGGACAGATATTTTCCACTCATCTTCGTGTCAGATTTTTACCCATGATGAAATATTTGTCTTTCCAGCAGATCTAGTATAATTGTTACAGCTTAAAAGAATAACTGATCCAAATCAGTGCTTGTATCCCCCCTTTTTTTCACCCTTCTTCCCTTTACCCACCCCCCCCCCCCCCCCCCCCCCCACCGACACACATTTTCCCTCTTCCTCCCCACACACACTAAATATAACAAATAAAGAAATAAATAATTCAACAAAAAGGGGTTAATTCAGATCTACACTCTGGCTTCTAAAGTTCTACAACCTCTTTTTGTGATAGTAAAACCTGTCCAACACAAAAGGCCTGCAGCTCTAATCTGTTTGCTAAGTTGTTGGACAGAACAAGTGAAAAAAAAAAAAAAAAAAAAAAAAAAAGGTTTATTTACTGTGGGACTCGTCCTTTTTCCGGTATTTTCAACACTACTGCGCATGCCCAAAGGATTTATTCTGACCGAAAGTGTGACCAATGGGAACGTTTGTTCTAATCGGAAAAAGGTTTTCTGGGCCCATGTGCACGGTTGAATTGTAATCCGGCCATTGATCCGATCAAGATATTTTGCCCATGTAACCGCGGCTACTGATTGACTATGTTGCCTGGGAGACCACAATAGAAACAGGCTTCCTCGTTTTTAGGTCTTTGGCGTTCCTCTTGGGTGAGCTTGGAATGACCAGTTTGCATGGTTCATCAGAGTCTTTACTGAAGAGTTTACGACCAGGGGATTGTGGTAAATCTGGAGTAGTGGTATTAGTGATGGAGTCTTGAGTTACTTTACGATCCTGTCTGTTGGGTTCCCTCTGTCGTTCACAGAGACGAACATCCGCAATGCTGCTGAAACAAGTTCTTCAAAACTATTAGTCTCTGGTTGGGAGCATAAAGGATCTTTGATTGAATAATTTAAAGATTTATAGAAAATTCCTTTCAGAGCGACATCTGGTCAACCGGCCTCCACCGAAAGAATGCGGAAGTCAATCAGATGATCACTTACGGAGCGGTTCCGTTGTTTGAGCCTTAGCAGTTGTCGTGAAGCTTCTTTCTCTCTTCGGGGTTGGTCAAATACCAGATGGAATTCTCTAATAAACTGATCAAATGAAACATGGTATATGGGGTGAAAAAGAAAATATCTAGTCGCTTTGTAGATACTTTTTTGTGTGTTCAAAAAAGTTGAAAACAAGAAAACCACGGATTCGTTCGGATAAAAGATAAACAAAATTTATTTCCCTAACTATATTTCTAAAGAATAGTAAAACACCCACAATTATAACGAGCGCCCGGGTTCCCTAGAATTTCCCAGGGCTGGCAAAGCGCCTAGTTACTGGCGACTTACTCTGCCAGCCTGTTCAGAAAGAGAACAACAGAGAATCTTCTGTCGACTGGTTTTAAGCTGGGAAAAATCAGCACCCTCCTCCAGGATGCAAGATGGCCGCTACACTCCTCCTCTGCCTGTTTGGATTGGCCAGCTGAAAGGTCCGGTCACTTCCCTGAGTCCATATTTGGTCCCAGCATCCATTTGCCGTGGAAAAATTCCAGGGGGGGGTTACTCTGGCAGACGGACGTGTCCGACCCCCAACTGTGTCCTCATAGGAGTTCAACACCCGTCCGGAACCTTCTCCACAGGCGTCAGTCTGTGGAGAAGGTCCACATGTGAATCTGCATTTTAGAAGTTCCCAATGCAATGTTAATTTTATGAACTATTGTCAGGCTGCAGCCACAGTTCAACTGGCCTTAGGAAAAATCCAGGTGTCCCTGCAGGGGGTGAGTTCTGGAGCTTACAGTGAAAAGAGACAGGATGTCCCTTTGAAATTCAAAGTCCTGGAGCACACACTTAAAGTCAGAAAATAATCTTCACTGAAATAAAAAGATAAGACAAAAACCTAAGAGAAATAAGACCACAAAAATATAAATTCCTTCAGTTGTTAGCCGAGAGAAAAGCTTGAGCCTACTGTAATGCTTTGTTTCTCAATGAATTCAGAATTAAAGTAATCTTGCTGTTGTCTGCTTGATAATACCGGGGTGCTTGCTGAAATATTAATTAGCATTGAAAGAGGAGTCCTCCACATGTTTTTACATCACTAGAATTCCGGTTCAGGGTTACAGCGCGGACGCGTGGGGGCTAATGGCGGCTATACAACTATCTTCAAATGACTGAAAAAGTTGATTTTCTCCAAAAATAGAGCTGACAGCCCCCAAGAAAAGCCAGGACTACAAAGACCTTAAAAAGATTCTTGATATCAAAGCTACGTTGTATCCCTTTATGGATCAAGTGTCCGCTAAGCTAGCTCCACTGATTGAGCTAATGGGAGAGTTCTGAAGATTTCGGGCTCAAAACGAGCAATGAGAAAACCGGGTCGACATTCTGGAGAAAAGACTGGACAATGTGGAACAACAAGTAAGGATGAATAATGTCATTCTCACTGGAGTACCGATCAAACTTTGGGCAAAGCTAAATGCAGCTGGAGCTAGCATTGCTAATACTAATAGCGCTAGCATAGCTAGCAGTGCTGAAACGGAGAGCAGTGGAGAATCTCTGGAACACCAAGTGGAATCATTTCTCACGTCAAAAGGGATTTCCCTGGATCACGACACCATCGAGACCTGCCACCCGCTCCCCAGGAGAAAGGAGACGGATAAACCAACGATCCTCATCAGGTTTGTGCATAAAAAACACAAGCTAGCTCTGATGAATCAACGTAAAAATCTGAAAGGATCTGCTGTTTATCTGAACAACCATCTGACCAGAAGGAATGCTGAAACCGCCAAACATGCCAGGCTTCTCAGGAAGATTGAGAACACTTGGCTTAAAAGCTGCAGGATTTACGTCAAACCACTCGGTCCACCAGAATGGTTCAAGGTTCTGGTTGTGAACACCATGAAGGACTTAGAGAAGTGTTTGATTGCGGACGTCAGAACCAACATGCAGTAATAAATCAAAGAGCCAAGTATCTTCAAGAAATATGACGCCTAGATTCATCGCTTTCTCCAAAAGTTTGACGCAACCTGATTCTCAGTATAGCTCTGACCTGCAGACAACTTGACCTCAACTTACACTGCAGCTGATATCAGCTGAAGAAGGATATGGACCTGAATCTAATGTCTGCAGACATAACAGTGAAGAGAACTATAAACTCTTTTAAACCCAGAAGAACGGCTTTTCATCAGCAGAAGAAAGAATACCTTACTATAATACCTTATTAGAATACCTTATTATAAAAATAAAAAAATACATAAAAAATACAAAAAACAAATGATTATTCAATTATTAAAAATTGTTACATTGATTGACTTTTAATTATATTACTTCACTTGCTCCAAAAATGGATACATTGATTCATGATTTTTTTCCTAATGTAACATGATTTTGCACATATTTTTAACTTTAGATACTTGATCAAATTTTTCTTTGAAAATGTCTGAAACAGTGTTATGTCTATTTTGCTGATATAGTATTATTTTTTTAATCATATAAAAGACTTTTCTAAGTAACATAATCTGCACTTATCAATCTGCACTTATGATCGGCATTTGCCATGTTGATTTCTAAAAGTTACTTTTTACATAATAATTAAGTAATTCATATGTGTCATGTGCTTTATTGATATTTCAGGATTCAATTCTGTCTGATAAAAGTTATGAACCGGATATTGATAAATCATGTAATAAAATGGTTATAGTAGAACAGGGGTGGGATTATATAAGTTCGCCTTCTTCCACTCCCTTTCAAGCAATATTTATTAATATGTCTAATTATCCTAAATTTGATTCGTCATTGTGTGAATGTATAACTGATGCTTGTAATGCTTCTGTTTGTGTATTATTCTTATTTGATTGCTTGAAATAAACCATTTCAAATCAAATGAGTGAAATTTGACTCCAGCACCAGGGCAGACTGAGGAAAAGGCTGGAGCAATTTAAGAGGAAAATACATCTTACAGATGACCAGTTCATTTTATATCTGCGAAAGTCTTCAGGGACCATTTTGGACATGTTCAGCTATATCCCTGTGAAAACTGGTGTGGATAGTTGAAACATAAGTTATAATAAAACACAGTTGTTTGGAGTCCAGACGGAAAAAGCAGAGATTTTGTGATGTAAAATATTTATAAAAAATGCATCTGTTTCACCTAGAAGTAAAAAAAAATATGGAAGGCAACAAACACAGATCCCTACCGTTTTCTAATTTTTTTGTGTTGAAATTTGAAGGATAAGATATGAAAAATGATAGGTGTTTGTAGTTTTGCCTAAAAAGACGTTTTTGGACCTTTTTGGATGTAAAGCTCTCTCAGAGGTCACCTGTAACTTCAATCATTCTGAAAAAATGTAGGAAGCAGTAGCACATAAATGCCTATTAAAGTGGAGTCTTTGGTGCTGATAACCTAAACCGAATTTATGCTAAAAATATTTGTTCAGTCCAAAATTTCACAGGAAAAATAGAGGTATGAAGTTTCTCATAGATCCTATAGTGCTGTTTATCAAAGTTGGAGATTTGTAAGAGGCATCTAACTCTGAAATCTCAGCTTCCTGAGACAAATGGCTGTTTTGTGTTGAAGCTTTGTTTTACGAGTAAGTGCAATTGACCCCTTCCTGTTTGGGGGGGCCTTATGAAGGCACCGTCAGATGTACACCCATGAAATTTTAGATGATGAGAGAGGACCCTACTGAGTATCTCCAGTTTTAATTTCATGCACGTCGGACGAAGCACAGAGAAAAGATAGGGAAGAATGCGACAAAAACTGTGTTTTTCAATAACTAGGTGGCGCTATGGAGCTCTTCCAAAATTGTCATATCCATGGGTTCAGAATGGAAGCTTCATCATATCCATTGAATTTCAGTGAGATTGGACAAGGAATGTGCACGTGAGAGCAACTTTTGTGTGCATGGCGAGATGCCCAACGTTGCCGCTCTGTCACGACCACACCCCTGCGTTGGAAGTTATGGTTTTTTGTCAGAGTAAACTTCAATGGCTTTTCAACAGGTGGACGTCATTTTCAGGTGTGTCGGCTCATCCTACTTGGAGCAGTGATGCTCCAAGTCAAACATGTAATTTCCTCTTGCCAGCAGGTGGCGCTACACTTTTTCCGGATTCTTTCACTGCAGATGTGTTCAGAGTCAGACTACAATCATGTATATCAATTTTGGATCAGATTGGATTATGCATGGCTGAGTAATGGCCATTTGTCTTTTCATGGCGTGTTTTCGAAACGACCTTGATTTTTGACGCGCCGCCACAGTCACAAACATCCGTAAAAACTTAAACGCTTCACAATTTAACATCGGACATGGGTCTAGTTTACAAAACCAAAGTTTGGAGTCATTACTCATAAATGTCTAGGAGGAGTTCATTCTAGAACGAGGCCTGCAAATGTCCAAAATGCAGTGCGAGTGACAGGTAGGGCCTGAGAGACTTTTTTATAGGTTTCCATCTGATGAATATGCCCTGAAAAAATCAAGCTTGTACGTTAAAGCATATGCGGGGGCTCGGAACAACAGTCATTGTAGGTGGCGCTATCGAGACGTTTTTGTGCGCCCATGCCAATCTCCTATAAAATACGAAATTTTTCGCGACTCCTGATGTGTGTGCCAAATTTGTTGAGTTTTGGGGTATGTTAAAGGCCTCAAAAAGGCGACTCTTCCGGTATAATAATAATAATAATAATAATAATAATAATAATAATAATAATAAACATTCGAAAAACAATAGGGTCCTTGCACTACGTGCTCGGGCCCTAACTATGAAATGGTTTGGGTTGGAGCCGGAAGTTTTCAGGAGTCGAACAGAAGCGGAAGCGTTGAAGTTGCTGGAAACCGGGGTAGTAGCTGAGGCTGCTGGATTAGCGGAGGTTTGACCGGTTAAATCTATTAAAGCTTGCGTTATGCCATTTAGACGTCAGAAAAGATCTTGTTGGGCCGAAGCAAGCCGAAGCCCTGTTGAGTGACAGCTAGTCGGAGTCCTTCCAGGCCAGCTAGGTCTGGGTTTTGGCCAGTTCATTCTGTCATGATATGTATGACGTAGCACAGTTGTCCCCAACCTTTTATATGCCACGGACCGGTATGACGTCACACAAACTTTCACGGACCGGTCTTTCAAGTATAGGCGGGTGATTATTGTAGCAATACTAGGATGATGGAGGATCAAATACGTGACAAGACGAACCGTGTGCTTTTACTTTGGCACACTTAACAGTTGACATGGCACAGGTGTCATCATCCTCTCCCTTCCCACACTCATGGTGCAAAAAATAACTACTGTCGATTAAATGTAGCTTTTTTTTTTTGGAAGTGGAAGGCTCCTCCTCTGTCTCCTGGCTGGGCCTTTTCACCTCGGCAAAGAAACTTTCCAAAGACGTTTTGTTTTTTACTCATTTTACTAGCTCCTGGGTTTTATTTTAGCGGTAACTTATCACGTGACCGAGAAGAGCGCCTTGGAAAGCGTCAAAAATGACATAGACCATTAAATCTTTATAAGTTACATGTTTATTTGTACATTGTTGTTTATATACTGATGATTAAAAACTACACGGTAAGATTATACATAGATACTTTTGTATTAACATATGAGGCGTTTCATTACAAAGACAGAAAACAGCGACTGTCGTATGTCAGGCTCTGTTGTAAACTGTCCAATGGGGGGAGCATGGCATTTCAGGCGCTGCTGGCTCCGTATGAAGTGCGAAAACCACAATGCACAAAACCACATGCAAAAAACCACAGCTTTCTTAATGAGCTCGTATTTATCGGGCGAGAACCGCAAAGATGATAGCAGGAGGACACGGGGGGCGGCTTCAATAAACACTGCGGTTGTCCAGAGTGGTCTTCTGCTGGGGACTTGACGCGCTGCAGTCAGAAAGCGACTTTCTGATGACAGAGTTTGTACTCAGTGTATTTAAACATGCATGTGCAGTGTATTAAAAGATGTCCGTTAGGCCGTTCTGCATATCAATCAAGTCCCGTACTTCTCGGTAAGGATTTTGATTGGCTGGTGGACTGTTTAAAAGTACATTTTTTGTTTTTATTTTTTATTTATCTTTGCTACCCTCATATCTTGAAGATCTACCGAATTGGGCAATTTTTCAAAATAAAACATCTTTCAGATTCAGAAATAAATAAAACTGAAGTAATGCAAGTTATTTATTCTTTCTGTGCGGCCTGGTACCAAATGACCCACAGACCTGTACTGGTCCGCGGCCCAGGGGTTGGGGACCACTGACGTAGCAGACCCAGATGCTGGAATATCTAGGGGGAATCAGACTTAAAATATGGGATTGTGCAACTATACATTAGGACTTAAACACTGTCTTTGTAACCTAACCTGTGAGAAACAAATTTTAAAGGATTTATTTAGAGTAACAAGCAAATATGTGTTTTCTATGCAACTGTAACTGTCACTTTAAAAAAAAAGTTATGGTAAATAAATAATGAGTTGTTTAACATTAAGGAATAGTTACATTTATTTTTCATTACATTTAGTCATATGTATAAGTTATATCTGACCCTTTGAGGACAGCCTCCATGCTGATGTGGCCCTCAGTGAAAATGAGTTTGACACCCCTGTGTAAGAGGACGAGAGTCGTGGTATTGAGGAAGCCATTACACGTGTACCGTCACGTGTGGGAGGGCAGCCACATTTTCAGTGTTCCTGAATGTGAAGTACAGCTAAGAACTGTGAGTTTTTCTCTGTTTATTTGTGATTTTTTCCAGTGGTTACTTGATGACTTGTGGGTGATTTTGATTTTTTTAATGTTCATTTCTGTGTGGTCAGAGTCCACTGCCGTATTTGCATTTCTTGCTATTTAAAAGATTTGTATAAATCTTTTGCCAAAACCAGTTGCCAAAGAACCACCTGTTTTTGTGTTGTCTAAAGAGCAAGTCTGGCATTTTCTATTTTATTTTACAACAATAAATTGCTGTATAAAACCCCCGTCATTGTGTCCTGTGAGGCAACATCATTTCTCCAGGCTACATCTAACTTAACCTTACTGGTACAATAAAAATGGTGAGTAATATTGGTGCTCACAAGGGAAAATTACGTACATGGATCTATTTGTTTGCAAGTGGAGTGGAGCAGGGCGTTTATGGCCCCCCAAAATATTTTCTGTGTCACAAAAATTTTTATTTTTCCAACTGCATTTTTTTGACTGCTCCTGATTCACAAAGATTTGGATAAAAAAATATGCAGAAATGCAATTTTAAGCTTAATGTTCTCTATTTATGCATTCCATCATCAGAAAATTACCACACATACATGTTAAAAACACCAAAAACATCATTTTCATCAGACTGGGTCTATAAAAGAAAAGGGGTTTAATGACCAAAACAATCTTCAAATCATCCAATACAAACCAATGTGTCACATGTCTACATATTTCATTTCTTTCTTTAACATTCATTGATACTCTATTATTGTCCTTGGCCACATTTCCTTTCACAGTCAGAAGGGAATTGCTCCGATTTAGATCAGACTGCAGGCGATGGATTCCCAGACATCAAGTCTGTTTTTCTGCCTCCATCCCAGAGAGCCCTTCTGATCAGCCCACCACTCAAACCACTAACTACAGAGGCCTCCCCCTCCCTGGAATATACTAATCAAAAAGTAACACTTCAGCCCAACAGCTGAGGTCCTCTTCCCAGCTCATCCTCAGCAGTTTACCTGGTGCCTACTCTGTGATTATAGGCAAATAAAGGGTAAACTATGATTTCAGAAAGGGTTTTATTTCAAGAGGGGACTGACTTTGAAGTCAGTCCCCTCTTGAAATAAAACCATTTCTGAAACCATAGTTCACAATATGGCAACTATTGAGATCTCTTTTCTGTTCAGAAATGTTAACTGAAAGCATATGTTTGCAGTTAGTAGTCATTAGAGGTCGTGCTGTCTGGCAATGTTGCGGGGTGATATCCCCACGCTCCTGACTTGCTCCTTGAGACAGAGGAACCACATGATTAGCGTTAGCTGTGTGTGATTACATTCATAAGCTGGGGACGCTTGCGAGGACAACAAAACTATCTCAACCGAAGTCAGTTGCAAATGTTCGCTCTCGCGTGTCGGCATGTTTGTGCAGAGCAAGAAAATTAAGCAACACTTCCCGACCTTTTTTTATTTTATTTACACACATAACTCAACTTTGTCGACAAACACTGAACTAAAACTGCAAACCCAAGCACATTAAAATCAGCAAATAGGTTCAAAGAAAAGTTTTGTTTCTGGCATTTGTCATTAAATATTTTGATTTTTTTCATGATTAAATAATCTTCTGACATGGTGGGTGTTTTTGTGGTTCACATATAATCTGAAAGAGGATGAGAATGGATGTAATTTCAAAATTCTTTGAACTCCTGTCAGGGTTCTGACTTTTTCCTTAATAAAGAGAAGAACCACTCAGGAGATGAGAACTTTTGCTAGACTTCTGCAGAAGGAGAATCGATCTGTGACAGCGCGAACTGTCACAGAGGAGTTCTGCCATCCTATTGCATGGAGCCTTCTTTTATTTAAAAAAAAAACCTGAAAGTTGCAGACATGAATGTGGGTCATTTAATCAGAAACAATAGGAACATCATATTCTTGTGTAATCAGAACTTTTCAAGTCATTGTTTTCTCACTGAAAGATAGAAATGAGACAAACATATCATGGTGATAATAGCTTGTAAGCAAATGATAATTACATAACTCTAACAACTCCTATCACAGTCATACTGTTGGAAACAGTGATTTAAATGTTGGCTTTTAGTTTTTGGCAAGTTTGATTGTATTGCTTTTGTTTATTTATTCCCTTTTCTCTAACTTTAACTTTAACAGTTTACTGTACTGAAGTTGATATACATTTACACCACCCTTAGCAACAGATGTTCAAGTGGCCACTTTCAGTGAAAAGTCTATATAATGATGTGTCAACCCAAATTTTGGGCTTCCATGTTCCATGTAGCGCTTGTGTGATGGGGTCCCGCCGAGAAAGGATGCAGAGGAGCCAAGGTGAGGAGGATCTGTCTTTATTGCCGACACTAATGCTACAGGCAGGGCCACGCAGCACTCAGCACACGCTGTCACTCCTCTCTTTTCGCCACCTGCAGTGCTCACCTTTAAGTGGGATGCCACGCCCACGGGGCGTTGCTCTCAATTCCCCTCCAGGTGGCACCACAGGTGTAATCATAAATACAAAAATACATCAATACACAAACAATAAAACACGGTGTAGCCCCCCCCCCTCGTCCTCTGACGGTGCCACACCGTCACAGCTTGCTTTCTTGTGTCACCACACAAGTTTTTCGGTCCAGTCACGGGCTATACATACAGAACTGGTGTTCATTGATTGCATGCTGGAAGTTCAACCTACCGGTTGAACATCTTGCTTCAAGATGGCGTGTGTACACATAGCGGCTTAGCACTCTCTGCTTTTATTTTTTCGTGTTTTTGTTGGTGCTACAGACACTAGAAGCGTTTATTCATTACAGCAGTACGGAATTACTTCAAGGAACTAGGAACTGTCAGTTTAATGCTTCCCCTAAGCCGGACTTTATACCACCTGAGATCCAACAGACTATCACGGCCTTCATCATTCCCCCCCGTGCGGCCTAGGAGACGGAGGAGACACCGTAAACAAAAGCCAGGGAAGAGAAGCGCAGCACGCGCTAGGCTACCCGCATTCACCAGCTCTCCCTAGTCTCTTCCTCGCTAACATAAGATCACTCGCCAACAAATAAATGAGTTTCGTTAACGGATTGTCTTACGGAGAATGGACAGCTGGGTGGCCATCACAACAGAAACCTGGCTGGACAATAACACACCTAACGCCGTGGTAGAGCTAGTGAGCCGCTCTTTGTTCCGTGCCGATCGGACCGCAGACTTCGGTAAAGGCAGAGGCGGCTGACTGGCGCTTTACATCCACAACTCCTGGTGTGCAGCCACACACATCATCGGAACGCGCTGCACACCCGATCTGGAATACCTGGCGCTGAAATGCAGGCCATTTCAAACGGCGAGAGTTCTGCTCCATTCTGATCATAGCTGTTTAAATCCCACCTCAAGCTAACGCTAAGATGGAGGAGCTCTACTGTCTGATTAGCAGGCAGATGAACTCCAACTCAGAAGCAGCTGTGATTGTGGCAGGAGACTTCAATCACGTGGAACTCATAGCAGTGCAAATTTCAGATGTTTATACACTTTCCCACCAGAGACAACTACACACTGGATCAAGTCTACTGCAGTATCCCAGGTGCATAAAAGGTTGCAGCAGCTCCTTACCTGGGCATGTTGGATCACATCTCTGTGGAGCTGTTCCCCACATACAGACCTCTGATCTGCAGGACCAAACCAACCATCAAAACAGTTCAGGTATGGACCGAAGAGGCTTCTTCAGCACTACAGGACTGTTTTGAACTCACTGACTGGGAGGTGTTTAAAGATGGCTCAGACCTTGAGGCCCACACAACATCTGTCCTGAGCTATGTGCAGTTTTGCACCGATGCTGTTCTGCCCACAAAGTTCATCATAGTCTACCCAAACCAGAAACCATGGTTTGATGGCACAGAGCTGTCTCTGCTCAAAGCTCGGGATACAGCCTATAGGTCAGGTGACAGGATGGCCTACAGCAGGGCCCGGACAGAGCTAAGAAAGGCCATCAACCAGGCCAAGCACAGATACAGACAACGGGTAGAGGAGCACTTTTCAAACAACAACACAGACCACAGGAGCAACACGCAGCAGATCACCCATGACCCCACCTTGCCTGACACCTTAAACACCTTCTTTGCACGCTTTGACATGGCCGGCAGCGGAGACACTGGTCATCTTTTACAGCTGGAGGAACTGTCCCAGCCTCTCGTCCTGCAGCTTTATCAAGTGAGCTCCACTCTGAGGAGGATTGACACCAGCAAAGCCGCAGGACCAGATAAGGTGTCAGGTTGGGTTCTGAAGCTATGTGCGTACCAGCTGGCTGGAGTTTTTCTGGACATCTTCAATCGGTCCCTGCAGCTCACCTCAGTTCCTGTGTGCCTCAAGTCCTCCATCATTGTGCCGGTGCCAAAAAAATCATTGTTCTCGTGCCTCAATGATTACCGGCTGGTCGCTCTGACACCGGTGATCATGAAGTGCTTCAAGAGGATCATCCTGAGCCACATCAAGAACATCATCCCTGCCACTCTAGAGAGTCATCAGTTCGCTTACAGGGAGAACCAATCGACAGAAGATGCAGTCTCACTAGCCCTGCATGCTGCCCGCCCTGTCCCACCTGGAGCATACTGACACCTATGTCAGGATGCTGTTTAGATGCTGTTAGACTTCAGTTCAGCCTTCAACACTGTGATACCGGAAAAGCTGACACTGAAGCTTCACAACCTGGGACTGCCTGCCTCTCTGTGCCTCTGGATCAGGGACTTTCTCACCAACAGGCCCCAAGTGTTGAGAATCAGGGACTCAACGTCATCCACCCTGATCCTGAGCACAGGAACACCACAGGGGTGTGTCCTCAGCCTGGCCCTCTTCACTCTGTTCACCCATGACTGCTCTGCTATTCATCCCACAAACATGGTTTTAAAGTTTGCTGATGACACCACCATAGTAGGTGTCATATCCAATAATTATGAGACCTACTACAGAGAGGAGGTTCAGCACCTAACAGGATGGTGTGCCGACAACAACCTCATCCTGAACACCTCCATGACCAAAGAGGTCATTGTGGATTTCAGAAGGTCTTGGAAGGGGGTACACCCCCCCCCCCCCCCATTCATGGTTAGGAGGTGGAGCTGGTGGACCACATCAAGTTCCTTGGGATCCACATCACATCTGACCTCACCTGGTCACTGCACACATCCCACCTGGTGGGACACTCTTCTTTAAGAAGCTTAAAAGGACTGGACTCTCATCTCAACTTCTGGGGAACTTCTACAGAGAAACCATTGAAAGCATCCTCTGTCTGAGTGCTACAGTGTGGTACGAGAGCTGCAGGAAGGACTTGGCCCTGGTGGTGAAAACCATACAGGAGATTGTGGGAGGACCTCTCCCACAACTCGACTCAGTGTACGACAGCTAGGTCCAATGGATGGCTGGTCGTATAGCTGCAGACTCCACCCACCCAGGACATCAACTGTTTGTACCTCTTCCCTCTGGAAAGAGGTACAGGAGCATCAGAACTCACACGAGCAGACTGAGAAACAGCTTCTTCCCCAGAGCTGTGAGCCCCCCCATCACTCAATTGTGTCAACAACACTCCCCCTCTCCCCAGACTTAACATAACCCACTAATCCCCTGTCACTACACAGCTGACAATGCTCTGGCTGCACTTTAAATCAAGTACTCAATATTCATGTCATATGTGCAATATTCATCCCATTCTACTGTACAGTCTTATGTATTATTTTTTATATACTATTTTCAATATTGTTGGAAAAGAGCTGCTGGAAAAAATTTCATTGTGCACTGCATGATGACATGCATTCTGATTCTGACCTTGGCCACTAAAACACGTCAACGCTGAACTGTGACTAGTCAGGGACTCGGATTTAATAGTGATGTGTAGGTAACTTCCTTTTCAAAACACAGAAGTGCCAAACATTGTAAACATGATCATAAAGGAGAAATTAATAATTGCGCCTTTTCTGCCCAGACGAAACTATACGACACCAAGTCTTTGCTAGTGACATATGGATGGCATCCCTTTAAATTCCCAGAAGTGCCAACCGTTTGAAAACTGATCATTGAGAAGAAATTGATAATTGTGCCCGGCTGGAAATATATGTTAATAATAATAATGGATTACATTTTATCTGCACTTTTTCTTGTTGCTCAAAGTGCTTACATTGTGTCCATTATTCATTCACTCCTCATTCATACTTGGTGATGGTAAGCTACTGTTGTAGCCTCAGCTACCCTGGGGCAGACTGACAGAGGCGTGGCTGCCAGTTTGCGCCTACGGCCCCTCTGACCATCACTGCGATCATTCATACACATTCACACACCAGTGGAGCCACACTGGAGGCAAGGAGAGTGAAGTGTCTTGCCCAAGGACACAACAACAGCTGGCTGGGGGAAGCGGGGATCGAACCGCCGACTCTTCGGTCATTGGACGACCTGCTCTACCACCTGAGCCACCTGATCCACTGCCGCCACTGACACCAAGTCCTTCATAAATCAGAAAAGAGCTGTATAAGAAAAAACCTGGAGCAAGATTCACAAGATTTGCACCACTTTGACATTTTGCACCAAGCCTCATCCAACTGTATGTGGCGGACATGCGCTAGTAAACAGTACAAAAAGAAAAAGGAAAAATGGCCCCTTCCATAAAAAAAAGACAACACACAAACAGTGCAAAACATTTCACTTCAACAATCAATCCTTCCAGACTTATCATGTACAAAACACCTGTTCAAGAACTCAAGTTTAGCTCGTTCTTGTCATCTCAGTGGGTACATAGCTTAATCCTTCCGTTTTTGTCCAGGTGAAACGGTTTCAGATTCCTTTTATGTTCAGCTTTTGTCTCCTGTGTGACCAGGTGCTCAGGCAAATGAAGGAAAACTTTGGGATGCAAATACAAAGACTAGGATTTGCTTATGTTGCAACGTGCACACGCGTGATCCAAAGTATTTTTGCAGTGGCTGATTGTAACTACATCCATGTATTTGTCAAGGGAAGGGTGTGCACACAAAAGAAGAAAAAAAAGGAGACAATATTACTTGATGTGGATTGTGTTTTGTTATGTTTTCCTTTTTTTCCTGTCCGAAAAAAAAATGAGGAAGTAGTTGTCATTACTATACTTCCCTCACCAAAATTTTTTTAAGGAATCCCTCTTTCATTCTAGAAAGACTGAAAGGCTGAACAGTTTTGACCAAATCAATTAGCAGAAACCTTTGTCTTGTCAAACTTATAGAACACCCCCCCCCCCCAAGTCTAGTTTATTTTGAAAAAAATCTAATATGGCTTTTATTTTGTCTGATACACGACACCATGTATGCTTGAAGTTTTAACGTCATTTTTTAGCTGTGTGAACTCTGTCTCCTGAAAAGGAAGGAAGGGAGATGAAGAAAACAGTTCCACTGCCAGCATTGTTCCCTGACCACATCCCTCCGACAAGCTTGCACTCTGTCTGCATAATCTTCTCCATATTTGTTCCTTTCCAATAATATTTCTTCAATCCTTCTCTATCTTCTGTCTCATGGCAGTGTGCAGTTTTTTCCTGTGCTTGTCTGCCTGCCTCCTGCTGATTGCTGTCACTGCCATAGATGTTACTCAGAGAGCATGGATGCACGCCCATTTATGCTGTGAGAAACAGGAAAAAGGGCGTGTGTGTGTGTGTGGGGGTGCTTCCTGTCTGGCTGTAGATCATTGGATGTGTGTGTTTATGCGTGTGGGTCTGGTATGCATCTAGGTAGCAGGCATGCAGGAGAATAAGAGGTGGAGAACCTAACGGTTATGTCTGAGGCTCTGTTGGAAGGAAAGCTTGACTGCAGACTCTAGAGCTCCCATATGCTTGTTTGAGAAACAATAATGTTGAGAAACATTATAGGTTATACATTAATGTACTTCTTGAAAAAAGATATTTGATTAATCCTAGTGACAATTCACGGGCAATATTTCCCAGGTTTGACATGACTGATCCTGACACTGTCGTAAAAAATCGACTTTGTTTAATCCTTAAAAGTCATGAAATGAGCCGGAAACCCCGCTAGCATTGAGCTAGCTAGCATGGCTAGCACAGGAGAACATTGTTTACAATGAATGGCCATAGTTTTTCATGCAACATCTTACTTTCTAGCATCTTTTTTCACTAACAGCTACTGGTGGAGCTCATCTGACTGTGCTGGCTTCCTCCGGTTACATAAAGTACACATTTGATCGTTTAATATAGTAAAAGATTTGAAAAACATGAAAAATGTACCGGTACCTTCTGAAACTGGTATGTTGACGTAGGTCTCGAAGTTATTCCGTAGCCAGTGAGGGATGTCGGAGATGTCCCGCCTCCCCTCCCTTTGACTGGCGTATCGCTGATTTTACGTGTTGAGAGGTTTTAGAATAAAAACCCCAAAAAATAAAAGCGCAACTTAAAAAATAAAAGCGCAACTCAAAATCTAAAAGCGCAATTCAAAACGACGATTTCAGAATGATGAGAAAACAAATCGGTGGCCGAGAAATATGATTGTGCTTTGGGTTATATCTTTTGGTGCAAATTGTGGGTTTTGGTTCTCAATTAATGCATTTTGATTTGCAGATTTGGGGTTTGTTATTCGTGGTTTTACAGTTTTGATGTGCAATACATTAGGCGCTGAAATGACACCATACTTTACACCAGGGGTGTCCAATTCCAGGCCTCAAGGGCCGGTGTCCTATATATTTTTCAATCAACCTGCTGTTGAAGCTTCTTATTGGCTAAACACACCTGATCCAGGTAATCAACAGCAGATGAGGCAGGGTTTCTGGAAAACCAGCAGGTTGCCGGCCCTTGAGGCCTGGATTTGGACACCCCTGCTTTATACCCTTACAGCTCAATTTCCAGAGCTTTCTGACTTTTGTTAGCAAATTTTGACTTAGAGTAACTTGTAGTCGACCAGCAAATCTTTTTCTTGATTGCACACAGGCATCTCACAGAAGTTTTAAAAAAGCAAATATACAAGGAGCTGGGTTGTTATTCACAATCGTTTAAATAAATAAATAAATACAATAAAATGAAATGAAACAAAATAAAAATATATAAATCAATGAAATCAGCCTTGTCTGAGAGCTGGTGTAACCACAGGGAAGACCTTTAACAATAAAAGCATGTTCCAAGTGGTTAACAAAAAAAAGGTTGTGTTTTTTTCCAAAGATTTCTTCACTTGAATAAAGATGTTGGTGCTTTTGTCAGGGGCTCGTTGTTTTTTTATTTTACATGCAATTTCTGTGCAGGATTCATGCATGCCTTTGACTGCAGATTGTTTTTGCAGTCAGATTTTTTTGTTAATCCTTTTCCGGGGTATCCATCCTGTCATCAGGAGGCCACACAAGCATTCAAGTGAAGAAGAAGAAACATTGAGCTGAGCCAGGACCTTTCCAAAATTTTTGAGGGGATTTGTACACTTCTTCTATTAGTTCTGCTTCTGGGCTCCAACCATAATAGGGTTATGACTTCATGTTTGTTTACTGTTTACTGTTTACTGTTTACTGTGGCAAGTTTATTGTGTGTTGGACACCTAAAAACATAAGGAGGAGTTAAACCTGTTCTCTCCAGTGTGTAAAATAAGTGGTATAAAGAAGCTGCAGGGTAAAATTGCATTTTTTATGTTGTATCAACAGAAAAACCATTGAGAAAAACGAACTGGAGAGCTGTGGGACTATCTATAAATCTACAAACCTATCTACAAATCCTCTGTTTTTCAAAATAAAATACTCTGAGTTCTTCTAGGTTTTGACAGTGTCGTCTTAATCCCATTCCAGCTATTTTACTTTTTTCAAAAATGGCCGCACATGAATGTTAACTTGCTTTGTTTTGGTCAATCATCCTAACTATGGTGGGAGTCACATGTTTTGAAACAATAAGTAGTGCAAGTAGCTGCAACAAAGCCCTCTTCCATACCTCGTGCCAATTCTAACTAACCATCTGCTTACAACCGTGAGAAAGAACATTACTTGTCTGAAATGAGTGAAATCATAAAGAATGTGAAGAGTCAGGAGGAAAATGTTCAAACTGTTGGAAAATATTGAAAATCGTCTGGTTTTTCTACAGGAAAACAATTCCTAATGCACACTGTGGTCAAAAAAGCAATCACAAGTCAATCACACGTTTTGCTGAGAAAAAATGCAGGACCTATGAAAGGACTTTGCGTCAATTGCCACAAACAATAAGAAAAAAAAGATTGTGTTTACAAAACATATGATAAAAGGTTAAACAAAGACAGAAATCTGTTTTAGTTTAAATAAAAAAGGGATAAACTGGAAATTTTCAATGATCTTTCATTTTCCCCATTCTCATTTCCTCTTCTCTTTAGACCACTTACTCTTCATGTCCTCCTCCTCTAGACTTTTTTTATCCCTTCAACACTTTAATTTACTTTTGCCTCTCAGTCAGACTTCTGGTATTTTCTTTTCTCCCTCCTACCTCTCTTTTCCTTCTTTCGCCACATAACATCACATAAAAAAATACAATATATTAGATTTCATTAAACACTTTTAAAGTCCCCAACTCCATCACAATTTTGAATGTAGGACCCCATAAGAATTATGTAGATTTCACCTTTTTTTTCACTAAGAGACTAATTATAATATAAAAAAGTATTTTTATAGTTGTGCACCTGTGTTTACCATAGGCCACAAAAAAGTTGTTAAAAATTAAACTGTCAATTGAAAAAAAGGTTAGCTTTTGTTAACTTTATCCATTAAGATTGCATAGATTTTTACCTAAAACAAAATTTCCTATTTTTTTAGGTTTTGTAAAAAAATATATATATATTTTGTGAGAGGGTTCAGTTATGTAGTTTGCTCCTTATGCTTTTTTGGTCATGTTCTGAGTTTCCATGTCTGACACAGTAGGTTTGGCGTGTTCACCCACAGGTGGTCTTCATTTAGTTAATTACCCTCAGTGTTTATAATTGTTTGGTTTATAAGCTCCTCTGTGTCAGGTCATCTGCTCTGCTGTGTTTTTACATTTTTTTTATTTTTATTTATTTGGGGGGGGGGGGTATTTATTTATTAATATTTATTTTATTATTTATTATTTTTATTTTATTTTTGGTTTTCCACAGTTTTGACTCATTCAAGTTTATTTATTAAATGTTTATGTTAAACGGACAACAAATGTTTTCTTCTTCTGCTTTGTCTGACGGCAGTTTACACCCCATGGTAAGAGGACACAGTGCCACTGACTGACACTTTATTAGCTGCAGCAGCCCATGACATCTCAGAGTAAAATGCACTCACTTCTCCTCTTTTCCTGTTGCCAACATATTGTAGCGACCTGGGGGTTAGCCCTGCCTTCAGCCCCAAAGGCTCATGGGAAGTGGGAAGGTTTAGGTGAAACCTTGAGTCAGAAGGTTGTGAACCGAAGTGACACTCCATGCTGTTTGGCTGTTGTGTGTGTGGAAATAAACGGCCTTTGATGCCGGACAGGAGATTATGCAATCTGCCTCTCACTTTGTTTCTCTCTCTGAGACGGCTCGGAGTTGTGTGATGTACGGGACATGTACAGCTCTCCATCTTAGCCAGTTAATAAGCAGCGCATAGCTTTTGCTTCCCCACTACAGTGACGTACCAGCTGGGTCGTTACAATATAAAAAAAAACCAAGGGTCAAACAGAGAGAATGACTCCAAGCCTTGTGGCTGTCATTCTATCAAGTATCATTTAGATTTTCGTTGATGAAAACAACATGAGATTATACAGGGTTGCATTTAGGCGAAGTTTATTTTATTTTTCAGCTCTGTAATCTTAAAAAAGGCTCGGACTGTCGTAAAGGAGTCGGACCTGTCAGGAAATGCTACTGGCAGCTGATCTTTAAAAACAACATTTTGTAGGGCTGTCCGAATCTACAATTCCAAAATCGAGTGCTCTAGAACAGCGGTCCCCAACCTTTGTTGCGCCACGGACCGGTTTGATGTTTAGCAAAATTCTCACGGACAGGTATATTATATGTGGCGGACACACGCTGCAGCAATGCTGCAATAGAGGCAGAGACGCGTGATAAGACGTACTCTGCACTTTTATTTTGACACGCTAAACACCTGTACATCGCACAGGTGTCATCATCCTCTCCCTTTCCCACTCTCATGGTGCTAAAAAGAAGTAAACACAACAGGAAGAAAAAAACTAAGGGTGAAACTACATAACTGCCAGATGAAAGGATCCGTAGGCAAAAAGAAACACCCGTGCTAAACCAAAGCAGGCAAAGGGGGTTGATTCAGTTCCCTGCGCTACCAGCTCCGACAGTAGCCCCTGCAACCTGCCAGTGGCGCCTCCAGAAATTTTTCATGGGGGTGGCCGGTAGGGGGCCACATTAAATCTTAGGGTGGCACACAAAAACCATGAGCTATATTTTTTAAATTCATTCTACCAAACGTAGTAAAACAACCTTTAGAAAACCAACAGAAAGTTAAATGCCTACTGATATTTTGTAGAACATGAACTTATAGTAGATACTACTAGTATAATAACTAATAGATACTAGTAGATACCATTAGTAGATACTACTACTGATACATATTTATTTTTTTTTGTTTATATTTAATGCTTCGGTGTGTCTGCTTGGGGTGTTCGGCTCTTGACTGAGAGATATCTATAATAAACAAAAAATTAAATCTGTTGTTCTGAAATAATAATATAAATATCCTTCTAATTATTAATTATATCTGTAGACGTTTCTATCCAGACTAATAATCATGAAACATTTTTATTATTAGGGTAACATAATTCTAACTTCACCAGTTGGTCCAGGATCAGGTGGAGCCCCTTTAGCTGAGTTCTGCTTTGTTTCTCTGACCAATGATGCTGACTGTCCTTCGTCTGATGCCGTCTCATCTTTGTCTTCCTCATTATCTTCTGTCATTCATGCTGCTCTGTCTCATCTTCCTCCTCACTACTCCTCTGTTGCTCCCCTACCATCTCTTTCGCTCCTTCTCCTGCACTTTTATTCTTAAAATAAGAATATATGTTGAATTTCTCTTCATTCTCTGAAAATTGACAGACACAAGCATCAAATAATGACTATAGGTAACCCTGTGGAAACAAAAACACATCAAAATGTTGCGGTAACACAACAACCAGTGCTTAAATAGTGCCATGAAAATGAGTGGCGCGTGTGACAGGGACATCCTTTTTTTTTAACTTATTTATAAAAAGTAATGACACATCCACCACAGCTGATGATGTATTTGCACCAAGTATTTGCACACTGGGTTTACATGTTTTGCAGACCGCATGTTTTTTACACCTTTGCAGCTGTATTTATTTAATATTTATTTCTTTATTTAATAAGAATCTAATTTTTGATAATAATTTTAGTGATATTTTTAATTATTTAATATAAATATAATTTGTGATGTCCTTTATTGATGTTATATTATATAGATTATTTCTGAATGTCGTGTTGCTGCCACAGATAAATGAAATTTCCCCATTGTGGGATTAATAAAGTCATCTATCTATCTATCTATCTATCTATCTATCTATCTATCTATCTATCTATCTATCTATCTATCTATCTATCTATCTATCTATCTATCTATCTATCTGTCTGTCTGTCTGTCTGTCTGTCTGTCTGTCTGTCTGTCTGTCTGTCTGTCTGTCTGTCTGTCTGTCTGTCTGTCTGTCTGTCTGTCTGTCTGTCTGTCTGTCTGTCTATCTGTCTGTCTGTCTATCAATACAGATCTAAAGTACAGTAAACAGATTGTTAAAGACCCACGGAAAATATTTAACAGGAAAAGAAACGTAGCATTTTGGGATGTGTGATTGTGTGTGCGTGCGTGCGTTCTCGCGCGCACGCGTGTGTGTGCGTTCTGAAACCGGTGCTCGCGCGATGCAGGAAGAGAGGTGGGAGAGCGCGTGTGAGTGTGTGGAGCGCATACACGCGCGGTCAGTCGCCGTTTTGGACTTAAGGAAAAAGTAATAAAGAACGTTCATCTTTAGTGACTGAGACTGGTTCTTTTGTCTGACCGGCCCGGAGGATCTGAGGGTTCGAACGCGGAAGTGAACCACGCGTCTTATTCATTCTGCGTCCAGCGGCTCGTCTGTAGATGTCTGCGCACTCAAAGGCAGCAGGGAGGGAGGGGGTGAGGGCCGGTTTAGGTGATCAGAGCGACTTGCCCGCTTGCTGGCTGTACATTTGGGATGAAACGCACAACTGATGCTACCACAGCTTATAGTGGCTAGTGGGGTGGCCACTGGGGTGGCCAGGTGTCGGAGAGGGGTGGCCGTGGCCACCCCGGCAACCCCCTGGTGGCGCCACTGCAACCTGCAGACTCCGACAGCAGAACAAAAGAGAATCCTAAGAAATTTGTTGTGGACTCAATTTTGGAATTGTAGATTCGGACAGCAATACAAAATGGCTACACGCTATATAGTGTACTACGTAGTGAATAGTAAAGGAAATTAGAGATAACCTGAATCTACAATTTCAAAATACCGTGCCCTACAAATTTCCCAGAAGTCTCTGCAAAAAACCAGTGTGCATCGATGCGCACTAGATTGGCGAATATACCCACAATGCATCTCGTTTTAATTACTTTGGTGAAAAAAAAGTGTATTAAAAATGTATTCTTTACAAATAAACCATCAATATTTTCATCTTAGGAGCTTAGTGACTTTAGAACTATTCATAAATAGCCAGTGTAAAATGCTAGTACTGATTAGATTTTTACTTTGTAAAATCAGTGACGTCATTTTTCCCATTTAAAAAAGAAAAAGTAGTAAGTATTGTGTCAAAATTGCTTTTAAAATACAGGGCACTAGATAGTCCAGCACTATATAGTTTTTTACTAGTTAGAATTCGGACATAGCCTGTGAGATTTTGGCTTCTTGGAGCCAGCAGATACTTCCGGTTTGGAACGAGAGAGAGAGAGGGGGGGGGGTGTCAGGCTGTCCAGTGATGTGCTTCAACCGTGCTGAGTCCAAAGCCACACCCACCCGCCGTTCCTCCCTCTGTGCTCTGCGCTTTGCCCTTTTCCACATCCACACATGATCCACGCAGTTCTGCTGCTTTCTTCTCACCAAGTCGGTAGGTAGTTTGTCTTTGGTCTAAAAGTGCCTTTATTGAACTTTCCACGTCGTAAGTTTGTAGAAGAAACAAGTCTCCGTTGCGGTTGTTTATCCGTTGATTCTTTGGTCATGCTCCAAGTCCAAGCCGAGGAATTCGGAGAGAAAAGAAGAGAGGAAATTTCTAAATAATTTCCAAAATATTAATACATTTTTTTTAGAAGAGTTGTGCAAATAGACACAATTTATGTATGAAAAGTAGTGTTCGTATCCTGGTACTCTTGATTTCTTAACTCTTTCTTAAATCAAGGCAAATTGCAAGTTTTTGTCTTCTTTAAATCGAAGTTTGATTAAGGTTGTCTGCATCAAGTTATCGTATTTAGTTTATTACTTGCGCTTTGCGAGAGATATTTGTGATTTATAACTGGAAATAAAAACACGAGCTTTGAGGTGGTTTTAGTGTTAGGTGCTCTTTAAGTTAAGAGTTATTTCCGAGAAGAAAAACTTGACTAGTTGGACATCAGGTGAAGATGTAATGCAAAGCTCTTTTTCTTTTCTCTTTTTGTTTTCCCAAACATATGGTGCAGTGTGGAAGCCATTACTCAATGTCACAAAGCTAGACATGCTTATAAAAGCATGAAGGAATACCTCTGTTAGAGGGAAGCCTCTTAACACAGCAGGAAAATAGTTTTGTGCATTTAAACGGTTCCAGGTTGGCTCTTCCGCGGTAAAATAGTAAAATACTCAGGATGCCCATAAATGCATCATCATACTTTGCATCTAGAAACAAGATTACATAAAAAATTAAGAGAACCAGGAGATGTCAGAATTTACTAGTTTAGATTCTTTCACTGTGTCCCCTGCTGCTATAAACCCCCTCCACACGGGTTACTGACGAGGCAGCGGCTTTTTCCTGCCACAGTGCGGGGCAGCTGCTGCTCCTTATTGGGAGAGTCTGAATGATTTCTGAATGATTGCATTGAGATCTGAGCTGCTCATTGATGTTTTTGTACAGTTTTTTTAAATACATAAACCTGATCTTTTTACGGAAGCTCCAAACACCGGAAAGGGATACAACAGGTTCTGAAGATGAGTGGATGGGCTGCAATCACTTCCAGAGCACGGCATGCAGACTGCTTCTCCAAACATTTATGAATCTCATTCTAAAGGAACTCTGTGAACTCTAGCCAGGTATTGTGATAGAATATCCAGCTTTTCATGCTATACTGTCTTTACGGTCAACTGTCAGTAAAAATGAAAAACAAAGTGAAAGTGAGTATGAAGGAGGGCTATAGAGTTGTAGAACACATTGACTGACAGAGGAGGGTATGTGGATGTTGAGGTGTGTAGTGCATAGAGGTGGCTAAATTCATGCAGTTGATCACTACAGAGCTCAAAACTTTATGTAGGTTTCAGATTAGCTGAAGAAGCTGATTTTCTGTATAGAAATTCTGTTTGCATTCACATATCAATAAAGTGCACCAGAGCCCACTTTGTTTAACCAAGACCCTTGTTTTGATCTAGACCACCGTTCCATCTGTTTGATCAGTACCAGAGTTCACATAAAATGAAACACTTGCCAAATGTTGCGGACTGTCTGATGAAAGGTACCCTAGTGGGAATCAAACCTGCTAGTTTGAATGCTCTCTTCGTTCCAGTGAAAGGAGTGTTGAATGGTTCAGCATACCAAGAGGTTTTGGACAATTTCATGGCTCCAACTCTGTAGGAACAGTTGGGGGATGGGCCCCTTCCTGTTCCAAAATAACTAAACACTGCAATGCAACGAATGATCATGGAGACATGAATAAGCTTGGTGTGGGAGAACTTGATTAGCTAAACTTGACCTCAATGAGCCAGATTCTGTTAAATCTCTAAAGTGTGTCTGAAAGACAGATCAAAGAATCCTTTAGGGTTCTAAGGGAGGAAAACATATTAAATATTTTGATGCGGGAATCAGATGTTACTTATGTTCATATGGTAACATATGAACAAATATGTTCCCATATGAAGGCAAATATACTTTAAGCATAACAAGACATTTTGAGCTATGACGCACTACCCACATAATTAAGGTTTATGTTTATTTTTAATCTGACTTTTAACTAGCGTAAGCATAGTGGGTATAACCAGTGGGTTTTGACCTAAGAATAGCCAAATGCTGAAGATAAAGCTAGTGAAATGAGAAATAACCATAAAGTGTGTAAACCGAACAGTAAAAACATAAAAACAAAAAAAACAGACTAGAATAAAACAGACCTGTATTAACTATATGTGTATGTATACCTTTTAAAGACCATTAATGCTCATCACTTGACATGACATTGACAATTTTTTTTAATCTCTTGTGTGTGAGTGAGGTTTTCTAAGAGGCTAATTTTTGACAATTGGGTTGTACTTTATTGCATTTTTGTAAATTAACACTCAGTGGAAATAGACTGCTCAATCTTTAAGTTTTGTGTGTTTTCCCCTGCAAGTTGCTGTATATAATGATTTGCATTAATATTTTTAGGGTCCAGTTCATAATATAAAGAGACATCTCGTGACAAGATGCAATTTGCAGCCAAAAATTGTATATTTTGGTGCCTCCAATGAAAACTATTGGCAACGTATTCCTTGTTTCTTTTGGATTACTGTATACATTTGTAAATGAAAGATAAGAGGTAAGGATAACATTGCATTTGAATGTTTAAAGTGGCCATTTGCAAAACATTTAGCAGCTTAACGTGTCTGATCAAATAATAGTGGTTAAAGGAGCCAATAAACTACTGTAATTCCTTTAGCTTTTCTTGATTTTTCCATGGCTAGAGACGAGAGTTAACGAGAAACAGAGAAGAGGGCAGAGGGTGGAGAGGGGACAGTGAAAGAGAGTTTAATTTAGAGGCCCAGTTAAGTCTACTGCTTTGTGTTCTATGAATGAGTAACAAAAAGGACATAAAAGTCAGCATTTCCAGCCCACAAGAGAAGCAGTAGACATCCGTGCACACTCACACACATGCTGCTCGCAAAACCTGAACATCCTAGCCTCCTATTATAACGCTGAGTGGAGAGGAGGAATGACAGCTTCTGGATGGGTGTTAGTGCATGATAGGGACAGGGGGCTCCAGTCGTCAGTCTTCATGTTGCTTCGTATTCGGCTACACAAAAATAAAATTTTTTTCCAAAAAGTAAAGGTCATGTGAAGCCAAATGTGAGATGTGTACAGTAACATGACTTGCATTATGCAGCATCACTTCTTTGTATAAGCTTGTGCTTTTTTTTTTCCATATATCAACATTCTGTAGTCTCTTTATGTGTAGAGTTGACTCATAAATCCAAAGCTTATGATCACATCACCCTTGGAAACGTGGGTTCAAGCGACCACTTTTAGTGAAATGTTTTTTATTTTTATTTATTTATTTTTAGTACACAAAACCCATCAGCTTTTCTTTCTTTGGTTAGAGGCATCTCCAAACCCTGTTCCCTGTGAACTACTGCCCTGTTGTTTTGCAGATAACCCCGCTTCAGTAATTGCTGTTTGGTGGGATTGAGTCAGCCCAGTTTCTGATTTACTGAATACACCTGATCCAGGTGACCAGTAATTACTGAAGCAGGGCTAGCTGGGTTAGCTCAGATTAAATAGGGTTTGAGAGCTCTGGGTCACTCTACATGTTTCTTAGTAAAATCATATCTTATGAACACAAGCACATGACACATGTGAGCGTAATGCAAATTGACCAGCTCAGCCGTGTACATGGATTTCTTCTCTTGTG
Organism: Oryzias curvinotus; assembly: GCA_023969325.1. NCBI lineage: Eukaryota > Metazoa > Chordata > Actinopteri > Beloniformes > Adrianichthyidae > Oryzias > Oryzias curvinotus. The sequence goes on along the minus strand of CM043713.1, from coordinate 18,292,359 downwards.
TGTGTAGAGCGAGACATGAGATGTGAAACATTAATGTTATTCATTCCATGGTTTCAAAGCTAATGAATTCAGCACGCAAATGGTTAAGTTGTACGTATTTCCTCCTTGTCACTACGTTTTGTTTAGATTCTCACAGTTAGCTCTGTTTTTTTTTTTTATCCTTTTTTAAGGTTACATGGAAATAATTTAGAAAGTCTTTATTTTTTTGCCACTATAAGTTTTTACTGCCTTCATTTTCTATATTCTTGCTTCAAGGTGAAATAACGACCATTTGATCTTTATGTCACTTCAGATGCATTTGAGTGAATATTGACAATTACATTTCTGCACTTGCTTACTATTATGTTTAAACTTGCTTTTGACTGAATTGTAACTTTTTTTTCTTTGTCTATCTTGCACTTTCCTCCAACTGGGCCATGTCTCTTATCCCTCCATGTTTCTGCATTTTTTCCTGAAAGCCAATAGTTTGCTGCTTCCAGAGTTCATCAGATTAAACCAAAGTTACGCTAGAGGTGGTGTGCAGCTACTGAAATAATACACGTAGCTGATTATTTTGTTTTTTTGGTGTGTTTTCTGGCATGCCTGTTTCTTACTTTCCCTATATTGCTAAACTTATTTAAGATGAAATTAGGGTTGGGCGATGTCCCCTAAATTGGCCGTTGACGATGTTTGCTGTCAACCATCGGGATGGAAGATGACATCGTGGGGGGGGGGGGGGGGATTTTTTTAAAAACATTTTTCGTTGTTATATAACTGCTATTCGTTGTTTTGCTTTTTTCATTTTATTTCCCAACTAATGACTCATCCGCGTGATCCAGTATAAACTGAGGGGAGTGACTTCAACAAAAAAAGTAACAAACAAAATGGAAAAGAAGTAGTCCGCTCCTGCACTTAACTAGCGAAGTGGACCGGCGGAGTGCGGACTTACAGCTTTGTGTTTGATGGGAAGGGGGGGGGGGGGTGTACATGAGCGGTATGTGTGGAAGATTTAGGACTGCGATCCGTCCCGCAGCTCTAGGGGTACGAGCTACCGAACTCAGAACCGGGTCTAAAAGTGAGTGTCTGAGCACAGCTCGGATCGTCAGCAGACACAGCGGTTTGAGCTTCAAAGCAGAAATGTCGCTCAGTCCTTAGAAAACATTCAAACAATGACGTGGATTTGTGTTTCCAGTCGTGTCCCGACTAAATAAAGGCTGATGTTATTCCCAGGATGCAGCGCCACCCAAAGCTAATGTTGTTAGCCCATGTTAGCATAGCAGTATGCTAACATGGGCTAACAACAGCGCTCAGAAAAAGCGCTGACAACACGGATTAAGATTCAAATGATGAGCGAACAGGTGTTTCATAATAACCGTAACATTATTAAAAGCACGTTTAGAAGATCATCTCGTATTTTACCGAGCTGACATGTCAATGAATATTGCCGCTCGGCGCTGTCGTTTTGTATTTAATTGTTACATTCAATAAAGTTTGGAAAAAAAAAAGCCGCTCGGCGGAATTTATATCCTTCCGGTTTTTATTCCGACGGAAAGTGTGACCTTAGTGAACCTTCTGAAAACATTTTTCTGGGCCCATGTACACGGTTGGATTCTAATCCGACCATTGATCCCATCAAGATATTTTGTTCATGTAACCGCGGCTTATGGGGTCCACTCGCAACGTGGCGGGGGCGTGGCATCACGATGGTGGTCTCTCCATCGGGATGTCAGTCACCCATCACGATGGACGATGATATCGTCCATCGGCACAACCCTAGATGAAATCTTTAAGTAATTGATGCTAAGAAACAACGGTACTAGAATACATTTCAAATTATTGCCTGTGTCTCACTATTTAAAGGGAAAACCTTGACTTGTGAAGTTTATAGGGTGACTCTCAAATGTGTCTTCAGAGTATCTCCTCAGCTTTACTTTGTGGTCTCATGCACATTTGACTAAATAAGTCAAATAAACCATAGTAGATCTTGTAGTTTGCATTCTTGGTTTTAAAAAAAAGCCACAAATTTGGGCTGTCCTGTACTGGCTGTTGTAAGTATTAAAGACCACTGGCTCGCTCACAGCCACATTCACTCACATATGGTGTTGGAGTGGACTGTCGGTTTTTACTGTGAGTGCATTTTAGCAGACAAAGCTAATTGAAAATTCATGGCATTTCAGGCGCTGCTGGCACCTTACGAAGCGCGTGCTACGGAAAAAACACAGCTTTCTTAATGAGCTCGTATTTATCGGGCAAGAACAGCAAAGCTGGTAGCAGGAGGACACACGGGGCAGCTTCAATAAACACTCCGGTTGTCCAGAGTGGTTTTTCTGCCGGGGACTTGACGCGCTGCAGTCAGAAAGTGACTTTCTGATGACAGACAGAATTTGCGCTCAGTGTATTTGTAGTTTGTCAGTGCAGTGTTGTATGTATTAGAAGATGTACAATTGGCCGTTTTCCATGTCAATCAAGTCCCGTACTTCTCGGTAAGGATTTTGATTGGCTGGTGGATTGTTTAGAAGTACTTTTTTTTTTCATTTATCTATGCCGCCTGTGATCTACCGTCATGTCCTTGAGGATCTACTGGTCGATCGGGATCGACGTAATAAGCTTCCCTGACATAGACTGATGTAACTGAGAATTGGGCAATTTTTCAAAATAAAACAAATCTTTCAGATTCCGAAATAAATAAAACGGAAATAATGCAAGTTATTTATTCTTTCTGTGCGGCCACTGGGGACCACTGGTGTACATGAATGTAGACACATTTTTTTTACACACACAATTTTAAGAAAAAGGTGTTGTAAACAAGCCAGTTGGAGAAATTTGATAGAGATGCAATTTGTTATTCACACAATATTTAAAAAAAGCAGTTAATTGGCAGCAGGGGCTGGCGCTGTAAACAGCCCGACCTACATCCGGTGAATCACCTGTCTCACACCTGTGAGCTGCGACTCAAGTCTCGTTGGCTGCGACTCATGAGACTTGAGTTGTGACTCATAGCCATGAGCTGTGACCCGGGAGCTGGCTCACTAAGGGGCGGTCCAAGATGGCGGCTTGAGCAGACGCTCCTTTTCATCCAGCTGCTAAAAATTTTATTACTTAAAACCATCCATTTAAACACTAAATAATCTGTTCTGCTGACCCTGAACACCCTGAATACTTACCAGAATAAAAATGGCTTTCTGAGACAGGAAAAGAAGCTCAAAGTAGGAGTTATAAAAGTAATATGAGTTCGGCTAATGTTTACTCCACAACTAGCGGCAGCGACTCAGGCAATGCGGATCATGACTGCATTAAATAACCCGATGAACAAGATATGAACAAACAGGCAACCCAGGCAGAGAGAAAAGCACTGACCACGTCAGCAGATTTAGTGGGGGATATATGAACTACCTTGAGCCATCCACCATGGTTAACAAATGAGTGTAACCCTGTGAGGGAGGCAGTAGACCAACCACATCCATGTGAACATGGTCGAAACGCTTGGCTGGGATCGGTAAGGGTTCTAGGGGGGCTTCAGTGTGCTAGTGAACTTTGGCACGCTGCAATGCAACGCAAGACGCGGCCCATCCCTTAACGTCCTCACCCAAACCAGGCCAAAGCCAAAGCTGTCCTGTGGAAACATCACACAGGGGGAGTCAGACCGCCATCTTGCCACACAACTTGCTGCTCTACCACAGCACCCAGTGCTAAGTCTGAAGCGTCGGTAGTCAGTGCAATCTCAGCATCTGGCTCTGGGTGAGGAAAGCTGACTTAGCTCCATCAAATGCAGCAACCCAGTCTGGTGTCCAATCCACAGGGTCTTTGGCTTTCTTGAAACGAAAGGCGTCACAAAGCGGTTGTAACAGGTGGGCAGCCCAGGGAATGAATATGTTGTAAAAGTTCACCATCCCTAAAAACTCCTGTAGGGACTTAACCACTACAGCACGGGAGAAAATTGTTACGGCTTGGACTTTGGTGGGCAGAGGAACCGCCCCCTTTACCAAAAATCGATGACCCAAAAAATCAATGGCTGACAAACCAAACTGGGATTTGGCCACGGTAACGATTAAGTAGTGGGTTTCCAACTGCTGGAAAACCTCCTTTAGGTGGATGAGATTCTCTTCAGGGGAGGGGCTGGCCACCAAAATGTCATCTAGATAGACAAACACGAACTCAAGATCGCGTAGCACCGAGTCCATCAACCTTTGAAAAGTTTGGGCTGCACCTTTAAGACCGAAGGGCATGCGCAGGAACTCAAAAAGTCCAAAACTAGTGATCACTGCAGTCTTAGGCACATCTTCGGCCCACGCTGGAACCTGAAGGTAACTGTGCACCATGTCCACTTTAGAAAAATTGAGGCGCCGCCCAAAGAACTGTAAAATCCTGAATGTGACGAATGTGATAACAGTCAGGTGTTGTAGCGTCGTTCAGACGGCAAAAATCACAACACGGGCGCTAGGAACCATCTGCCTTGGGCACCGTGTGGAGGGGCGATAGACTTTCCATGTGGTTGCGAACTCCTCCTTAGCGATGGTGAGTTTTGCTGCATCAAGGTACCGTGCCCAAACAAAAACTGGCGGGCCCTTAGTGGGTAGGAAATGCTCCACTCTGTGCTTAGCCACAGTGGAGGAAAAAGCTGGGGTAGTCAAAAAAATGTGCGCAGATGACAGGCCCAGATCCCCCAGCTGCACATGGGACAGTGGCAAAAGTGATCGCGTCTATTAGTCTGCTGTTGCCATGTCCAATAACTATGTGTACACAAAAAATCGGCACCGATAATGGGAACAGAAACAGAGCCAACAACAAATTCCCAACTGAACTCACGTCCATGAAAACAAACAGCTGTCCTTCTGGTCCCAAAAGTCCCAATAGCAGATCTGTTAGCAGCACATAGCGGTGGGCCACCGCTGGACGTCTCCGAGCCGGTGGGGGAACCAAACTCTTCTGGGAGCCAGAGTCCACCAAGAAGCGACGTCTAGACTGAGGGTCTGTAACAAACGGGAGTTCTCCACGTTCGCCAGCACTCACAGTGCTGGCTGCTGTGTTTCCCAAACTCGAAAACGCACGCGCTTTGCCTTCTTTCCGAACCTCTGATGGAAACGGCACAGGGAGCTACCACAGCGTGAGCCCACGCCGACTGCCTCACAGCATGTGACGTCGCATCAGACGTCACATACTGCACAGTGAAACGCCTGGTAGCCAGCAGAACTTGGTCAGCTATGCCATGGGCAAAGTATCTTGATCGGATCAATGATCGGGTTAAAATTCAACCATGCACATGGGCACAGAAAACCTTTTTCCGATGAGAACGTTCACATGGGTCACACTTTCGGTCGGACTAAATCATTTGGGCATGCGTAGTAGTGGTGAAAATACCGGAAGAGGAAATGAGTCCTGTTGTAAACAAACAACTGCCACATACATTTATGCAGCAGCTCGGTAATATACAAGACGATCTTCCAAACGTACTTTTATTAATGTTATGAATATTATGAGGCGCCTATTCGCTCATCATTTTATTTTTAATCCGTGTGGTCAGTGCTTTTTCGTGGAAGAACTGAGCTGGAGGAACCCAGGGTTAGGAGAGGCTAACACGGGCTAACAACATTAGCTTTGGATGAACATAAATCCATGTGGGAAATGCCACAATCTCCAGCTTGGCTGCATGTAAATATGTGGGAATAACCGCAGCCTTTATTTTGTTGGGACACAACTGGAAACACAAATCCACGTGATTGTTTGAACGGTTTCTTAGCACAAAGAGGCATTTCTGCTTTGAAAAGCTCACACACCGCCCCAAATCCGATGTGTGTGCTGGCGGTCCGAGCTCTACTCGGACACATGGTTCTCCTGAGTCCGGCAGCCGCTAACCCAGAGCGCAGATGGATCGCAGTCCGAATTCTCCCACACATCACAAAACAACAAAATGCACACGTAACAAAGCATCCTCCCTTCCCCTCAAACACACATTAACAAATCCGGCTGCTCTGCTCAGAGACACGGTTCACTCGGTCCACCGGCAGCCGAGCCCGGATGCAGAGCTCGGGTGCAGGGTCCAGACGTCAGGGGGCACGAAGCGCTCCTCCCCCACATCCCCCTCGTGAGGGGTATAAGAGAGGGGAGAGATGAAGAGCCAGCGGGGCGAGAGCTGTGCGTTGCTTTGTACTGGGCTTTCGCAGAGCAGCTGGTCGGTCCCGTATGTGCTCCAAAGATTTCTCTCAGCGAAACACCATCTATGCATGACGTAAACCAGAGCAGTAGTGACGCACGATCGGAATGAACCGTTTACATACACAACGATCGGATAAACAATCGGTATAAACCCACATATCTTGATCGTAAAGAAATTTTGATCCAGACGAGTCTGATAGGGGCAGAGTATTCCGAACGGCGTGTTTACATGGCACGTTTTTCTTCCGATCAGGCATTCTTTCCGATTACTTTTGTCCATGTAAATGCTGCTGATGATCAAAAAAAGGGTTGGAGTTTGATTAAAGAAGCAATACAAAGTTAAAACTGTTTCTTATCGTGAGTAATTTCTTTGATTTCTCACTTTGTAACATTTTTGTCACGGATGTTACTTATGCTTCAGGTCTTATTACCGGTTTTATGATGGAGGAAATTGGGTTGTCATGAGCACAACCCATGGAGTCAGGTAAGCCACCAAAAGTAGGTCGGAGCTATTTGCAGCGTCTCTGTTATTTGGAGCGGTTGTAGCTCAGTAGTTTATCATTCATTGCGCATTTAGCATTTGGTCTTCACACTGGACTACCACTATCTGATACTAGCGCATGTACATATAGTTGGAAGAGGCTTGGTGCAAAATGTTGAAATGATGCAAATCTTGCACATCTTGTTCCAGTCTTTTTCTTTCACAGATGTATTCCAATATATGACTGACTTGGCATCCTATAATTCCACCTTGAAACAAACCCCAATTATTGATAAAAAAAAAAAAAAAGTATTTCTAAACAATCCACCAGTCAATCAAAATCATCACCGAGAAGTACGTACGGGACTTGATTGACATGCAGAACGGCCAATCGGACATCTTCTAATACATACATCACTGCACATGTGTTTTTAAATTCACTAAGCGCAAACTCTGTCATCAGAGAGTCGCTTTCTGACCGTAGCATGTCAAGTCCCCGGCAGAAAACCACTCTGGACAACCAGAGTGTTTATTGAAGCCGCCCTGCGTGTGTCCTCCTGCTATCAGCTTTGCGGTTCTCCCCCGATAAATAGGAGCTCATTAGGGAAGTAGTTTTTTGTTTTCCATGGCACGCGCTTCATGCGTACGACGGAGTTTTAGGGCCACCAAAAACAAAAACAAAACTAAAATTACGAGATTTTATCTTGTAAATTTAGGAGATAAAAAGTCGTAAATTTAGGAGATAAAAACTCGTAAATTTACGAGATTAAAGTGGAAGTGAGCATGCAGAGCAGCAGGTGAACGCCGTGCAGCAGCAGAGCAGACCGACTAAACTTTCTTGAGCAGGCGAGCTGAATGTTTATTGATAACATTCCAAATGTCTGGAAGCTCATTTGTTTAATTTACAATTTATTAAGGCAGGGGTGTCAAACTCATTTTGGTTTGGGGGCCACATTCAGCCCGTCTGATCTCAAGTGGGCCGGACCAGTAACATAAAAGCAAAATAACAGCTTTGTTTTAGTTTTTTTCTCAGTTGGAAAAAACGCCTCAACCAACATAGTAACCTAATCACGGGGCTAATGGATCTCAAATAAAATTAATTTCACTTAAAAAAAAGTTTGTCTATTTAATTTTATACAGACTAAATATCTGACATCTGACACTGAAACAATACCGATAATAAACTCAAAAGGGGCTACAGAAAAAAACGAAACACCGTGCCTTCAATGTAATTGTCCAAACCATTAAAACTTAAACAAACTTAAACCCACCAACATTTGTGAACATAAACATTCAACAATATCAGGATTCAAATCCTGTGCAGCAACACATTTAGTGTCATTCAAGTGTGCAAAGCACAGTGAAATGTCCAAGAATCTTTTCCTGGTTTCTGCCTAAATTTTGTGGCAACACCTGCCTTCTTCCTGACCTTTAATGACGCGCCATCAGTGACCAGACTGACATCACGTGACCAGTTCACTTCAACATCGTCTGGCGCAGTAACTAGAGAGCTCAGTATGTCATCAGCTGTTGTTGTGTCCATCAACTCAAGAAACTCAGCTCTCTAATAAATGCACAGCCTTATATATCTGTGATGTTGGTCTTTTCATAAATAGTGACCGAAAATGCAATAAATTACTGGATTCTTTCATTTGGCGTCCAAGTCTGCTCAGAGATGTTGTATCTGGAATCATAATCCTTGACAGACTCATGTTGGCAAAGGTCGACTGCTTTTTGGGGCACAAGTTCACCTCTGAAAAGGGTTTGGATGTTTGCCCCGTGTTTACAATAGGGTAGCCATCAATGCTCCATCACTGATGTCACTGCTGCAGTAAATGCAGACGGTTGTTCTTCAGTCCAGCTAACAGTTGGTAAATCTTTTCTTTTCTTAACTGCAAATGGTGAAACTTTTCTTTATGGTGAGTCTCATAGTGGTGCTGAATGTTATATTCTTTGAACACTGCAACCTGTTGATGACATACCAACCATGCAGGTTTTGGATTCAACTTTGTGAAAAAAGAAACTGTAAATTTTCCCTGGAAAGCTCTTCCCTCCACTTGACATTTTGACAACATTTTGGTCTTTAGGGTGTTGCCACTGACCATCCATATAGCAAGATAACAGTGGTAAGGCTCATAGGAAACCAAAGTGAATCTTACCCAGACACAGCTGTTATGTTTTGCCTTTAGCAGGTGCAAAGAGATGCTGCTTCACCTGTTTTGCTTTTCCTTTGCTCCCCCTAGTGGCGGAATTGCGCATTTCGGTTATTTCTTTTAAAAAACCATAACTCGCCACAGGAATGGACTAGAAACTTGTTTTCTTTTTTAAACATCTTTATGATTTTTACTCTCCATGTGAGGGCCGGACTTAATCACCTGGCGGGCTGGATACGGCACGCGGGCCGTATGTTTGACACCCCTGTATTAAGGTTTTATTTATTGATGGTTGGTTTGCAGGATCTCTGCAGCCTGAAGCCATTCTAGGTATTCTCACAACTGTCCTCTTGAATCCTTTCTTCCTCCACCAAAGACCAGATCGTGTGGCGCTTCCGTCATTTTCAACGTTCTAATGCTAACATAACAGACTATTTTCATTCCTCTTTATTGTTTTATGCTGAAACGGGACATTTCACCTGTAGGAGGGGGCGTATGTAACACTGTTTACTTCCGCATTGGTGTTGGGATGACAGGTTCATGACGTAATGAGACAAAAGAACTTCAGGGTGTGTGAATGGAAAGGAAAATAAAGGCTGCAGCGGTCCTCTACACCCAAACGTGTCTCTGAGCTCCTTATTTTACAAATGAAACTCTGCTTTACCAACACCAAACCCCAGAAAGACGGCTCCACTGACAATAATCTGATTTTGAGTCGCCAAAAGGTTCAAAATCTTTGTTTTTTAAACCTATAATCCCGAAATAAAGCTTCACAAAAGCCTCCACATATTTCATCTTCAAGCTAGGCTCCGATAAACTGACAACTTCGGTGTTTTCTACTTAATCTACGACTTTTTTTCTCGTAAATTTATGAGATTTTAAGTCATAAATTTTTTATCTCCTAAATTTACTAGATAAAATCTCGTAATTTTAATTTTTTTTTTTTTTGGTGGCCCTAAAACTCCGTCGTACATACGGAGCCAGCAGCACCTTTGAAATGCCATGCTCCCCCCACTACACGGCTTACAACAGAGCATGACGTACGATAGTCGCTGCTTTCTTGCTGTCTTTGTAATAAAACGTCTCCTATATTAATACAAAAGTATTTTTGTGTAATCTTACTGTGTAGTTTTTAATCATCAGTATATAAACAACATGTAACATGTAACAATAAACATTTACTAATATATATATATATATATGTATGTATATATATGTTGGGCTAGCTGATCCTGTTTAGCTGGGGAGTCATTTTAGTGTTTCAAATGTGTTTAATTTCTTAAATGTATTCACAATCCAAATTGCGAAAATCTATTTAAAAAAAGTATAAACAAAATGTAACAATCTTGCATATCCAGTTACCATTTAGTTACATAAAGCTTGTCACTTTACTATTTCATTAAAATAGTAACTTCTCTTCTTGTTATTGTTATTTAACTCATTTTTGTGTGCAGAATTTCTTAAATAAATATTTTTTTTCTCATTGTGGTCCCTTTTTTTCACACCAGGATTCAGTTTTCTGTCATCACAGTCAGTTGATTTCCCTCAACGTTTTTAAGAGTTTGGTTTTCCATTTGTTTTAGTCCAATCTTCACATTTGCGGTCCTCTTTTTAACCTCGGTTCAAGTTTTTGTAACTTTTAATATTTGTATTTGCTAAGATTTGAATTATTAAATCAAGTTCTGACTCCTGTATTTGGATTTTCTAATAACACAATCCCTCACATCTGGCAGCAACGTGTACCAAAAAGCTCAAGCTAGGAAAAAAAGATTCTGTAAATCTGGCATTTTTTCCGTTTTTCATGTCTTTTTTTGATCATTTTAAACAGTTAAATCTAGGAGTTTAGTTGGAAAAGAACAAGGTAGAGGAAAATATGAGACACGAAATTGGAGAAAAATGTAAAAACTGGCTGCTAAGGTTGTAATGAAGATTGCATCTTCAGTGGTTGCATCTTCAGTGGTTCACACATAGAACTATTATGACTGACAACATTGGTCACAGCAAAACAACTGCAGGTCTCTTGTGTACTAATGATACAAAAGTGAAGGTCAAAGAACATAAAAACAAAGGCTGAACCAGTATTTGAACCATTCCACTCAAAGACTACCGACTTATGCACTCTAAAAAGAGTATTTGGGCTGTAGTTGGAAAGATGAACTTTTTTACATTGATCTAACTTAATTATTTAGTTCGGTGAAAGTAAATAATTTTTTTGAGTTCAGTGAACTTAAAAATAACACGTAGTTGTCTGACAGTTATTTTCCTTTAATCAACTTAATTCAGTTAAGTTTGTGTAACTTTGGTGTGAAGCTGTCAATGCGTCATGACGTCATAATGTCATAACGTAATAACGTAAGGGAGCGCAAGGAATTGTGGGATACCATTTTCTTTGTCTGTCTGGGCAGATTGGGATTTTACGTGTGAGGTTTTTTTTCCATGTGTTTGGTTGTCTAGCTGTTTTACTCTGTTTTTACTAGTAATTTAACCTGTAATGTTTATTTCTTTCTGCACCATGAGATAGAGTGTGGGAGAGGATGATGTCCCATTATTGAAGACAGAGTTCACGACATTGGAGCTCCTGCCCTGTAGTGCAAAACACAGCTTGGTCATTCATGTTCTTGGGATGGAAATTACAAGGCCTGTTGGCCTAAAATTTAATGTATGTAAAATCAATTACCGTATTTTCCGGACTATAAGTCGCACTTTTTTTCATAGTTTGGCAAGGGGTGCGACTTATACTCCGGAGCGACTTATATTTGAAATAAATTACATTGTTAAATAATTTCACATGTTCGTTATTTTCACTGACAACTGCAAGAGGGCGCTCCAGGCTCAGAGTGGTACTTAGTGGTACTTTCATACTGTCAAGTGTGTTTGTGACCTGCGTGCTCCCACACTTAAATACAATTTATTTTAATTTAAGTAGTATTTTACTAATAATTATCGTTTTTCAGGTTAACAAATATGTATCATTTCAATACAAACATTTGTATAACATTTTAGAACATTTACCGGTAATTATTTTTTTTTCTTTTAACCCAATACAACAACGTGACATATTAAAAAAAGAGTCCAGCATTGAGCTTACCAGTAGCTCTTTAAAGTCCAAGTCCCACTCACGCAGTGGTTTTATGTTAATAAAGCAGGCACGTACTCAGTTCGTTGTGCGTCATGTAGCTATTTAGCCTGTTCTCTAACCCCCTGTTATTATAAGTTGCCTTTCAAGGTGAGATGTATGTTCTTGGTCTCAGATTTTTTAAATAAATTTCCCCTCAAAGTGCGACTTATAGTCCAGTGCGACTTATCTGTGTTTTTTTCTACTTTATAATGCATTTTTGGGCTGGTGCGACTTATAGTCCTGAAAATACGGTAAGTCATTCATTCATTCATTTTCTATTCCGTTTTTCCCTTTCGGGGTCACAGGGCTGCCGGAGCCTGTCCTGGCCACTTGTGGGCGAAGGCCACCAATTGAATCATAATGAAAAAAAAATTAAAATTAAAAACCAAAGCCAGAAATACATTTTATTGAGTAGGATAAATATATGATATTAAGCTAGATTGTGTTATTTGAGTTGTAAAAACAAAAAATTTAATTTAGATCAACATATTAAAGTGTGGATGCCATGCTTTGAACAACTTTGTCAAATAAAAAAGCCCTTTAAACGCTGATTCTATTGATACCAATAGTTAGCGTCGAAAAAAATCCGAAGCATATGAATAATAGACATCGTTCGAAGGAATCAGAGATTTGAATTTGCCGCTAAGAGCGCAGGCTGGAAGTGAACTCGATATGACCTGTGACGTCACGAAAGGCATTGACTTCCGTAGTTCTGCTTCGGACAGCATGTAAACAAAACAGGTAGTCTTCGTTTCTCTCGTGTTTAAATCTGTTAATCATCAACATTCCAAGTCGTTGTGTGGCAGCTGGATGTAGCAATACATCTAGTGAAAGTGTATCTGTGTATAAATTCCCAAAACAAGAAACGCTGCTGAAACAATGGACAAAACAAGTTCAGCGAACGAGGGCGAATTGGGTGCCAACTAGAGGTAAGATCTTAAGCCCGAGCCCGAGTCCGAGCCCGACCGGACGCTCTAAATGACAGTCATTACGTTCGGGTCGGTTCGGGCCGGGCTTCTCTCTCGCTGACTTTTTTAATAAATATATTGTAATGTCTGCAAAGAAGCTCCTCAGGCGGCGGTTGTCAAACAGCTCTTTATTAATCCTGTAGGTCAGAACGGTTACCGCACGAACCGAAAGGCACAGCCAGCTTCTTCTAACTCAGAGGGAGAACGTTCCCTTAGCGCACACACCCACACACACACGAAACTGAAAAGGCAAACGCGCACCGCCGCTGCTGCAGTATTTCTCCGCGTAATGAAGCGAGTGCGCATCAAGATCTCTCTGTCACTCTCTCTGTCTGGCCTCTTATTCTGTGTTCCAGCGTTATTTCATTGATCAAATGCATTTGTCATGTAGGTAGGAACCTATGCGCAGCACTTCCAGCGGAACTCTATGCCACAACAGCAGCTTATACGCGCGCGGCTGCAGCGACCACTCTCTGTTCGAAAGAAAATAGCTTTCATCATCATAAAAATATGTAGATTATTTTACCTTTAAGAAATCTGGCGGGTTTTTTTCTGTCAAAAATCCTATGGGTTAAATTGAAATTTCGGGTTTGCTTCGGGCTCGGTCCTGCAAATCAAGTTAATTGGTCGGGTTCGGTCCGAGTTCGGCTTTAATGCCCGCGGGCCTGTGTCGGGTCGGGCCGGATTTTTTAGGCCCGACCTTACCTCTAGTGCCAACTGCTTCGTCAACTTTATGCAGCGAACATTTTGAGGCAGACTGTTTTGAAGAAACACCACAGCTCATGAAAGATATGGGAATGCATGTCAGATATAAAAAAGTATTGAAACCGAACGCAATCCCCACCATTTTCAAGAGATCGCTAGACCTACTACTTTCTGCTATATCCTCCTCACTTTCGCAAAAGGGTTCGAATCGATACGGTTACAAAAGTGACTCATCATCATGATAATCTCCGCAACTTTTCTCTTCATCTTTCTGTTCAGCTAGCCATGTTGTCTGCCTTTCGTTACGTCACAAACAGGGCGGTGCGAATTCGGCGGAATGCGTGAAGCCGGCGGTCGTCCTCGTTGTTTATATCGCGTTTTTCGCTATTTATTCTTTTTCGAAAAATATTAAAAACAATCGCAACATGAAATAGAGACTATTTACTATATTTTGCTTATTAAAATAGGCCATGTCACCCACACTTTAAATTGAGTTGGACAGACGAATTTCTTTCTGACCACTGCAGGAGGAAAACAATGCCTTTTAGGAGTTTATGTCCTTTAACATGTCATAATCTGGATTAAAGGTTTGAATATCACAGAATATACACCACAACCCCACAAATTTTAAAAAACACTCGCATACTCTGATACTCTATCGCTGTTTCACCTACCTACAGACACCAAACAAGCATTTTCTGTAATTTTGGGGGAAGACTTCGAGGTGACAATTTTTTATCTGTTTCATTAAATCTGCCTTTTTCCTCAGTTGTTTGGATTAGCTGTACGTCAGTAAATAGCTCCAGATGCAAGAGTGCTTATACAGTCGCCTTGTTTATTTTTCTTTGCCGTGCTGCTAGTTTTTAGTTTGATGAAATGTAAAGTTGGTGCTGCATTAGAGCTGTGACGGTGACGGATTTTTCATCACCGCGGTGATGAACCACCAGGGGGCGCGGTGTTGCGGTTAACCGCAGGCCCCCCCCCCCTCCAAAAAAAAACAAAAAAACCCACACACACAAAATCCCCCCGCGGCTGCATCATAAATACATACAGTTACAACGTAGTATTCTTTATTAGCCTTTATTAACAAATAACAATAACAACTGACTACTACCTACCGACGAACCCCCCCCCCCCCCCCCAACACAAAATCCTCCGGCGGGCGGCCGTGTCGCGCACTCAAGAACGCACCCAGCTTAGTGGAAATGAACAATTAGAACGCAGTAAATTTGTCGTATTTCCTCGCAAGACAGAAACTTCTTTTGTAGAATCAGGATGTGTGTGTGCTTCTAAAACAGCGCACGTGTGTCTGTAAGTAGAGTACGCACGTGCCCCGTGCTTCTCTAAGAGACAGCTACAGCCCCGCGCGCGCGCGCAGGCGGGTGCAACGAGGAAAGGAGAAGAGTGATAAAAGGTTTCCAATAGAAACCCTTTAAGTCTGAACACAGGACTAGCAGAAAAAGTAAATTATCAGCAAAGATTAATGTGTTTATTATAGTTCCAATCACGCACCATATGCAAAACTTAAAAAAAAAAAAAAAAAAAAAACCTTTCAAAATAAAAGTGCGGTGATGCGGTGATGACCTCATCACCGCGGTGATGACCTCATCACCGCGGTGATGCGGTTATCGTCACAGCCCTATGCTGCATTACTGCTGTAAGTGTCACAAGCAAGATTAATTCAGTGAAATTTTGTTCGCGGTAAATTCTCTGCTTGCCACCTGTCCAAAATGTGTTCCTAAGTTTGACGCTGTGGCAGCATTAGCTTCCAGCTAATGTTTTTAGCCGGATTGCTACGTGCAGCAGTGTCTGTGTTTATCCCATTTGGAATGCATGGAAGACACGGATGATGTGGAGAGATCGGGTAGATTCTTTGCGAAGAGCTCTACAAAATCATTGGTAATCACATCTCCATGTCTGGGTTTACGTGATCCTTTAAAGATTCTTCCGGTACCAGCAACTCCCCGTCCGAGAGCTGTGTCTGTATGACAGCCCCAAACAACAATGATGTAGGTAGGTAAGGTATCTAGGTATGGCATTCTGTGGATGCAACTCAGCAGTCTTTCTCCAACACGACGAGTTAAGTTCTTACCAAAAAGTTATATTTTGGTTTAATCTAACCATAGGACATTCTCCCAATCCTCTTCTGGATCATACAAATGCTCTCTAGCAGACTTTAGACGGGCCTGCAACTGCTTATCTATTGAAGATTTAGTCTCCCCAGCCTGGTGCAGTTTAACAATTTTGTTTCTGGTGTCCATAGATGGCCCTTTGGTCTTGGCCATAGAGGAGTTTGGAGTGTAACTGTGACTGAGGTTGTGGACAGGTGTCTTTTATATAGATAACTAGTTCAAACGGGTGCCAATATTACAAGTGGAGGACAGATTATCCTCTTACAGAAGAAGTTACAGGTCTGTGAGAGACAGAAATCTTGCTTGTTTGTAGGTGACCAAATACTTATTTTCCACCATAATTTATAAATAAATTCTTCAAAAATCAGACAATGTGATTTTCTGGATTTCCTTTTTTCATAGGTATACCTATTAGGAGAATTACATGCCTCTCTCATCAAGTGGGAGAACTTGCGCGATTGGTGGCTGATTAAATACTTTTTTGCCCTAGTATATGCACCCGTAGGATGTCCACACAAACAATCCTCTGATTGTTTAATTTCCTAAATTCTAACAGTCAGGCTGTTATAAGGAGCACACACTTTAACAGCACTAATGAGCTCCCTGCAAAATCAGGGGGCTGAAAACAGAAAAATCTGTACTTTGGCCGTTACTTATCCCTACGTAGTTTGTGTAAAGGACCTATATCCTACAAAATCAACTTTTTTAGGTTTTAATTGTAATATACTATTAATTCATTACAAAAAAAGTCTTAAAGCAGTATTTGGATCCATTCACACATCTCTGAGTATTTCTCAAAAAACCTGCGCTCTGAGCACCAGGCCCTCCCAATCCACAAAAACGGGTAGGTTCTCGAATTTATATGTGTAAGGAAGAGCCCCTTCCAGGAAGAGTCTGGGCTGCCAGCACCGCCCCAAGATAACACACACACACACTTTCTCCCCAGAGCTAGTGGTGATCTGCAGAACACTTTCATATGCACATGCATCTTGTTATGTTGTTTGTTTTCGTGTGCGGAACACAGACACACTGCCGAGGCTGGGTCTAGGTTGACGTCCTGACCACAAGGAGCAAAAGGCGGTGCTATAAAGATCGAGTCTTCTTACGTCTGGGTAGGAAACGATCTTGCGAAAATCACAAGTATTTCATAAAAAAAATAATTCTTTAGTATGCCAGAAGTAATATATTTTCATATATATGTTTCACCATGTCCATAAATGTGCATGAACATTTTTGCTCTAATGGCTCACCAAGCAACCTGTGATCTTGATATTTTGTGCGGGCCACTGGGATGCCCTACACCAGTGGTCCCCAACCCCCGGGCCGCGGACAGGGACTGGTGGGTCATTTGGTACCGGGCCGCACAGAAAGAATAAATAACTTGCATTACTTCCGTTTTATTTATTTTTGAATCTGAAAGATGTTTCATTTAGAAAAATTGCCCGATTTTCCGTTACATCAGTCTATTCAGGGGGGATCATTACGTCGATCGCAATCGACCGGTAGAACTTCAAGGACATGAGGGTAGATCGCAGGCGGCATAGATAAATGAAAAAAAAAAGTACTTCTAAACAATCCACCAACCAATCAAAATCCTTACCGAGAAGTACGGGACTTGATTGACATGCAGAACGACCAATCAGACATCTTCTAATACATACGTCAAGTTTATATACACTGAGCGCAAATTCTGTCTGTCATCAGAAAGTCGCTTTCTGACCACAGCGCGCAAGTCCCCGGCAGAAAACCACTCTGGATCAGCCACTTCAGTTATGGTCCGGTGGTACATCCCATGCAGGGGTTTGTCCTCCCATGAGGATCTGTCCTCCAGCACTGTATCCTCTGCTCTCCATTGCCTGAGACATTCACTGAGGACACTGTCAGTTGGGGCCTTGACCACATCCGTGGTCTGTATCTCTTCCTTTGGCCATCTTATTATTCCTGCAGGGTATCTGATAACTGGCAGTGCGTAGCTGTTTATTGCCCGGGTCTTATTTTTGCCATTGAGCTGGCTTCTCAGGACTTGCCTTACTCGTTGGAGGTATTTAGCTGTTGCAGCTTTCCTTGTTGCCTGCTCCAGGTTGCCATTTGCCTGTGGAATTCCAAGGTACTTGTAACTATCCTCAATGTCTGCTATTGTTCCTTCTGGGAGTGAGACCCCTCCTGTGTGGACTACATTGCCTCTCTTTGTCACCATCCGGCTGCATTTCTCGAGCCCGAATGACATTCCAATATCAGTACTGTAGATCCTGGTGGTGTGGATCAGGGAGTCAATGTCAGGCCCGCTCTTAGCATATAGCTTGATGTCATCCATGTAGAGGAGGTGACTGATGTTTTCCCCATTTCTGAGTCAGTATCCATAGCCAGTCTTTCTAATTATTTGGCTGAGGGGGTTCAGACCTATGCAGAACAGCAGTGGGGACAGAGCATCACCTTGCAAGTGGCTTCCCATTGGCTTCAAGGGTGGTTTTCCACAGCTTCATTGAGTTTCCTATGAAAGCTCTTAAGGCCCGTACACACCGGGACGAATTTCGCCGGCGATTTTCGTCGGCGAAATTCGCCTCGTGACTAAACAAAGGGCACCAATGAGAGTGTGCACACCGACGCGAAAAAACGCCACGCGTCAAAGCGTCAAAAAAAAAAAACGCCTCGGGTTCGTTTTTTCTTTTTGACGCCTCGCGTCGAAATCCATTCAACCAATGAGAGTGGCGCTTTTGCTCACGTGTCTGGAGCTTCTGAAGTTACAGTAAAACACAACTTGGGGGCGCTCAAACACAACACTGCCTTTCTGAGCACACATACCAGCAAAGAAGATAGACGCCAAGTAGCGGCTACACTGCCGCAAAGAAATAATGACGGACATTCTAAAATATCCCCGAAAACGCTCATGAGACATTTTCAGCTCTTGTACCAGTCGATAAAACTCACCATGTTCTTCTGACAAGCGCGTAAATAGTGGCTCTCTTCTTCTGAGTGACAAGCGACTACCTTGTGTACAGCGCCATCTAATGTCAGGGAATGAAATTGCATGTTCAGTCGGCTCATCGTCAGCGAAAATCGCCTGGATGTGAACACAAAAGACGTGGCGAAAAACGCTGGCGAATAACGCCTGGCGAATATTCGTCCCGGTGTGTACGGGCCTTTAGAGTCCTGTTGATGTTGTACAGCTCCAAGCATTCAGTGATCCATGTGTGTGGCTCTGAGTCATAGGCCTTCTTGTAATCAATCCAGGCTGTGCACAGGTTGGTGTGTCGTGACTTGCAGTCTTGAGCGACTATTTTGTCAACCAGGAGTTGGTGTGTGGCTCCTCTGGAGTCTCTACCAATGCCCTTCTGTGTGTTATTCATGAATTGATCCATGTGCCTATTTATCTTGGTTGCAATGATGCCTGACATGAGCTTCCATGTTGTGGAGAGATAGTAGTTGGATGGGGACTGCACCCTTTGAGGCCCTTCCGTTAGCCATTCGGGGTATGTCCCATCTCTAAGCAGCTGGTTCATCTGTGCTGCCAGGTGCTCGTGGAGTGCGGTAAGCTTCTTTAGCCAGTAGGCATGTATCATGTCAAGGCCCGGTGCTGTCCAGTTCTTCAGACCTGAGACTCTTTCTTGGATGTCTGCCACTGTGATGGTTACTGGATTCTGTTCAGGGAGGTTGCTATGTTCTTTTCTCAGAGAGACCAGCCACTGGGTATTGCTGTTATGTGCTGTCTCTTTCTCCCATATACTTTTCCAGTACTGTTCAGTTTCTAGCCTTGGTGGGTCTGCTCGGCTGTTTTGACTCTGCCACTGAGCGTACACTTTTGCAGGTTGAGTTGTTTATTCATCTGGCTTCATTGTCTCTTGTGTATCTCTTTAGGTGGCTTCTCAGGTATCCAGTGCTTCAGGTATGGGCATTTGGCTGTATCTCTTAGGTATTGGTGGGTATTGTTTTCTTCCATGGTTGCTCTTATAGCCAAGCATCTCAAGGATCACTACTGCTGAAGTGTAAACCGGTTCATTGGTTTCTGTGATGGTTGTGGTAGGAATTGCCCTCAGTGCTTCATTCACAGTTCCAGGAAACATTCAAGCGGTACATCACTTAACTGTTGTAGCAGGTGTCGGGGTTGCCTAGTTTTCATTGTAGACATGATCTTGTCTACAATGTGTCTGAGCTGCCTCGCTCAGCGTAATAGTGTACCAAATCTCAGGGTGGAAGTGTGATAATCGCCTCTGTTGTTCTGGCTCTCCCGTGGCATTATTCATTCCATTCATTCCACATTCTCTGCATGTAACCCCTCTGGGTGGGATTACTTGAGTAGTAGCATTCTAACAGAACCTTGTTCTCGCAGCTACTCCATTTCCGTCTTGTTCCAGTAGCCCACTTTCCATCAGGCCCACTTTCCATGCTCTGGTCCCTCAGCACCTGAGGCAGACCTTGTTTGGCCGGGTGACGTCTGAGCTGGCGTGACATATCTCTCATATTGTGAGATAGACATTAGCGTTAAGGATCTTGCCCAAGGACCCTCACTGGGTGATGTTAATTGCCCGTCATTGTTATGGTAATTTTCCATTACCATTAATTGTTCATTCCGCCCTGGGAATCGAACCCGGGTTAATGCATGATAGTCCTGCACCTTACCAACCGAGCTACCCCCGTGACCCCTATATAGACAATGCCTTAAAGATCTACTTGTGTGCATATGTATGTATGTATGTATGTATGTATGTATGTATGTATGTATGTATGTATGTATGTATGTATGTATGTATGTATGTATGTATGTATGTATGTATGTATGTATGTATGTATGTATGTATGTATGTATGTATGTATGTATGTATGTATGTATGTATGTATGTATGTATGTATGTATGTATGTATGTATGTATGTATGTATCAGTGACGTGCGGTGGGGTTTATGGCTGGTGAGGCACTGACGTCATCAGTCATATTTACAAACATATGAACCATACTGAGTAACTTATTCACCATTTGATTGACAACAGTTAACGTGTTTTGTTTAAAATATCATTTCAACATGTTTTTTTCCATATACAGTGATCCCTTGCTATAACACGGTTTACTTTTCACGGTTACGCTACTTCACGGATTTGCATCGTGCATTGTGTTCTGCATTCTGATTGGCTAAAAAAATCACTCCGCTTTTTCTCTACCTGTGCGTCAATAACGTTGCAGTTTAATATGTGCACGTACGTAAAACAGCAAATTCTCTTGATGGTGGCATGTCAGTGTATATGGATCTTTTTGCAAAGCAGAAAAAAGAGCGACAACAACTGCCCATCACTGTGTTCTTCTCCTGAACAAACACAGCTGCACCGCGGGCTTCAAAAGGAGAAAACACTGCAGAGGAGTCAGGATGCAGCGGCTGCAACACCTGAGTCACTATTTGTCCCACTGTACTTTGTATTTTTTTCATAATAATTTTACATTTTCTCCCGTTTCATCTAATCACTCGGGTCGCGGTGGGCGGGGCTAATCTCCGCGATTTCAAGCCTTCTGCTCACATTGATTATTAAAACTATTATTTGACAGTACAGTACAGAAGTTATTTGTCTAAAAAACGTTTCTAAAGTACTTTTATTTGTGAAACAAATGCTTGAGCCTGTAAATGGTTTGTTCTTTCTTTTTAATTTATAATACAGTATTTATTGTATAATAATAGTTTTTAAAAAAATAAAGGTTTCTACTTCACGGATTTTGCCAATCACGGGTTCTTTTTGGAACGTAACCCCCGCGAAAAACAAGGGGTTACTGTACAAACTGCAGCATAGAAGAAAGCACAAACCTTATTATCGTCTTACCTTTACTTGTAAATAAAGTCCATACGCCGCTCCTTCTGAAGAAAATGACTTGCCGCTTGCTATCACTTATTCTATTATTTTTTAGCGTCAGAATCTCAGGGCTCACCAGCGCCCCCTAACATGAGGCACGAGAACTGCTGGCCTCCCCCAGCGGCTTTTTGGCTGGCGTTTAGCGCTCAGCACAAGAAACACGTCCCTCACATACAATTATTTATAAAAACAAACAATGTACATAATATACATCTGCTAAATTATGTACACTCAGCTCATATAGTACAAGTGATTGAACCGACATACAGAGAGACAGCAGTACCGTCTGACTGCATATGTATTGCGCAATCCAAGGTGAGGCTCAGCGGGCTGGTGCCTCATCGCACGTCACTTCTTAGTATCTGAACGGCAAATGCGGAAATTCAGCGATTTTGAATTGAAAAAACACCCAAAAATGGTACATTTAAATAGAAAATGACTGCAAAGCACAAATTACTGATTAAATATAATAAACGAATTTACTTTTTCTCTTTTCTTCCCATAATGACAGGTGAGGCACAGCCTCCCCTGCCTCCCCTGACTGCACGTCACTGGTATGTATGTATGTATGTATGTATGTATGTATGTATGTATGTATGTATGTATGTATGTATGTATGTATGTATGTATGTATGTATGTATGTATGTATGTATGTATGTATGTATGTATGTATGTATGTATGTATGTATGTATGTATGTATGTATGTATGTATGTAGTATGTATGTATGTATGTATGTATGTATGTCTGTATGTATGTATGTATGTATGTATATGTATGTATGTATGTATGTATTTATGCTATGATGTATGTTGTATGTAGTATGTATGTATGTATGTATGTATGTATGTATGTATTTATTGTATGATGTAAGTATGTATGTATTGTATGTATGTATGTTTGTATGATATTTTATGTATGTATGTATGTATGATGTATGTATGTATGTATGTACGTATGTATGATGTCTGTAAGTATGTATGTATGTAGTATGTATGTATGTATGTATGTATGTATGAGTATGTATGTATTGTATTGTATGATAGAATGAGAACATTGTCGACTCAAAAGTAGCTGAAATGGCAAAAAAGTGGGAGCACCCCTGGTATGTCATTTTTGACGCATTCCAAGGCGCTCTCACGTGATAAGTTACTGCTAAAATAAGACCCAGGAACTAGCAAAATGAGTAAAAACCAAAACGTCTTTGGAAAGTTTCTTTGCCGAGGGGAAAAGGCCCAGCCAGGAGACAGAAGAGGAGCCTTCAACTTCCAAAAAAAAGAAATATACATTAATAGACAGTACTTTTTTGCACCATGAGTGTGGGAAGGGGGGAGGATGATGACACCTGTACCATGTCAACTGTTTAGCGTATCAAAGTAAAAGCACAGGGTTCGTCTTGTCACATATTTGATCCTCCATCATCCTAGTATTGCTACAATAATCACCCGACCATATTTGAAAGACTGGTCCGTGAAAGTTTGTGTGACGTCATACAAGTCCGTGGCATGAAAAAGGTTGGGGACCACTACCCTACACATTTCCCCATACAGCTCGGAAACACCCGTAAGGGTAGTTGTAACTAAGGCATAAGAGGCTGCATAGTGGTGTAGTGGTAAGCACTCCCGTATCACAATAAGAAGGCCCTAGTTCAAATCCCCATTACTGCAGTCAAGTTAGTTTTAGGTTGGATATTTGACAGACATTCAGCGCGGATCTCCAGTGGGGTCTCTCAGGGACCGTCAACAAATTAACAAGTGCATGAGATGGAGAAGATTTTAGATCAAATCCAAGACTAAATGCTTTGCAAAAATAAATAAATACTATTAAACATTTCCTTATGTTGTGTTTAAATAATTGTATTTATTTTGCAATGTTTTAATGAGAAAAGTTTTGCAATGACAGATGCTCAATATCTTATAAGAAAAATGGTTTGAAGTAAAGTATGTGTTTTTTTTAAATAGCTTCCAAACCATGTGACCTTATGATTCTAAATATATGCCAAATTATGGCTCCAACATAAGCCATACAACAATTGTATATTCATTTTTATATTGAAATTCCAAAGGTTTGTATATGAAATCTGGTTAATATTTTCCATAGCTCCTAAATCACGTGACCCGAAGAGATGAAACATATTCCGAATTGTGGCACTGACATCTCAACATCAGACACACCACTCTGTTATGTAATCAAAGATGTTACATTTTTTATATGAATTTTTATATGAAAATTCCAGAGGTTTGCATATGAAATCAGGTCATTTTTTCAATAGCTCCCAAACCAGATGACTTAAACAGATAAAACCTATGCTGAATTGTGGTACTGACATCCCAAATTGAGACACAATCTCTTTGGTTCAGACGATTTGGTATGGAGTTAATTCCGTTTCAATAATCAGAAATGCAACTGTTTCACAAATACACATGCTCTGATTCACAACTGTAATTTTACGCAAACGTGCAAAATAAATTTGAAAATGCACACCCTGTGTTTCACAAACACACACGTTGTGTTTCACACAAGCACACTAAATGTTTCACACATCCACAATAAGTGTTTCTCACAAATGTGCATGCTGTGTTTCACAAAAACACAATAGATTTTTCAGAAATTCACAATAAATTTTCAGAAATGCACAATAGATTCTTCACAGACATCATTTTTAGATACACTTGTAATATGAACTCACAGATCGTGCAAATTTTAGAATGTGCATTAACAAACCCGCTCTCATTTGTGAATCTCCCCACATTTGTGAGAGATTTTTTTACGGTGAATATTGAGACTCCCTTTACGCTGCAGGTCAACTAATGTCACCATTGACTAATGAATCTGTCAATCAAACTCATTAGTTTATATTGAAAAAATTGACCAGATTTCATACACAAACCTTTGGAATTTTAATAAAAAAATTTCCTCCAACGTGTTTATAATGTATGTTGGAGCCATAATTTGGCATATATTTGGAATCATAAGGTCACATGGTTTGAAAGCTACTGAAAAAGAACATACCGTTTACTTCAAAGAAAAGATTTTGTAAAATATTGAGCATCTACTATTGCAAAACATCTCATTCAAATAAAAATGTTTAGACACAACATGAGGACATTTTTCATTCTACTGTATTTTATTTTTCCAAAGCATTTTGTCCTGGGTTTGATCTAAAATCTTCTCCATCTCATGCACTTGTTAATTTGTTAACAGTTCCTAAGTGACCACACTGGAGATTTTGATTTGAATTTGATTTGAAATGGTTTATTTCAAGCAATCAAGTAGAAACAATACACAAAAGCAATATAATCTTCAGTTATACATTCATACAGTAACTAATCAAACTTAGGATAATTAGACATATTAATAAATATTGCTTGAAAGGGAGTGGAAGGAAGCGAACTTATATAATCCCACCCCGTTATACTATAACCATTTTATTACATGATTTATCAATATCCGGTTCCAAGTTTTTATCAGACAGAATTAAGAATCATCAGGTATCGATAAGGCACATGACAAAGATGAATTACTTAATTATTATGTTAAAAATAAAAAATAAAAATAAAAAATAACTCTTTTAGAAATCAACATGGCAAATGCAGATCAGTTATCTAAAATATATGTTACTCATAAAAGTCATTCATATGATTAGAACATAATACTATCAGTAAACTAGACACAACACTGTTTCAGAGATTTTCATAGTAAACTTTCATCAAGTATCAAAAGTTAAAAACATGTGCAAAATTATGCTACATTAGGAAATATTTTTTTTAATCAATTTATCAATTTTTGGAGCAAGTGAAGTAATATCATTAAACATCAATCAATTTAACCATTTTCAATAAGTGATTAATCATTTGTTATACTTTTTTTTATATGTTTCTCTTTTTTTCTTTTTCTTCCTTTTCTTTATATTTAATAAAGTAATGCTGTAAGGGAAAAAAAATAAGATAAAAAAAATAATAAAAGGGGCCATAATCTGTTGATTGTCCAAGGTTGGCATTTCTTCTTCTGCTGAAAAAAGAGCTGTCCTTCTGGGTTCAAAACAGTTATGTCTGCAGACATTAGATTCAGGTCCATATCCTTCTTTAGATATCAGCTCGGCGAAAGTTGAGGTAAAGTTGTCTGCAGGTCAGAACTCTCTGCTGTTAATTCAGGTGACGTCAGACGATGGAGAAAGTGATGAATCCAGGTGTCATATTTCTTGAAATTATGTGGTTCTTTGGTTTATTACTCCATGTTGTTTCAGACAACCGTAAACAAGCACTTCTCAAAGTCCTTCATGGTGTTCACAACCAGAACCTTGGACCGGTCCGGTGGACCAAGTGGTTTGACGTAAATCCTGCAGCCTTTAACACAAGTGTTCTCAATCTGCTTCTGCTTCCTGAGAAGCCGTGCATGTTTGGAGATTTCAGCATTCCTTCTGGTCAGATGGTCGTTCAGATAAACAGCAGAACCCTTCAGGTTCTTCCTTTGGTTCATCAGAGCTAGCTTGTGTTTGTGATTCACAAACCAGATGAGGATCACTGGTTTATCCGTCTCCTTTCTCCCGGGGAGCAGGTGGCAGGTCTCGATGGTATTGAGATCCAGGGAAATCCCTTTAGATGTGAGAAATGAATCTATTTGCTGATCCAGAGACTCTACACCGTGCTCCGTATTAGCACTGCTAGCTACGCTAGCGCTAGCATTAGCATTAGCAGTGCTTGCTCCTGGTGTTAGCTTCGCTCCAGGTTTGATTGGTAATCCAGTGAGAATGACATTATTCATCCTTACTTGCTGTTCCACATCGTCCAGTCTTTTCTCCAGAATGTCGACTCGGTTTTCTCGTTGCTCGTTTTGAGCCCGAAATCTTCGGAACTCTTCCATCATGTCCATAAGTGGCGTTAGCTTAGCCGACATCTGGTTCATAAAGCTTATCAGCGTTTCTTGAATACTATCAAGAGCCTTTTTGAGATTTTCATATTCCTGGGTTTTCTTAGGGGGCATGGTCAGCTCTCTTTTGGGAGAAAATCAACTTTTTAAGTAATTTAAAGATAGTTGTATCCGCAGAGAGGCACGCCACGCGCCCTGCCCGTAACCCGGAACCCACCGGAATCCGCACTGAATGTCTGTCAAATATCCAACCTAAAACTAACTTCACCGCAGTATCCCTATCCCCATTTGGTCCTTTCGGTGTGGAGTTTGTATGTTCTCCCTGTGCATGCGTGGGTTTTTTCCAGGTAGTCTTTCCTTCAGCAGTCCAACAACATGCTTCATTAGTTTGTTTGACACTAAATTGTCCCCTAGGTGTAAATGTTACTGTGTGGCTCCAGCAACCCTGTAACCCTGAACAGGAACAATGAGGTTTGGTGATGGATCAATAGATGGAAATGTTATAGGTTTGTGAATGTTAAGGAAGGTTGGGCCAGCTAAAGTGACCATGAATTGAATAGCTCTTTATTACGGTTTTCATTCACATCATCTTTAAAAAAAACATAGAAAGTCTTGAGGTGTATGCAGATGAAAAAATCATTTGGTCAGGACCGAGTACGCTTAATTTGGTCCGGATCAAGTCCTGAACCTTGCGTTTGGTCTTTATTCAGACTGCCGTCAAACAACCTTTCCTGTTTCAAACCAAAGCTTGTAAGCATACCCACATGCCTGAAGATCTTTTCAGTCATTTGCTAGGATTTACATGGGCAGGGCAAGGCAACTAGAGACAGAAATTATTGAAGTCCTTCACTTATTCAAATTTCATATTTTGCTGACCAATTTTGAAGGCCTATATTAACACTTTGCTTTACATTTGTCCGTGGATCACAGGTTGCTTCGTTCCTAATCTGTTTACATCACATGACGACTAGCGAAGGTGGCCTGGTCCCTTTGCTGAAAAACAGCCCCAAAGCCTGATGCTTCCACCTCCATGCTTTACAGAAGGTATGGTGTTCTTTGGATGCAACTCAGCATTTTTTCTCCACCAAACACGACAAGTTGAGTATTTATCAAAAAGTTCTATTTTGGTTTTATCTGACCACAGGACATTCTCCCAATCCTATTCTGGATCACCCAAATGCTCTCTAGCAGACTTAAGATGGGCCTGCACGTGTACTGGGTTTTATAGGGGGACACATCTGGCATGGCAGGATTTAAGTCCCTGGCAGCCTTTGTTACTTTGGTCCTTCTCTTTACAGCACATTCATCTTTTTTTTGTTCTTGTGATCATTTTGACCTCACAAAGTGAGATCTTGCAGGAACCCCTAGAGTGAGTAAGATTATCAGTGGTCTTGTATGTTTTCCATTTCCTAATAAATGCTCTCACAGTTGATTTCTTCACTCCAAGCTGCTTACCAAGCTGCAGATTCAGTCTTCCCAGCCTGGTGCATGTCAACGAATTTATTTCTGGTGTTCAGCTCTTTCGTCTTGGCCATAATGGAGTTTGGAGTGTGACCGTTTGGGTTGTGGACAGGTGTCTTTTATATAGATAACGAGTTTAGACAGGTGTCATTAATACAGGTCACAAGTGGAGTACAGGCCCCCAATTCAAGTCCCGACTGGGGGACCTGAAACTGAACATCAATGGGGAACCTTTCTGCGTGGAGTTTGCATGTTCTCCCCGTGCATGCGTGGGTTCTCTCCGGGGTCTCTGGGTTCATCCCACTGTCCAAAAACATGCTTCATAGGTCAATTGGCAACTCAAAATTCTCCCTAGATGTGAGAGTGAATGGGTGTGTGATCGCAGCCCTGCGACAGCCTGGCGAACTGTAGGCTCTAGCAGCCCTGTGACCCTGATGAATGAATGAGTAGAGTACAGAGGTTTATTTTACAGAAGAAGTTACAGGTCTGTGAGAGCCAGAAATCTTGCTAGTTTGTAGGTGACCAAATTCCTATTTTCTGGATTTTTTTCTATTTGGTCTGTCATCTGGGGTACACCTATAAGGAAGAGTAAAGGTCTCTCTCATATTTTTAAGTGGGAGACCTTGCACAATTGGTGGCTAACTAAATACATTTTTGCCCCACTGTAAATCCAGGCTATTGTCTATACCAGGGATACCTGGATTTGGGGACCCCTGGTCTACACCATCAATATGATCTGCCATTCAAGATGACATGTCTGTTCGTGTTTGTTTTTTGCTAAATACATTTCTCCCAAAAGTGCGAATTATACTCCAGTGTAACTTGTATATGATTTTTTTTTCTGTTGAGGCAGCCGTGGTGCAGAGGTAAGAGCGATCGACCCCTGATTGAAAGATCGCTGGTTTGTCTCAAGCCCATGTGTCGCCCATGTGTTGAAGGGTTGTGGCATCCGTTTGTGAATGTGTGTGTGTATGGGTGAATGGGACTGACTATGAATGCTTTGGGTCTTCTAAGAAAGTACTAAAGAACTATATAAGTTGTACGCCATTTATACACTGACCAAAAATATAAACGCAACACTTTTTGATCCCATTTTTTATGGAATGAACTCAAAGATGTGAAACATTTTCCACATACACAAAATAATCAGTTCTCTGAAATATTGTTCTCAAATCTGTCTAAATCTGTGATAGTGAGCACTTTTCCTTTGCCAAGACAATCCATCCCACCTCACAGGTGTGCCATATCAAGATCCTGCTTATACAGCATGATTATTGCACAGGTGTGCCTTAGACTGGCCACAAGAAATATATATAGAAATAAATATTTTTGGTCAGTGTATATATTCCTTAATCCTTACTGTGCATTTTTTGCTGCTTCAATTTATAGCCGGACAAAATATGGTAGTTTCTGCAGTAATTCAACAGAAATTTTCCTCTAAGTTGTGGATGGGACCATTGGGGCGGAGCAAACCCAGCCCCCCTTCCCCTCCCCATTACTGGGAGCTCTGCGCAGGGAGCTTGTGGCCCGCCCAGTGTATTTTTTATGTCGCAAATGTGCTATTTTTCAGACTGTGATTTTTTTCATCGCTCCTGAGTCAGGATTTGAATAAAGAATTACTTAAGCACATTTAGATTAATCCTATTTATTTGTCCTCCATCAAATTATGTCACAAAAACATGTTAAAACATCAAAAACATAATTTCATCAGAGTGGATCTTTTTCACATAATTGGTTTCAATGTTTTAAGTTTTTTTTTTTATCAAACTGTCTTCACTTTTTACACACATTTTTGTCATGCAAACCTCAACATTTTTTTTTCGCCTTTTTTAAATTGAAAATGTATCACACACGGTTAAAAAGAATGAATTCTTTTTTTTTTTTATATTGGCATGGTATGTCTTTAATCATATCGTTGTAAATCAGGAGCAGACATAAAAATGCTGTTTGAAAAGGAGCTATGTAGACAAATAGATCCATGAATGTCTTTGTTTTCCTCGTTCAAGCTGGCTCAAAACTGTATGGCTGGATAGCTCCAACAAAGCACACCATTTTTGTTTCATCACCAATGTCAGGTTGGGGTTGTAAGCTAATAATAACAATAAATTATAATTGATACTTTATTTATCCCACAATGGGGAAATACTTCTCTGCATTTTGACCCATCCCCTGGGGGTAGCGATGAGCTGCACACTAGCTGCGCTCGGGGGGTAATGGCTGGCTGGGAAGAGTGGGGATCGATTGTTGGACAACCTGCTCTACCGCGTGAGCTAAACTGCCACCCAATGGGAGAAAGTGTAAGGACAGAGATTACAGGAAATAAGCGGAGGCTTACTTCCATGCCAACAATCCCACCCACAACTACGAGATGTTCCCCGAGTTCTGATGAACCCCTGCTGCTTTGCAGAAACGATGTCCAAGAAAAGGACATGGGCTTCTGGATTTTGCCTAAGAACTGCCTAATCATTAATTTAAAGACCATTGGGAACGCTTTTATAATAGATGGGGTGATGATTGGAGTGGGCTTTGATGGGATGACAGTATCTGAAGCCTACTTTAAAGTTAAAGTATACAAATAAACATATTTTTTTTTACAATATAGTGTTTCTTGTCTGCTAATGTGAGCTGATGCTAAGGAATGCCACTTTTTGCGTGTTACTAAATGAATATTTGTGTGTTGTTTCTAACAGATTATTGTCAGAACTTTGATCTCGTCTGTAAGATCAGCCTCCCGTTTAAAAGTCAGCATAAATACTGAAGTAGTTCCACCTCAAGCAGCACCAAAGTTCCTGCAAACTGTCATTCCACGAGAGAACCCATCTAACTGCTGTGATCAAAGAAAGCCAGACTGAGGTGGAGTCATGTTTATCATCCTAGCCTTCATCATCCTCTTTCATTTAGCTGGAGCCATCTTACTCTTCGTTTCCACCATTCACAATGTAAGGATTAAGAACCATCCTTTGCAGAGCATTAGCAGGAAGTATTTCTCTATCTAATCAACGTGATCTGTTCTTAACATGCATTTACAGGCATGGTGGGTGGTGTCTCCACCCGAGCATGAAGTAATTTACGCCGATTTGTGGTACTCCTGCAATTCCACCTGCTACCCTGTAGAGAACAGCCACACTGTGGAAGCAGGTGAGTGAGTCAGAGTTTCCCAGCTTCAAACATATATTTTATATATGTTTAAAGTTTATGTTTAACTGTATTGATCTCTGCTCCGCAGCTTACCTGCAGGTGGTGCAGGCGACTATGATCCTGTCCACAATTCTGTGCTGCATCAGCTTCTTCACCTTCATCCTTCAGCTCTTCAGGATTAAGCAGGGCGAGAGGTTCATTTTTACGGCCATTATCGAGCTGCTGGCTTGTACGTAAACACTGACGGTGCACTGCTCTGTACTACTGACGTTTTTCTTCAACAGAAGCTCCTTTAATCAAGTATTTGCCAAAATTATAACATTTTAAAAGGTTTCAGTGCTTTGCTATTACCAAGTATAAACATTTTGCATGTTAAAGACCAAGTGCCCTATTTTTATTTTACCATTTATTGTGCTGGTTACTAGCTATAAAAAGACATTACCCTTTCTCTAAGAGTTACGGTAGGTCAAAGAGCATGTGTTATTTATGTGTTGCTGGTGACATCTCCAGTGTTGAAGGGTTAAAAGCTTAAGTTGTGAGGAAATCTGCGGATTTCTGCTTTACGTGTCTCTTTAATCTGTCTTGTAAGCAGCCATGTAAAATACATGTTACACAAAAACTCAGTTTTATAAATCTCTTTGAAAGGGCACATAGCGCTACCTTCATAGTTACCAGGTGTACTCTGTCCATTTTTTTTACAGTGCTTAAAGACCCACTGATAAAACTTTAAACTTTAAATTTATGAAGAAAATTAAGCTCAAATAACATATCTGAGTATTTTGCTATTTAAATCATTGTGATCAAGGAACAGATAAAAAAATGCAGCATGACAAAGATTGTATTCGTGATGTAGAAAACGCCCTGCGACAGACTGGCGACCTGTAGACTGGCGACCTGTTCAGGATGTTCCCTGCCTTCGCCCACAAGTGGCCGGGATAGGCTCTGGCTGCCCTGTGGTCCTGAAACAGACAAAATGGCTTAGAACAGTGGTCCCAAACCACCGGGCCGCGGACCGGTACCGGGCCGCGGGAAATTTTTGCACCGGGACGCACAGAAAGAAAAAATAATTTCCATTCTATTGTTTTTTTTTCCGACAAAAACGTTTTATTTTGAAAAGTGACCGGATTCACTTTGTTACATCTGACACAATTAACGCACGTCAAAGTCGCGACACCAAACATCAGGTGATAAACCCCACTAAAATTAAACCCAAACAACCAAAATGAGCAAAAAACAAACTTCTTTAGAAAGTTGCTTTGACAAGAGGAAAATTATAATTATTATTGTTATTATCATTACTAAAGAGAAAATACCACCCCCGGTCCACGTTAAATCTGTCTTGCGTTGCACCTCAACCCCCCCCCCCCCCAGTCCGCGGTAAACGTGCCTTGCGTTGTACCGATCCACGGTGACAAAAAGGTTGGGGACCACTGGCTTAGAAGATAAATTAATTAATGAAAATACCCTGGACGAGCCTCAAGCCCCCTGCTCCATTCCATTATGATGCATTCACTTCTAGACAAATAGATCAATATTTTCCTTGTCTGAACTGCATCTGGCTCAAATCTGTACAGCTGGATAGCTCTAATATTACCAACCACTGTGTTACACTAGAAATGTTAGCTTGGAAGTGTGAGGGGCTGTAACTTAGCCGAAGAGCGCATAAACACATGGATGACTGGATAGGGAGGGATCAGTGACGTGCGGTCAGATGAGGCAAGTGAGGCTCGGCCTCACCTGTCATTGTGATTTAATAGAAAAACACTGATCCATTTTAAAGATACATTTTCAGTTGTCTTGACACGTTTTCCACAGTTTCTGAGGTTAAAATTACATCACATATGGAGCACTTTGCCTCGCGTCTCACTGCAGGACTCAATTTTAACACTGACATGCTGTCACAGCGCTGACTGTAAATGCAAAGAAAAGGCAGGGGGCAGCAGGGGGCAGACGTGAACTGACAGCTGCTTTGCAGTAGAAACAGAACAGACCAAGGACGCCTTTCTTCCATAATCTCCATTGAGAGGGAGATACTCATTAAACTAAAGGAAGATGAGGAACCACAGGGTCATAGAGCTTTTTGTGCAGAAGCATCGGCGTATGGACTCAAAAAGTAAGGCCAAATATGGTTTTCAATTTTGTTTTGTTTTTTCAAATAACATGGGAGTAAGTGGAAAAAATGTAAGTATTTGAAAACTAAATTTTTGGCCTACAAGAATTGTTTTCATGATAATTTTCACAGACAATATTTGATAACAATAATTAAAACACCAGAATTTAAAGTTGGAAAAATACCAGAAATGGTTACTGAGGGTCAAAATTAAATGTGTGCTGAGCAAATTTTAATTTGTTTACAGTATATATTAATCATTTATACACAAGAAGAGTGTGTATCCATGTCTATAAAAGAGATTTTCTCTGTAGGACAAATATGTTCTTGTGTGTATTATTGTGTGAGATATTTTCTGTCACTTGGTAACATGTACTACTTATTTTCCTCCCATCTTCTCCCAGCTCTATGTGTGATGATTGCAGCGTCCATCTACACTGCTCAGAACAAGAGCTTTCATGTGACCAGTCTTCAGCAAGGCTCCTACGGCTCCTCCTACATCCTGGCGTGGGTCAGCTTCCCCATGACTCTCTTTAGTGGCCTGATGTACCTGGTCCTCAGGAAACGCAAATGATGTGATAAGCAGAAAACATGGAGGAAATGTCAACATACAGCTATGATGTTTAACCATTACATGCAGAATCCCTTTTTAGGTTATTTTTTGTTGTTTAAATTTCAGATTGCAGGTGTAACCCTTGTGCTATCCTAGGCACTTTATCGTTGGGAGTTGGGTCATCTAGATTCACTAGACAGTGCTCTGAACCTTTTTTTTTCTATTTTCTGTGATCTTCACTGGTTCAATGGATTACATGACATTTTTCCACCTTTATCCACCTTTGTCATGGTAGGGAGAACACGTCAAAGTAAGGGTGGGGTCATCTAAGATAGCACAAGGGTTAAACTGGACAAAAGTATGTAAAACAGCATCATGTGACATGTAAAAAATCAAGCTGAGTGTTTCCTGTTGACAATCCATTGTATTGAATTTGATTTGTGGTCTAAAAATGTGCCTGATTGTGACGCAAATCCTGAATTTATCTAAAAGTCTGTTTTTATTCTTTCGTGTACAAATGTGCTATGTATAAAGCTATATGTATATGTATTCAGGTCAGTTTAGACATTGTTAGTGGAAAAATATTTTACAAAAAAAGTGTTTTAACTCACAGGAGTTATAGTGAAGTAGTAGTTCTTGTATCTTTAAATTTTGACTTTCTTTTATTAATGACTGTTATAAAAGGGTTAAAAAGTGTGCTGTGATGTTTGGGATTTAAAATGAAAAAAACAAACAAAAAACAGGACAACTTGAAAAAAGACTGGAGATGTTTTTTGTTAGACTTTTTTGTTTTGTCAAAAAGAGAAAAAATGTAGTTATTTGAAACCATTATTTTGTGTTTTATTTTTTTTAATAAATATTCAATGATTTAGGGTTGCTGTTTTTTCACTCTGGCTGACAAACTATAAGCCTTTTCCTGGGACATTTTTCAATGAATTCATTCATGTATAATAGTATAAATCTTTGACCACACCTACTAACTGTTAAGTGCAAAAATTATCCTTTTATTTGGTATTTCCTCATTTTCATCATTTGACAGGTTCATGCGAAATTTTATAATTTAAGAAATGAATAAGTTCTCAGTGAAAATTATAATTAAATGTCCTATTGAAACATCCATTCACTTAATTTCAGTGTTAAACTACATTCAGTTAGATTTTATTTTGGGGGTAATTTTTTTTAACGTTTTAATTATTCCAACAGCATTTTTTGGGAGGAAGAATATTCATTATGATTGATACTGACCACAATTAAAAAATAAGACATACAAACACGTTTGCAAATCTATAATTTTTTAGATTCTTGCTGTGAAACCTCAGAATTAAGTTAACCTAATATAATTATATTGATCTTATGTGTTCATCTTCATTTTTGATTAGAATAAAGTAATTTTGTACTGTTTCTTTCTTACTGTATACATTTTTGCTTTTTATTTTATTATTGTAAAACAAATAAATAAAACATGCTATTTATTATTTACCTCTGTTGTAATATGAGTGGCAGCTTATATCATTTTAAAAATACCGGTCAAAACCCTTTGTTGTCCTCGGCTGACAGCGTACTAATTGGAGAACTGCACCCCAGAAATGTCTGTTTGTGTGTGTGTGTGTTTTTAAGAGGTTTGATGTTTTGTTGTAGATTAATACTTAAATAAATTTAAATGTTTTAAAAATGTGCGTCTGGTTGATATATGTCCTTTGTTTTTAATGGAGTTAAAATAACTTATTTAGAACATTTCAAACACGTTTTCTTTTATTTAAATCGTCAACACGTGAAAACATCTGACACATGATGAAATACGACCCCCACAAAACGACAACAAATGCATCGCTTCTCATTCCAGTCGCTAGGTGACAGTAATGCGCATGGCAGCTCGTTTTTCAGTCGCTTACTAACTGAAGCGGAATCTAAGACAGACAAAGAAGTGGAAGAACAGACGCTCATACTGTATAAGAACTGCAGTTGATACAAAGCTTCGTAAAGTATTCGAGACAGCTTTCAAATACATACGGTAATGTTCACATTTTATTACATTTATTTAGTTTCTTAATGTTCATAGGGAGTTTAATGAAGCCTCGTCAGCGCGACGGTAAGCAGATCATGTCATAAACGATAGTACCAGCTAAGGTTTGTTTCAATGTTCATTACGTTTTTTCCTTTATCTTATGGGCTAGTAAATAGTACACTACAATTTTAGTACTAGTACAAGGTTTATTTCAAATCAAATCAACATTTTCATTAAATTAAAAAATAAGTCTACACACGACTTGAAAATAGGATTTGAAAGGGGAATGAAAGAAGCTTATGCTTATAAAAATCCAACCCCCCACTCAACAACACTCGTAACAACAAAACAACAAAATTAAACAATTTGACATAATAAGGCTAATACGAGAAACACCTGACGAAGACAGACAGACACGCCCAAATACTCCGACCAAACACCAAACCCTGTATAAAAGAAGGAGGAAACGAAATGCCTCAGCTGAAAAAAGAAACAAGAACAAAACAAACCCACAACTTTGGTAATGATCATTTCACAGCCCAAAAGAATACATAGATACTCCTCAATGCTTCATTGCATCGTGGTACTTATTCGTTATGTATCTTGTAAATATACCTTTTAAAATGAACAAAATTCTTACAAGTTTTCATATCGTCTGATAAATATTTACCGAGTGTGACTCGCTTTACTGAGATAGACCTCGATTTTAGGGTTGTCCTTACTTAGGTTGATAGAATTTGTTGATTCCTCTCAAATTAAATTTAATAACAGCGTCTCTATTTTGAAATAAAGATTGAATATTAGTTGGCATAGAATTTATTGATGCTTTATACATAATTTGGGCCGTTTTAATAAATTTTTCCTACTAAACCAATGTTTTAATTTGTAAAATTCCAAAGTTTTTCACTTAGAAGTTTCTCTAAGTTTGCCCTGAACATAAAATGCTGGTATCGTCTGCAATACAGGAATTGAACCTTGAGATACACTGCATATGATATTCCCATTTTTAGATTTATTATTACCGATCTGTACAAACTGCTGTCTATCTTCCAGGTAGCTCTTTAACCAGTTTTGTGTTACTCCTCTGATTCTTCAGGTCCAATATTAACAAAAAAATCTATTTGCAATTTCTTCTTTGTCACTAATAACCATGCCATCTTCCACAAAATACTCTGGATAAGATTAGGTGTTTTTACTACGCCCAGTTATACTATTCAATGTCTTCCAGATACCCTGAATATTGACTTTGTTACTGTCTAGTAATTTAGAGTAGTAGTCTTTTTCCTTTCCTTCAAAATATGAATTCACTTATTTTTGTATTTTTTATACTTCAGTTCTGCCTTAGTGGTCCTGTATTTCAAAAATGGTTTGTATAGGTCATTTTTCTTTTTGCATGCATTTACCAGTCCATTTGTTAACCATGGACTATTTAAATGTTTGTGCTTTTTACATTTTTTAATTGGACAATTTTTGTCAAAACATGAAATGAAAATGAAATAAAAAAAACTGTAAGCTGTATTAAATCTGACTCATTGTAAATGGAATCCCAGTTATAAAAGGATAGGTCACTTTTTAAATTTTTAAGTGACTGTTTTGATTCAATCCTACAATATGCAAAATCATTTTGATTACTTATCTTATGTCTTACATCGTGTATCATAAAGATGGGAAGATGATCACTGTCATTTAGTAATACACAACTAACCACTTTATTATAAAAAATATTAGAAAATGTTATCAGTCAAAGTGGCACTGTGTGATGTTATTCTGGTCAGTATTGTAATGAGAGGATGCAAATTATTGCTATACATAGTATCCATAAAATCTTCTGTATTTTTGTGTTTGTTTGGATTTAATACGTCTATATTGTAATCACCACATATTATAGTATCTTTAACTTTTAATAGAAAATACTCTTTCCATCTATTCGTCGAAAACCTTGATTTCTGATCCTGGTGCTCTGTAACTATAGCTTACAAGAATATTTCTCCTTTTCTGTAACATCATTTCAGCAGTAATGCATTCAAATATTTTATCCACAGAGAAAGACATCTTTTCTATAAGTTGACAAGCCATGTTTTTATCAACATATAAGGCCGCCCCACCTCCTTTCTTACATTGTCTACTCTTAAAAAACATTTCATAGCCAAACATTTGACAATCAGTACCTTTCTTTTCATTTATCCATGTTTCTGAGACAGCCAATATATTGAAGGATGTCTCAAAGTGAGACAAGTAGTCCTTCATGTTTCAGAATCAGAATCAGCTTCATTGGCCAAGTACCCTGCATGTCCAGGGAATTTGGCTTCGGTGTCTTGTGCTCTCATGCAAACTGGAAAGATGTGAAATAAGTTTCAAGGAGAAAGACGGGAGAGGATAAATAATAAAAAGAAAGTACTATGAGGTAGATATAGGAATATTTAAACATAACTAAATAAAAAATGCAACAGTAAAAATGCAGCAGTAGTTCTGGTGTGACAGTTTCTATGGTTTTGTTCAGTCTTCTTGGGTGGTCTGGAGTAAGGAGTTCATTAGAGTGACAGGTCGGGGGAAGAAGCTGTCCTTTTGGCGAGTGGTTTTTGTGCACATAGTCCTAAAGCGCTGCCCTGACGGGAGAAGGCTAAAAAGGCAATCTCTGGGATGAGAGGTGTCCTTTGCAATTCTGCCAGCCTGCTTCCTGACCCTGGATCAGTACAGGTCCTCAATGGAGGGAAGAGTGGGACCAATAATCCTCTCAGCAGATCTGATGATTCTCTATAGTCTGTTCCTGTCGTGTCTAGTTGCTGATCCAAACCAGACCGTGATGGATGTGGTCAAGACAGCTTGGATTATTGTTGTGTAGAAGATCGTTGTACTTCTTGAGTTATCGCAGGAAGTACACTGACCAAAAATATAAACGCAACACTTTTTGATCCCATTTTTTATGGTATGAACTCAAAGATGTGAAACATTTTCCACATACACAAAATAACCAGTTCTCTGAAATCTTCAGTTTTGTTTTATTGAGGGGGTCAGGGGACTCAGACAACCAGTCAGTATCTGGTGTGACCACCATTTGCCTCATGAAGTGCGACACATCTCCTTCGCATAGAGTTGATCAGGTTGTCTATTGTGGCCTGTGGAATGTTGGTCCACTCTTCTTCAATGGCTGTGCGAAGTTGCTGGATATTGGCAGGAACTGGAACACGTTGTCGTATACACCGATCCAGAGTATCCCAAACATGTTCAATGGGTGACATGTCAGGTGAGAATGCTGGCCATGCAAGAACTGGGATGTTTTCAGCTTCCAAGAATTGTGTACAGATCCTTGCAACATGGGGCCGTGCTGCATTATCATGCTGCAACATGAGGTGATGTTGATGTACGGCACAACAATGGGCCCCAGGATCTCGTCACGGTATCTCTAACAACATCTAACATCTCATCTAACAAAAGTGTTGCATTTATATTTTTGGTCAGTGTACAATCTCTGCTGAGCCTTTTTCCGGATTAAGTCAATGTGAGCGGTGCACTTAAGGTTCCATGAGATGGTGGACCCTAGGAACGTATGAGTCTGTTGAGGGTACAGTGCTGTTGAGAATTGTGAGGGGGGCGGGGTGGGGTGGGGGGTTCCTCCTCAAGACCACTGTCATCTCCATCGTTTTAAGTGGGTTCAACTCCAGGTGGTTCTGGCTGCACCAGAGGACTAGCCGCTCCACTTCTCCTCTGTATGCAGTCTCATCACTGTCCCGGATGAGCCCAATGACTGTGGTGTTGTCTACAAACTTCAAGAGTTTCACAGAGGGGGCTCTTGATCTGCAGTCATTGGTGTAGAGCATTGCTTCTCAATTATTTTTTGCCAGCCCCCCCAGGAAAAAGAAAATGTTTCTGATCTCATAAAGTGCAGCTGTTTTACTGCATGACCTGTTGTGTTAATGTCAAATACTGACACCAACTAAACCACAGGCAGACAAAGAATACATTTATGGAAAATAAAGACATGTCATCAGAATGTCTACAATAGTTCATAAAGAATGACATTATTAGCATGAGCTGAGTTATCTAAAGGCACGGCTATTGCGCAATCCCGGCAGCGCTTGCAGTGCAGTGCCTGGGGGGCGCCGGTGTTAAGAATCCGGCTGCTGGATGTGAAGCGTCCCAGTTTCACCTGCTGCCTCCTGTCAGTGAGGAAACTGGTGATCCACTGACAGGTGGGGAGAGGCAAGGTGAGCTGGGACAGTTTGTGGTGGAGAAGCTCTGGGACGATGGCATTAAATGCAGAGCTTAAGTCCACAAATAGGACCTGTGCATACGTGTCTGCAAAGTCAAGGTGGTGCAGGATGTAGTGGAGAGCCATGTTGATCGAGTCATCCCCTGACCTGTTCGCTCTGTAGGCAAACTGCAAGGGGTCTAGCAGAGGGTCAGTGATGACCTTCAGGTGGTCCAGCACCAGTTGTTCAAAAGATTTCATGACCACAGAGGTCAGGGCGACTGGTCTGTAGTCATTTAATCCTGTGACAGGGGACTTTTTGGGGACAGGGATGATGGTGGAGAGTTTGAGATAAGCAGGGACCGCACACATCTTTTGAAGATCCTGGTGAAGATGGGAGCTAGCTGGTCAGCACAGACTTTCAGGCAGGGGGGAGAGACCTGGAGCTTTTCTGATCTTCTGCTTCTGGAACTGTTGGCGAACATCTCGTTCACAGATCCTCAGTGCAGATATGGGGGCAGGTGTGGGGGAGGTTGGGATTGCAGGTCGATCCTGTGTGATGGAAATGGTGGCTGAGGGGTAAGGTGAAGTTTTTTCAAACCTTGAGTAGAAATCGTTAAACTCCTCAGCCAGGTGGTAACTGTCTGAGGGGCGGGGGAACGGTCTCCAGTAGTTGGTGATGGTCTGCAGGCCTTTCTAAACTGCAGTAGAGTCGTTGGCAGAAAACTGGTCCGTTCTCTTTGCGGCCTCCTTTGTCAGCTTATTCTTGGCCTGCTTATACCGGTCCCGATCACCACTCCTGTAGGCCTCTTCTTTGTCCTGATGTAGTTGCCATAGCTTAGCAGTGAACTGTGGTTTGTTGTTGTTGAATGTGCAGAAGGTTTTGGTCTGAACACACATGTCCTCACAATAACTGATGTAGGATGTTATAGTGTCAGTGAGTTCATCCAGGTCTTAAGCAGCAGCCTCGAAGACGCTCCAGTCAGTGCATTCAAAGCAGGCTTGCAGTTGCATCTTTGACTCATTCGGCTTTGCTGATTTCAGCTTTTGCCTATATGTTGGGATGAGATAGACTAGGCAGTGGTCGGAAATTCCCAGGGCAGCGCAGGGAACAGAATGATATGATTTATTATATTTTCAAAGTTACTGTATAAGCTCCTACTGTTGAAGTGAATTATTGATAACTTGTTGTCCAATTATATTGTTTCTTTAAATGTAGTGTCGGTAATATAGGCGCATTTATTGCTATTTTTCAAAATGTTACTATCTGGATCTATGTCATTCAACCTGTTTTGATATTTATAATCAAACAGCTGGGGAAAATCTAGATCCTCATCAGAAAAATCTTCTGATGAGGATAAATTATCACTGAAGTTATTCATAGTACTTTAGTTGTTTTCTCAGTAACAGTGAGCCCAAAGCACGAGCCTGTTCCATAACTAGATAACATAAAGGCCTACGTTGGGCCGTGGCATCGCTGTAATCCGGGGCAAAACGGCTTATGTTGTCCTCAATTCTCACCTTTGGCTTCCTGGCAGAAGAAGCAGTTGCTTCCGGTTGCTTCCGCGAAGTGTGTTAAAAAGTAATAACGCACACTTTGAAGGCCATTAACCCGCTTATACCATGGTCACTTACAAAGCAATACATATTAACCAGTTTTTAGTCCTTAATTGTTGTTTTTTTCCGATTTGGATCACTTTTCTCACAAAAAGCGGACTATTTGTTGCGTAACAAATAGTCCGCGTTGCGCCGCACCCCCGCTGTAGTCAAGATCCGGCGATATCTATATGCCAGGGGTGGGCAATTATTTTAACTCGCGGGCCACATTGGGATCTAAAATTGGATAGAAGGGCCGGACCAGGAGCAGATGCGTGGAGTGAAAATGATATAACATGGAATGTAGATGAAAACAATTGGATTGAAAATTCTATGCTAGGACAGAATATTCTAGAGTTTTTAGTTTTAAACTTTTGTTCCCATTTTAGATCTCTTTTTTATTGTGAAGCCCTTTGGATTCTTCAAGGAGTTGTAAAGTGTTGTATGAATAAAGTTTCATTCATTCATAATCCTTTTAAGAAAATAAATAACACTATTTATGAAATAAAACAATGACCCAATAACTCTCTATTATTTTCAAAGACAAAAATTCAGGAAAAATACACTCATACATTAAAAAAAATATAATAAATAATGGATCCTCTCCCGTCATAATTCCGCAGAGACTTTGATCTTATCATACGTCTCACAGTTTGCGCAGCTGCGCGTCTGTTTCTCATCCAGTAATACTGAAAAAGCAAATTTCTATGTTTCTTGCTGCAGCTACGCAT
The DNA here is from genome assembly GCA_023969325.1 of Oryzias curvinotus. Classification (NCBI taxonomy): domain Eukaryota; kingdom Metazoa; phylum Chordata; class Actinopteri; order Beloniformes; family Adrianichthyidae; genus Oryzias; species Oryzias curvinotus. Next base: position 18,250,187 of record CM043713.1, on the reverse strand, counting down.
ATATCTGTGTTACCTTTTTACCAGTACAGAGTTCCTCGTTTATTTCAGGAATTATGTTCTAAAAATAACCGTGATCGGTGAAATCCACGGAGAATGAAAACAGATGTTTTAAATTTATGGCAGTAAAACTCCTCACTGCATAAATACACTTTTCTCAGACAGACATGAACATTTTCACCCTTTTCTCTTGTTTAAATTCTTAAACCTTCATAGAAATTAAGTCCAGGATCTTATAATGAAAACAAAGATCTGATCGATCAAAGATTTCTGATCTGAAGAGCTGCGTGTTTCTGTACAGGAGTCACGGCACGGACTGGGGAGATTGATTGACAGGGTCTCCAGCCAATCAGGACACAGAACAGGGTGCGCCGTTTATAGAGCAGCATGATCGCTCAGAAATAATGAGCTAAACCGGGAAAGATGAACTGCGACGTAGAAAGAGAAGGCTGTCTTCTGTTCTTTTTGACAGAGATTTTTAGAGGTTTTCAGGTAGGACACAGACTGCAGAAGGTGGAATAAAATGTCACATCTTGATCGTGTGGCCACATAAAAAAAAAACAAAAAAACATGGGTCTGTGATATTGTTCAGCAGGGCCGGACCAAGGATGGAGGCGGGCCGGATCCAGCCCGCGGGCCGTAGTTTGCCCACCCCTGATATATGCTGATCTTTCCAATGGGTTGAATAAAGCATCAGTTCAGAGAGAAAGTTCACCTCTTACTAGAGCTGTGACGGTGTTGGATTTTTGATCACCGCTGTGATGAACCACCAGGGATCGCGGTTAACTGCCCCCCACAAAACAAAAAAATAAAATAAAAAAACACAAAATCCCCCGGCGTCTGCATCTGAAATAAATACAATTACAACGTACTATTCTTTATTAACAAATAACAGTAACAAATAACTACTATCTAACTATCTAACTAATGAACTAACTATGTAGGTGTTGTAGATTGACTGTGTGTGAGCGTGGAGGGTCTTGTGTAGGACTAGGAGGAAGAAGCGCGCGACGTGTGTTGGGGGTGCGTGTTGATTCTTCTGCTCTCTAGCTGCATGTGAGGCTTCACCTGTGCTCTCTGGTACAGACATAAACTCAAACTCAAACTTTATTTATTTATATAGCGCCTTTCATTTTGGTTAAAAACACAAACACATCTTCTCAGAATATTATCTATTGCCTAGTAATAAACAAGACTGCAGACATGCCTTTGTTTATATAGACACGTAAACTTTGCGCTGCACAAAATAGTTCCCAAACAAAAAATGTAGCGATATTCATGGAAACCTAAGCGCACGTTCATGTTTGGTGTGACGAGGAGTAGAAACCCTTGAAGTCTGAACACAGGGCTAGCAGAGAAAGTAAATTATCAGCAAAGATGAATGTGTTTAATGTGTGTATTGTAGTTCCAATCACGCACCATATGCAAAACTTAAAAAAAAAAAAAAACTTACAAAAGAAAAGTGCGGTGATGCAGTTATCGTCACAGCCCTACCTCTTACCGCTTGTTTTTGTCCAAATGGAGAAGCAAAAGCTTGTTTTAAAGAAGCCGGCGCAGTGATACAAAACAGATAGGTGACAGGAACTTCTTTTTTCACCATGCGGTTATTAGGTTTTAATGCACACCCAGCAGCCAATCAGAATTAAGTATTCACCCGGACCATGGTATCATTTGACTTTGAAGGCGTTCCCCTGTTCCTCTCCCTCTTTCACATTGACAATACGTAGATTATCTCTTCTCATTCGATCTCCCATTGATGTAATTTTATCCAGAAGTTGATCCAGAGTTTCATCATGCCTAGCTGTTGTGGCCTCAGCTTCTTTCATTTGTACTTGTAGAGACGTGGATATTTTGTGCTGCACTTGTAACTCCTGTGAATGGCGCACTAAAGTTTAATTGCGCCAAGTTGGTTTTCTAAGCGTTCAAAGCGTTCATTGGCTTTTTATTCGCTACGGCAAAAAACCTTTGCAGAGTAGCTTCAAGCGCCACAGTCAGCTCACCAGCTGCGACCCCTTCATCATCAGGGACAAAGAATGTATTGTCCATTTCTTTAGTTTTTGTCGTTTTTTTGGGAGGCATTATCCGCTTTTGTCAAGGAAAAATGCAGAAAATGCTGAATGTTTTTAAATATATCGTCCCGTGTATGGTCTTAGAGCGCAATTTTATGAATCCAGGTGGAGCCTCAAGCAAATGGTCCTTCTACTCGACCATCTTCGGATCTTACTTTTTATGTACTATTTTTATAATGTAATCCTAAAGAAAGTGTCAATTCGCATTTCATTTTTGAAGTGCTGAACCTTTTCCAAGGCTGTAGGGACCCAGAGTCAGGAAGGGTTAATTTTTTAGTATTACAGGTTACGGTTAGGGTCAAACAATGAAGTGCGGTCAGATGAGGCAAGTGAGGCTCAGCCTCACCTGTCATTGTGATAAAATAGAAAAACGTGCATTAAGTAAATATTATTTTCCACTGATCTGGGTTAAAGATACATCTTCAGTTTACTCAACTCGTTTTCCACAGTTTCTGAGGTTAAAATGGCCAAATTTGAGTGTTGCGCGATCACATACGGAGCGGAAACTCCGGGTGAGAATCGGGAGCGCTTTGCCTCATGTCTGACTGCAGGGCTCAATGTTAAAAGAGACGTTTTAACAGACAACATTTGATAACATTAAAGCACCAGAATTTAAAGTTGGAAAAATACCAGAAGTTAGTTACTGAGGGTCAAAATTAAATGTGTGCTGAACGCATTTGTATACTTTAATTTGTTTACAATATATATAAATAATTTATACACAAGAAGAGTGTTCTATCCATGTCTACAAAAGAAATAATTCTTTGTAGGACAAATATGTTCTTGTGTGCATCACATATGCTTTTAGCTGCTGTTGGATGAACAGTGAAATATTCAGTTCTTGCAATTGTAAATCCGACTCCAGAGGAGTCAGGGCCTCACCAGCCATCAACCTCACCGCACGTCACTGGGGTCCAAACACCTAATGGTTCTCGAGTGGGGCAGTTTCTGCTGCTCACCGCTCCCCCAGGGGATGGATTAACTGTGGAGAACACATTTCTCACACAGCGTGACAGCTAATCTGACTTTAATTTTAAGTTTAACTTTGCGGTTATCGTCACACCCCTAACAGACGCTGTGCAAAAACAAGAGAAGCAAATGAACTCGGAGCTTGCTGTCATTCCGGGAGGCTTGACGAAGGAACTCCAACTGCTGGACATCGGTGTAAACATGGCGTTCAAAGTAAGGTTGTGAACGGTGTGGGGGCGATGGCTGATGGACGGCGAACACACTTTCACTAAGATCGGGAGGCAGCGCCGGGCGAGTTATGCCACAATCTGTAAATGGATCGTAGATGCTTGAGCTAACGTTTCTGCTTCCACTGTTCTTTGAGCTTTCGCAATCGCATTATTGACGGAGACGCACGGCAACGAGATTCTCTGACAATGACAAAAGTGAACCTGGCGTGTTTGATAAACATTCAGCCCAGGTGTTTCATTACAGATACAGAAGATGAGGACTTTGATGGATTTTTGTATGCTGTTTTATGACTGAAAAAAAAAAAAATCACAACTAACTCCGTTTTGCTCCCGCTGCTTTTTTTTTAAACACACACTAGCATGCATGTTTTACCGGAATGTGTTAACGTGCCTGCGCCCTAAAACCCGGTGCACCTTTTGTGTGCATCAAATACAGAAAAATCACCCATAACTGAAACTGCACCCTATAACCCAGTGCGGCCCATGGTCGTGAATATACTGTAAGTGACAGCATGAGCGGTGTTGAAAAAGAAAAAGCCATTTGGCGGATTGATTTTTGAGTCAACGAAGGCAGTTTTATTGGGAAAATAAAAAAACATTTCCGGCATTGACTTTTATTTTGAATTATGAGACAGACATGCTTCCATAAAGTTGAGCCTTGGATGCACTTAAAATACGTGCGGGCAATGCAGCAGTGTGCTTCTTGACTGCACCTATTATGTTTGGCCATCATTAATTTCCATGACTTTTTGTGCTGGTCGGATGTAAATATGTGTGAATAGAATCAGCCAAACCTAACATGTTCCAATTTAGTCTGAAGAAGGATTCAGTTAGTATAATTCCTACACTAAATTTACATGGTCTGTGGTATACTTGCTATACTAATAATTAAGTATACTTAATAAAATGGCCTTCATGGGAGCCGGTTTAGCTCGTGCTGGTTTGCGGCGCCTGCTGTCCGTGACACCAGGGTCCAAATCCGAGCTGCTCCCTGTTCCCTTCTCTATTTCTGTGCCGGTCCCAAGCTCGGTTGCTTTGAGAGGGTTGCGTCAGGAGGGGCATTCGGCGTACAAACACTGCCATGCGACTCGTTCGCTGTGGGGACCCCTGATGGGAGAAGCCGAAAGTGACAGAATGAAATAACCTTCATGTGATTTTGCCAAATGTTAAACGTGTGGTACTAATATTCAGGTTTTAATGTAGTTATTTATTTATTAATTTTTTCCTAATTTAGGTCTCTATTCACAGATAAACTATTTCCAAAGCATAATATTTTCTAGTGGTGTATCTTATTATCTTTTGTTGTTTCACAGGTTTGACAAGCATGCCAGTGCTTCCAGATCAAGTCAGACCGCTTGGAGGTTCGTTAAAGTCTGCTGGTAAACTTAAGCCAGTCAAACGTGCCACCAAGAGACCGTTGGACACTCGGGTGGCCATTGGGACAGCCTTTGACACATGGCGCTCACTGAAAAAAGCCAAAGGTTTACAGACTGATCACGAAGTGGCCAAATATCTTCTTGATCTGTGAGTCACTATCATGATTTGATCACAACAAACTCCTTTGTGGTCTGATTGATTTTTTTTTTTTTGTGATCATTTAAGTAGAATGCAAGTTGATTGACTAATGGTTAAAATAAGCATTTTTTGTGTGTCTTTTGAATGATTATTTAAGGGGTCTGCAACCTTTACAGGGCCTTTTAACCATGCTATTCTAATGCTGCATTTACACTGGCCGCGATTTGCGCATCAGGGGTGTCAAGTTTTAATGTTAAGTCAATGAACAGACGCAATCTGAGGTCCTGTGGTGCGATTTGGGCAGCAGACGCAGTGAGCCCCATAAACCAATAAATTGAATTGAATAGAATTGAAAGTGAATTGAATGAAAACATTTTGCAGCTTTGTAGAGAAAGTATGTGTTTTTTGTTAGCCTGGGGGTGGTGCTGGCAGCGCAGTCTCTTCCTGGAAGGGTCTCTTCTCACTTTTCTATGTTAGCTAATGAGAATCTGCTCGTTGTCGTGGGTTGAAAGGGGAAAGTGCCTTGAGCGCATGTTTTTAGAGGAATACTCAAAAATGTGTGACTGGATCAAAATACCACTTTGGGGTTTGTTTTCTTGAAGAATAAACATTACAATACACTTTAAATCTCAAAAAACGATTTTGCATGGTATAGGCACTTTAACATCAAAAGAGCCATTTGGTCTAGCTCAGGGGTCTACAACCTTTGGCTCTGGAGACTTATGTGGCTCTTTTACCCTTCCATCTTTGGTTAAAGAAAAAAAAAAGTTTTAAAAGTTACTGTAATGCAGTGCTTCTCAATTATTTTTTGCAAGGGCCCCCCTAGGAAAAAGAAAACCTCCCCTAAGCGCCCCCACACACACACACACACCCTCGCCGGGGTGACTATATATTAGGTTAGTATTTATAAAAATTGTGTAAGTATACCTTAAATTGTTCTTTTAACATTAACAAAAATAAGCAATATAAATCCACTTTCATCAAATATTAACTTTATTTTGCCACACAGAGACCCTTTTATAGTCTAAAACAGAAAAAAAGCTTAAAGTGCCTGAAATAAAAAATCTGTCATTCCTTATTTAAACTAGAAATATTTTGACCAACTGAACCATTTGATGCTGAGAAAAATAATTCAGTCAATAAATTATATTAAATGTAAATTGATCTGAAACATTAACACAGCAGCACCAATATATTTAACATTTTTAGTCTGAAGAAATAGGTAAAAAAACATTGTGCTGATAATTATTCTAAATGATTGATTATTTATTTATGATGACATAAAGTGCAGCTGTTTTACTGTATTACCTGCTGTGTTAATGTCAAATACTGACACCAACTAAACCACAGGCAGACGATGAATACATTTATGGATAATAAAGAGATATAACAAAAATATCTACAATATTTAATAAAGAATGACATTTTTAGTATGAGCTGAGTAATCTAAAGGCACGCGGAGATCCTTGTGTTGCACAACAGAGGCAGTGCTCCTGCACCTCGCAGCCTGAGCCCACTACCCTTCTCACACACGCGAGCCGCTTGTGACAGGAGACAGGAGCTTGCAGCTGCAGGGACGGCAGTTCACAGGTTTCAGGCTGTTACAAACTCTGTCATATAACCGATAATAGGAAACCAACGGTGGCGCAGATTTTTTCCAAGCACTGTCACCACAGCTCCCCTTTTTGCGCCCAGAGCAAATGCCCGTATTACCTGTGCCTAAAACCGCTACTACTGCCCCCCCCCCCCGCATCACATCGCCCCAGTAATTGAGAAGCACTGCTGTAATGTAAAAAGTAAGTAGGTAGTCAAAAAAAAATTTGAAGCAAACTCAAACTTTATTCAAGTCATTCACCAGCAGTTAAAGGATAGTACATATTACAAGTAATAAAACATTTTGACAGATTTTTGTGCGCCATCCACACATAAAATCCGTAAGCACTACCAGAATGAATGTACACCGGATTACCGGTAAATTGAATTTCCTATATTTGAATGAACCAAAGGATTTTAAGTGTTTCTTGTGGTTAAAAAATATGGAAAGACTTACAACAACAAGAGACTTTTCGGCTCTTGTTATAAATAAGAAATCAACCTAAGTGGCACTTTAAGTGTTAAAGGTTGCAGACCCATTCAGGAAAGTACACTTTATTCTTCCAAACTCTATTTTTCTATGTTTTATGTTTTTGTCAGTGATTGGCCTTCAAGGCCTTCAAGGCATTCTCTGAAGGCTTAAATAATATCTGGAACATGTGTTAATTATGTTCTGTCCATGGATACTCATTAAATCATTCCAAATGTCTGTCCTTTTCCTTTTATTGTGTTTATGATGGTTATGCTACTTTCAGATAGACATGTATTTTTCTATTGGAGCATTAACCAATCGCATTTTAGCTGTCCTTTGTTGCCAGGCAGGGTCAGAGCCTAAAAAAAAAAGGGCCTTCACTATCTGTTCTGCAGGCCCTCTAATGTGAAATCAATATCAGACATTGATGTCAGCAGGGGTCTCTAGCAGGCTTATGCAACTTCACAGTATTCAGACCTTCTGACTGGATAACCTCCAGAAGTTTCAGGAATACAGGAAAAATTTCCCACATGCAGCCTTGTCCAGTTTGACACAGAGCCACGGAGCACTTTTTGATCAGTGTTAGTTACAAACAGACTTGACTGTAATGTACATGGCGTACATTGATGATTTTGCAGGAAAATCTCCCGCTGATGTCCTTGACTTCCTTCCTTAAAAAAATCTGAGTGAGAGCATGAAGCAGCTGTACAGATTTGTTTGTGTGGTGCTGACCATCCCCGTGTCCACTGCATCTGTCAAGCAGACATTTTCGTCTCTAAAGCAAATTAAAACCTATGCAGAAACACAACTGGACAGACTCAGCTCTCAGCAGTGGCCTTGATGGAAATAGAAAAAGACTTCTTGACGGAACTAAAGAGATAATCTACATAACAGGGTGATTGAACTGTTTTTGAGGAAAGAGAGGAGGATGGATTTTGTCTTCAAATATTCCGATTTTTTTGATGAGTGAATTGATAAATATCATAATAATAATATTCCAAATTTATGTGGTTATTTTCAATACTTTTTGCTGGCTGTAGTTGCATAACGAGGTTTGTTTACTATTTTGTTTATTCAGTTTATTAAGAGGCATTTATTGCGGCTAAATGAATTTTCTGATGGCCTAGGTGTGTAATGCACGGTCCACCACTGGTTTTTGTGAACATTAAGTCATTCCTTGATAAAGTGTAGCTTTTAAATATTTACAGCAATTTACATAAATACTTAGAAATGCAGTTTTGAGCTTAACTTTCTTTATATATTTCCTCCATCATCAGAAAAATGCCATAGGAACCAGATAAAAACACCAAAAACACAATTTTCATCGCAGTGGGTCTTTAATTCAAGAACTTCTCTGTGGGATTTTTTTTTAACACTTTGTTTTTTGTTTTTTTTTAAGAAAATTGGAAAACTCAACCCCAGCTTCGCCCTCAACTAAACCTATTAATTTAAAGAGATTTTCCCAGTCAGAGGTGAGTAAAAACATCAAAAGCTGTGTGATTCTTGTGTTTATCTTACCTTTTTAAAGATTTCTTTTAATCCATATTTCAAAATTTTGTTCTAATGTCTTAAATGTGTAATGTTTTCTCTGTTTTAAATTGGAAACAAATTCTAATTTTCCTTAAGCTAAACTTTGAGTCACATTGAAAGCAAGAATGCTAAAAGGCCATATAACTGTGCCTTAATCCTGATCATTTTCATAAATTGAGCAATCAGTCACTATATTAACCTGTATTTTCAAAAGTTTGGTGAATTTTTTTTTTGTATTTATCTTGAAAGTTAAAAGTTGTCTGTTTGGGTTTGCAGGTGCAAAAGTTGATTAAGAACGAAGTCCACATGGCCGTAAAAAGGAAAGAAATGCAGCTGCAGGGTTCTATAGACAGTATTAAGAAGCTCAACCATGAAGCTGACTTAGAAAGTGTAATCCAGAAACTCCAGGTGAGCTGAAAGTGTATGTCTTCATCTAATTCTATGTTTCTGGTTCTGTGTTTTTGTTTTTTATCTTTGAGCCGTTACATGCAAACATAATGCTACGTTCACACCTTTTTTACTTTTTACCAGCACATCTCCACCACCTATAGTTAGAAGAAACTTGGTGCGAAATGTCTAAGCAGTGCAAATCTCATACATCTTGCTCCAGGCTTTCTCTTTCACAGCTCTATTCCAAAATATGAAAACCGTGGCTGGGCGCAAATCTCAATTATACATTTTTCCTCCATGATCAATTTTCAAACAGTGAGCACTTTACTGAAATGAAAGGGACTCCATCTATACCTCACTACCAAATCAGGGACCCTGGTTGGTCAAAGTTCAACCTGGTTTAATTTGTACATCAAGTTATGTGGCAGTGCGTTTTTACGTAGAACTTGAAAACCACTGTAAAAACTTACATAGCTACAAGTGAACGGAAAAGTCTTGAACGTAAAGGTCTAAAAGGCACATTTACATGTGTTCACATAGACTTATTATTGGAAGTTTTTCAATTGAACACGTGTTGTTGAGAGCGGTGTGAACATGTTTTATAGGGCCTATATCATGCTTTTCTTGAGCCTTTCAGAATAAACTATCTATCTATATAAATTGTGGGGCAAAAAAGTTTTTAGTCAGCCAGCATTTGTGTAGGTGCTCATACCTAAAATGATGAGAAGCCTGTAATTCTTATCATAAGTATAGCTCAACTATGAGAGACAAAATGAGAAAAAACATCCAGATAATCACATTGTCTAATTTTTTTAAAGGGTTTATTTGTAAATTGTGGTGGAAAATAAGTATTTGGTTATAGCAAAAGTTTAACTCAAATTCAACCCTTTGTTGGCAATGACAGCAGTCAAACGTTTTCTGTAAGTCTTCACAAAGTGTTCACAAACTTTTGCTGGTATTTTGGCCCATTCCTTCATGTGGATCTCCTCTAGATTAGTGATGATTTAGGGCTGTCGCTGGGCAACACAGACTTTCAACACCCTCCAAAGATTTTCTGTGGGGTTGAGATCTGGAGATTGGCTAGGCCAGTCCAGATCCTTGAAATGCTGCTTACAAAGCCACTCCTTTGTGTGTTTGGGATGGTTGTCATGCTGTCCCAGCCCCTTTTCATCTTCAATACCCTTGCTGACGCAAGGAGTTTTTTACTCAAAATCTGTCGATACATGGCCCCATTCATTTTTTTCTTTACACGGATGAGTCTCCCTGGTCCCTTTGTTGAAAAGCAGTCCCAAAACATGATGTGTCCACCCCCGTGCTTTACAGCAGGTATGGTGTTCTTTGGAAGCAACAAAGCATTCCTTCTCCACCAAACGCGTCAAGTAGAGTTCATACCAAAAAGTTATATTTTCGTTATATCTGACCACAGGACATTCTCCCAATCCTCTTCTGGATAACCCAAATGCTCTCTAGCAGACTTTAGACAGGCCTGCACATGTACTGGCTTTAGCAAGGTGAAATGTCTGGCCCTGCAGGATTTAAGTCCCTGGCAGTGTAGTGTGTTGCTGATGGTAACCTTTGTTACTTTGATCCCAGCTCTCTGCAGGTCATTCACTAGATGTGGTTCTGGGATTTTTTTCTCACCATTCTTGTGATCATTTTGACCCCACTGGGTGAGATTTTATGGGGCGATCCGGATTGAAGGAGATTATTAGTGGTCTTGTATATCTTCCATGTCCAATTAATTCCTCCCACATTTTATTTTTATTTTTTTACTCCAAGCTGCTTACCTATTGCAGATTCTGTCTTCCCAGCCTGGCGCAGGTTAACAATTTTAATTCTGGTGTACTTAGAAGCTTTGATCTTGGCCATAGTGGAGTTTGGAGTGTGACTGTTTAAGGTTGTGGACAGGTGTTTTTTATATAGATACTGATTTCAAAGAAGTGCCATTAATACAGGTAACGATTGGAGTAAAGATGATCCACCTACTGAAGAAGTTACAGATCTCAGAATCAGAAATACTTTATTGATCCCACACGTGGGAAATGTGTTCATTACCATAGCAACTGACAGCAAAGGGGAAAAAAGACTAAGAATAATATAATATAAAATAAAAAAAATAAAAAAGGTGCATGTCTGTGAGATCCAGAAATCTTGCTTATTTGTAGGTGACCATATGCTTACCGTATTTTCCACCATAATTAACAAATAAATTCTTTAAAAGCGAGACAATGTGACTTTTATAGATTGTGTTTCTCATTTTGTCTTTTTGCCTTTCTAAGTGGGACAACGTACATATTTGGTGGCTGACTAAATACTTCTTTGCCCCTCTGTGTGTGTGTGTGTGTGTGTGTATGTGTATTATATACCGGTGTGTGTGTATATATATACGTGCCCCTTTCACCTTTCCATGGGTGGTTTCTCACTCAAGCTCTGGTCCTCTACCGGAGGCCTGGGAGCTTGAGGGTTCTGCGCAGTATCTTAGCTGTTCCTAGCACTGCGCTTTTCTGGATTGAGGTGTCTGAGGTCTTTCCAGGTATCTGTTGTAGCCACTCCTCCATCTTGGGGGTTACTTCCCCGAGTGCTCCAATTACCACAGGCACCACTGTCACCTTCACTTTCCAGGCTTTCTCCAGTTCTTCTCTGAGTCCCTGGTATTTCTCCAGTTTCTCATGTTCCTTCTTCCTGGTGTTCCCATCGCTTGGCTCTGCCACATCCACCACAACGGCTTTCCTCTGTCCTTTGTCCACCACTACAATGTCTGGTTGGTTCGCCATTACCATCCTATCAGTCTGGATCTGGAAGTCCCACAGGATTTTCTGCCCTTTCATTCTCTACCACCTTCGGGGGTGTTTTCCATTTTGACCATGGGGTTTCCAGTCTATATTCTGCACACATGTTCCTGTATATTATTCCAGCCACTTGATTGTGGCACTCCATGTATGCTCTACCTGCCAGCATCTTACACCCTGCAGTTATGTGCTGGATTGTTTCAGGTGCCTCTTTGCACAGCCTACACCTTGGGTCTTGTCTGGTGTGGTAGATCTGAGCCTCTATCGCTCTGGTGCTCAGGGCTTGTTCCTGAGCTGCCAGGATGAGTGCTTCAGTGCTGTCTTGTAGGCCAGCCCTTTCTAGCCATTGGTAGGACTTCTTGATATTAGCCACTTCAGTTATGGTCCGGTGGTACATCCCATGCAGGGGTTTGTCCTCCCATGAGGATCAGTCCTCCAGCACTGTATCCTCTGCTCTCCATTGCCTGAGACATTCACTGAGCACACTGTCAGTTGGGGCCTTGAGCTTGATGTACTCATGCATCTTGGATGTTTCATCCTGGAAAGTGGCTTCTACGCTCACTAGTCCTCGCCTCCTTCCTTGTGGCTAGCATACAGTCTCAGGGTGCTGGATTTGGGATGGAAACCTCCATGCATGGTGAGGAGCTTTCGTGTCTTAATATCCGTGGTCTGTACCTCTTCCTTTGGCCATCTTATTATTCCTGATAACTGGCAGTGCATAGCTGTTTATTGCCCGGGTCTTATGTTTTCCATTGAGCTGGCTTCTTAGGACTTGCCTTACCCGTTGGAGGTATTTAGCTGTTGCAGCTTTCCTTGTTGCCTGCTCCAGGTTGCCATTTGCCTGTGGAATTCCAAGGTACTTGTAACTGTCCTCAATGTCTGCTATTGTTCCTTCTGGGAGTGAGACCCCTCCTGTGTGGACTACATTGCCTCTCTTTGTCACCATCCGGCTGCATTTCTCGAGCCCGATTGACATCCCAATGTCAGTACTGTAGATCCTGGTGGTGTGGATCAGGGAGTCAATGTCACGTTCGCTCTTAGCATATAGCTTGATGTCATCCATGTAGAGGAGGTGACTGATGTTGGCCCCATTTCTGAGTCAGTATCCATAGCCAGTCTTTCTAATTATTTGGCTGATTTGGTTCAGACCTATGCAGAACAGCAGTGGGGACAGAGGATCACCTTGGTATATCCCACATTTGATGGACACAGGGGCTTGCCATTGGCTTCAAGGATGGTTTTCCACAGCTTCATTGAGTTTCCTATGAATGCTCTTGGAGTCCTGTTGATGTTGTACAGCTCCAAGCATTCAGTGATCCACGTGTGTGGCATTGAGTCATAGGCTTTCTTGAAATCATCCTCCTGGGAACATCATGGCGTCGAATCTCCTCCCCGGATCCCTCTGATTCGTCATCTGGTATCCCTCGTGCTTCCACCGGCCTATAGATGAAGGTTGCCAACTTCAGATCCACTCTGCCTTTCCGGGAGTGGGGGGCCCTTCACCGGCGCACACAGTCCATGATCAAAAGAAGTCCTCCTCTGGTCCAAAGTAAATCACACCGGCCAAACGGATACTCCACCACCAGCACGAGATCAGATGTCAGTTCCATCCTCCACATGAGAACACGAATCTGAAAACCTTCCCAGGGGAAAAACCTTCAACCCAGATGGTAGAGATGTAGTCCATGACATATTATTTGCTTCTCTGGAAACTCCTAGATTTGCACAAAGAAGTCCTAGTTGCTGCTGCAACTATAAAGCATAAGTGAAGGTCACTGGAGAATAAGTCCTGATGAGTTCAAAATGAGTTCACTTTACACTAAAGACAAAACTGCAACATAATAAAGAATAAGATATAAAAACATACATTTTCTACAGTATGTATGTATGTATATGTGTATGTATATGTGTATATATATGTATGTATGTATGAAATATTAGTTATTTCACCTACCAATTTTCCTACCATGCAGTGAGACGTCTTGAATTGCACATAAAATAAGAGTTTAGCCGCTCACTGGTAGCTCAGAGGACAAAGTGTTTGTGTGTGAGTGTGTTAGACTGGGGGGAAGTTTGCTGCACAGATTCTTGCTGGAAAGGGCTGTTCCTCATTTTCATACGTATGAAATGTGAGAACCCAATCGTTTTCGTGGATTGCCGGGGGCTGGTGCTCAGAGCGCAGGTTTTTAGAGGAATGCTCAGAAATGCATGATAATAGATTATACTAATATACTAGTATTTATTATAGTATGAGGAATTAATATCATAATATACTCAAAACCTCAAAAAAGTTTATTTTGCATGATATAGGCTCTTTAAGACTTATTGATCTGAGCTTTCGAATATCAACTTGAATCCCATCTGGACTTTCAAAAATGTTTCCAAGCTGTTGATCACATTGTCGCCAAAGCAACTGATCACTACCAATCAGAATCTATGGTCAAAATAAAAAATGGAAACCTGTCTGGTTAAAAGTATAATCTGTATGCTTCAGTTTTTTTTGTTTATTTTCAGATTTCTATTTTTACTTTTTAAATCAGTGTCAACTTTAGTGTAAAGCTGCATGTTCTTTTTTACTGATAAATATTTGCTTTCCTTTCTCCTTTAGGCTCAAATTGACACCGTGTCTATAAAAGTGGATAAAGCTTTTGCTTACCTGACATCTCAGAGCAAGGTACGCATGCATAATTATACAGATTCAATGCCATAACTATGGGGTAAGGAATCTGACAATAAGAAATATATTCATAAAGACAAAGTTGTTCACAAATGCATACTTTGTGCACAACTTTGCAGGAGAATATATGAATATAATGTTTAGTTTAGAAAAAAAAAAGGAAACACACAAACAGTGCAAAACATTTCACTTTAAGAACATGAAATCAATCCTAAAATATAATAGGTAATTGCTATACTAAACTAAACAACTAAGCTAAACTGGGCATCCTTGCCCTTAGACTCTCCTTCTTGGTAAGGCAAATCTCCAAAAAAAAAAAAAAAAGGATTCTGGGGGGATAAAAAGGAAGAAACCTCAGGGGATGTCCACATGAAGGAGGGATCCTCTCCTTGGATGGACAGGCATTGTACCAGAACTATTAGAGAAGAATTCGCTTATCTAATGCTACAACTACATATTTAAATAGTGTAGCACAGTGGTTCTCAAACTTTTTCCTTTGGAGGAGGAAAAATGTTCATCATTAAATTGAATTTTCTATATTTAAATAAATTAAATGATTTTAAATGTTCCTTTTAGTTCAAAAATATCAAAAATGGTGAAATGCACCACAAACGGTACAATTAAAGGATTTTAAGTGTTCCAATGTAGGAATTTCCACCCTAACCACTATATATAGTGCACTATATAATGTGTTTGCCATTTCGTAGTGCTGTCTGAATCTACAATTCCCAAATCGAGTGCCCAATTTCTCAGAAGTCTCTGTGAAAAACCAGTGTGCATCGATGCTCACTAGATCGGCGAATATAGACCACAATGCATTGCCTTGAAACAATTTTTGCCCAAAAAAATTATTTAAATGTTTTTTGTAATAAATCATCAACGTTTTTATCTTCAGAAGAGACAGTGGACTCAAAAATAAGCGTTGCAAAACGCTCATGTTAATTAAATTTTAACTTCATGAAATCGCTGACATCACAACTGCCGTAAAAAAAAAAAAAAAAAAAAAGTAGTGAGCAAGGTGTCAGGATTGCTTTTAAAATTCATGGCACCACCAGTGCCGCACTATATAGATTTTTAGTAGTTAGGCGTTAGGGTGGGAATTCGGACACAGCGTGTGCTGTCAAATGATCCAATTGGTTTTTATGAGGGAAATGATAAATATAATAAATAATCTGTTAAAGGAAAAATGTTCACCTCAGACACACCGGTTTTAGCATGCACACGCACACACACTCATTCCGCAACACATACTTTTCTCCATTCTTCAACAAATCTAATCACAATTGCAAAGAAAGGCAGGTTTAGGTATCCAATCCGTACCGGTTGGATGTGCGAAATGCATCAACGTCCATTCTTTTAAGACGTTAAAGCTGCAGTTAACAAGAATAATTACGTCTTCAATAATCACGATTAGGATTTGGTTAACGCGAGGTCCACGGCCAAGTACAGGAGCAGGAGTACAGTTAAGTCAGAGGTCCACTACCAAGTACAGGTCTCCCCTGTTAACTGTCAAAAATACTTCACGTAGTCACATATATATATATCGAGTCAGGAAATTATGCATGCGTATTGAGTTTTATTTTTTTAAACTAAAAAACAAAGGAACTTTTTAGAATGGCACAGATCCTATGACAAGAATTTTCTTTTCTACCATAGCTCTGTTGAAAATGGAATAAAATCGATCATAATATAGTGATCTCAAGTCACATTTTGTCTGTGCCAGGTGTCAACAGCTGATCATGTAAACATGCACCAGAAGATAGTTTCAGACCCAGCAGTGATGGGAAAACAGGCCAAAAAGCGATAGCAGACATGCCACTATACTCATTAGGTGTAAAAAGGTGCATGTCTGTCAAAATTGGTTGATATTAAAAGGATACCAAAACAATGAATGCAATGCTAAGATTCGGAATTGAAGTAGGCTAACTGGCAGCCGACTGTTGCTGCTGTAAAACAGATCAAATAAGTTAAAAAGGAAAAGCCTACTGTTGGGTGAAAGTGGAGTACACTCAGACAAGTGGGGATTTACCATCGTCCTGCCATCGTCATCAGGGAAGCGGGGATCCCTTCCATCGCCTGCTCGGTTTTTTGTTATTTTGTTTCATCATTCTCTTATTATCTTATTTTTTGATGAACAAGGACATTTTTACACCTAGTGAGAGGGATGTCTGCTGCTCTTTTCTCCCCACCACTTCCTGGTCCGTTGCGTTGTTTGTTCGATTAGTTATTCTCACCTAGCAACAAAACATGTGGCAGGACATCCAGTTATAATCTTTTTTTTTTTTTAATTCAGCAAGCTATGGCATCAAGATAAATGTTCCTGCCAGGGGATCAACAACATTCTAAAAAGTTTATTTCTGTTTTAGTTTAATAAATAAACCTCAATGCGCAATTTGAAAAATCTGTTTCCTGGCTTGATATATATGCCTGTGACCCTGTGACGTATTTTTGACGGTGAATTAACAGGGGAAATGTTGTATTCAAGACAAGCAAGAGTCGTATTCAAAACAGACATGTCAAACGTAAAAAATAAATGTTGTGTTGTATTAATTTGTGCACAATTTTGTTTTTATGCAAATGTTTCTGACAGTTATCTTACCCCATAAGTAACCTAAAAAAAAACAACTTTTATATGGTAGAAATCATATATTTGGTGTTGTCTTGACAACATTTTCTTTACAAGGGTCTACATACACAGAAAATAAATAGTCACTATAAATATTTCAAACCCAACCAGTGTCCTCTAATGTGAGGAGTGTCCAAACTTGTTGCTGAGGGGGCCAGATTTAGGCCTGCATTATTTGAACCCCTTTAAAAACTGCAAATGAACTATTTAATGTACATTATATTGCAATGGCATACTATTAACTTCCTCAGGTAGAACAGAAAAAATAGCTAAATACATTTCTACCAGAATTACTGAGATTTTCAGCCGGTCTCTTAGCATATTAGGCGGACAAAAAATGTTTAATATTTCACTGAAAAAATACTGAAAGCGGCGGCCCTCATTAGCTGCGTTTCCATTGACTATGAATTTTCGCTAATAAATTTGTGCTAATACATTTGTGCTAATAAATTTGCCTAATGGAAATTTGAGAATAAAAAAAAAAGCATTTATCGAGTTTTATTTTAGCTGTGCTAAAGAGAAGAAAAAACTAATCTGTGATAGAAAACAAAACCTTTTACAGACCGTGTAAAAATGCCAAATACAGAGATGAATCAGAAATTGACTTTTAAATAAATTTTTTATCTTATGTTTTCATTATGTTGTGGCGTCTTCTCTTTTTGCATTCGAAATAATTTCATTTTTAAAATTACACCTATAGTTTTTATTTGTAATAATAAATAAATAATGTAATTATGTCATGTAATAATAATGTAATAATGTCATGTCATAATAATGAAAAAATTTGTCCGGTAAAAAATGTGCCAGGTAGATTTATTCTTGTTTTTTTTTTTTATTAATTTCCGGCCAACTTGACTGGTGAGTAAAAATGTAAATGTTGACCAGAGGAGTTGTGACTTCAAACTTGCAGCATCAAAACACATGCAGCAAAATTAGTTTGAAGGTTGTAGCTGCCAAAAGTGGGACTATTGCAAATTAGTTTTAACACCTAAAACAGACACTACTGAGTGCGAGAAGTGTTTCTCTTTGAGATCTCAAGCTCACAGTAGCCCACAAAATATCTGCTGCATTGTTCTACAAACATTTTTAGCTTGTATTTAGTTGAACTTTGTGTTAAAAACTATTTCCAAAGGAGAAGTTAAAATAAATAGTTTTTCTAAAATATATTTTGCCATTTGCAATTTTTGTTAAGAAAGTTAAATGAAGGGAGAAATTTTTTTTATTAAAATGGGTGTGAAAACACTGGAGATTTTATTTTTTGGCCATATCACCCAGCTCTAGTCAGTGTTCTCCTTACAATGTTAATTTTCTATACCTCTGATATCAAAAGCAAGAATCAGAAATGTACATTGGAGGAAATGAATATTTAATTCCTTGAGGATTTTGTAGGTTTACCCACTTAAAAAGAAATTGACAGTTTGTCATCAATCAAACTTTATTTTTATTACATCCCAGTGGTAGTAGGTTCATATAATACGGGTTTGCCACAAAGCACAAAGTCTTTCCAGGAGGTTTAACAATCCTTATTTCCCTCAATAAAATGCAAATAGATTTATTAAAATTCATTAAAGTTGATTTCTATCTCTAAACCTACCATTAGGATGACAGACTCAAACCTACAAAATTAACAAGGGGTCAAGTACTTATTTCCCCCACTGTATGAGTATTAGCATGTTTCCTGCAGTACAATAGAAAAAAAAAATTAATTACTCTACACACTCTCAAAAGAACCACATATACAGTCTAAAAACAAAGTTTAGGGATATAAGAGTATATGACGCTGAAAAAGAGATATATGGTGGACGAAATGTATTGTAAAGTATGTATTGACCCCATAAGTTTTTATTTGGAAATGTGCAAAGGTTTCATATATTTTATTTTATATTTCCTAATATTAATGTTTTTTAAAGCTTATATTTTTATATGATCTGCAACCTCTTTTAGTGTCCACCTCCTGTTGACATCATCAGGTATGTAAAGCTCCTCTTTTAAATTTTGTCCTAAAGAAAAGTTAAATTATAATGTGACTTAGACTTATCATGGATTTATGTTGTTGGAATAACTGAAATGTGTCGTGAACTGTTTAGGCAAGACCTGGACAACATAACCGTGGAAACCAGCTCACAGAGTGAGAGTTCGGTAACACTAAATATTATGTAACCCTTTGGATTAAATGTTTGGTTTGTCAGTGTCTTTTTTTCTTTTTCTTTTTTGCATTGGCAGATGAAACGCTGGAACTCAAGACAACAAAAAATGGAGAGATATTGCAAAAAAAAGTAACTAAACTTTTTTTTCATTCTTTGCATTTTAGATCAGTTTAAATCACTTTACACTACTCACAATATGTTAGGGATATTGTTTTTTTGCACGAGTGCTTTCCCCATTTGTCTGAATTGTCCTTTGAAATAACTAATTATAAAGGATTAGTTTGACATTTATTAACTCTGAAATTAGGACTATAATAAAGATGGTCCCAAATAACAAAAAATGACCACTCCAACAGTGGGTATTAACACCGTTTGAAGCAATGACAGGTTATCAGCGATGTCTCATGCTCCTCACTGGGCTCATAATGTTCTGAGACAATGTGTTCCACTCCTCCACAACTGCTACATGCAGTTCTACCATGTCACTTGGGGGTTGGAGTACCATCATCCAGTCTCTGCTTCAGCTGGTCCCCGGACATGTTCTATAGGGTTCAGGTCAGAGTGCCGGTACATTGTGAGGCACTCTCACTTCCTGAAGTCCAGCTGTGACAATTCTGACATGATGTGGTGGAGCTTTATCATCCATGAATAGAAAATTGGAGGTGTGCTGGTGGCATTGAAAGACTGCGATGTCTCTGGGGTAAGAATGAGTAGCGACTGGGCCATCTGCCATAACCAGATAGGTTTTGATTATGATGCCCAAACTGTTGCACCTCCTCCACCAAAGGGAACGCTGGAGACCATCATTTCTACTACCATCTACTACCATCATTTCTGTGCAAGGTTACCCGACACCCATCAGTGAACAAGATGGTAGACCATGCTGCCTTGTTCAGGTCAAAAGGTTCACTGTAAACATTTACAGTGTCTTGGTATCAGTGGAGTCAGTTGCAAATGGTTTGTATGGAAACCCTAGTACCCCTAACATCTGGTAAACAGGCCTGCAGCTGTGTGGCCTTAGGCAGACCATGTCTGAATTCAGAGGTCTTTAGGTAGTGGTCATTGCTGTGGTCTGTCACTGGCGGGGCTTCACTCCTGGTTCTGTCACAAACTCTGATAGTAGTTCTCTGTCTTAATCCATGTCTGCTGATGACACTTTGAGACTCAGCAAATTCACCTCTAACATCTAACTGCCTACTTCCAACCCAAAGGCGCACTATAGCTGCTTGTATGTTTACTGATGTCATGTGTTCATGCGTTTCCACTTTCAATGAAGAACTCGAAATGACTTAATGGCAAAATCAGCTTTTTCTACAAACAGCATACTAAAATTGATGCCATGTTGAATTTTTAGAATTTTTTGATTTTGGCCCTAATAAGACACGACCCACAGTACAGTGAGACCATTACGGGAAAACGCAAAATGAGGTGCTTCTATCACCTCAACATCTTGAAAATCTGTGAAGTAAGACTAAGACTGTGTGTGTCATATCCACTAAGTTTTTTTTAGTATGTCCCTAACTTATTCTATGTAGTGTAATTCATCGATTCAACTTTATTATTCCAACACGATGTAACAACCTGCCATTGTTTTTCCACAGGATACAATCAAAGATCCACTGAAGGGGCTTCATTCAGAAAGAGATGGTAAATAGATGATCGAATATTTGATTTTTATCAAGTTTATTTCTGAAACTAGAATTGACCTCTTAACCCTTGTGCTATCTTGTGGGGTCAAAATGACCCCACCCTTACATTATTGTGTTATTCCTACCATGACAAAGGTGGATAAAGGTGAAGAGGATTTCATGTAATCCATGGACACCAGGGAAGATCACAAATCATTGAAGAAAAAGGTTAAGCGCACTGTCTTGTGGGGTCTAGATAACCCCACTCCCAACTTTAAAGAGCCTTGGATAGCACAAGGGTTAAGCAATTTAAGTCAACTTAAGTAACCTCATTGTCATTTTCTCTGTTATTTCTTGTATTTGTTTTGTGGGTAGCATTAATGCCATCTGTGTCAGGTTTGAATGCAGAAGCGTTTCCACCTTTTCTTACGCCTTACAGTTCGAGATTGAAGGTAGGGGTTGTTTCGATTTTTATTGTCTTTGCATTTGCTTCTAGTACTTTTTTACTACAAAAATAACCTTTTTCTCTGTTTGTTATATATAAATTAGAATGTGATAACATGTCTGTGGAAAAGCTTATTGAGACAAAAAAGGAACCCCTTTTATTAGAACTGGAATGATTCAGTATCTGTTAAATGGAGAGTAAAGGCTTGTCCACATGGAATTTTTATCAACACTTAATATTGCAAAATAATAATGTACAATCTAAAGCTTTTCTCAAAATCAACTAAAGAAACAAAAAAAAAACCAATGACAATGGGGACATCTGGTGGCCAATTAAAGACACAACAATCAGCAATATTAGTTTAGAAAAGATTGAATCGTAATGTAAGGTACATTGTTGATGAATTTAAAAGGAAACTATAGAGCTCTGAACATGGCAATCAAATTAAATTGTGGCCACAAAATAGTATTTTGTCTGCTCAAATTAACATATTTTGGCCACAATTTGACCATTTTTTGTGCGCACAAATTAGTACTTTGGTATTTTCAAATGTTACTAAGTTATGGCCATAAAATGCTAATAAAAGGCTAATTTGTGTGCACAAAATGCCAATATGTAGCCACAAAATCTTAATTAGAAGGTTTCTTTTTTTCCTGAATCTCACGCCAATATCATGCCCTGTGCTCCATAGGAAACACTTATTAACTGCCGCTTCAGCTTAAAAAAGTTGCATTCTTGCATCCACTTACTGCCTTCAACGTGTCACCAATTTTCATATAAAGTTATAAATAGAAATAGAAAATATCTTTATTTGTCATTGTACGTTTGTACAACGAATATACAGATATCTATATTTGTCTATCAGATAAATATAGTCTAATATTATCAAACGTAACCATTATGAAGAGTTCTACTACAATATTGGGATTATTTAAACAGAATGTAACATGTCAGAAAAAAAGCCATGGCATATAAAATGTTAGTCGTTAATAAAGTACCGGTACACAACTTATGCATTTATCATAAAAAGAGACACTTTCACATGTCAGGCTACAACTTTTAAGCTCTTTTGATGGAATGTTTCTAAGAATCACTTGTGCCTTATGTTAATGTACATAAAGTTAGGGTTTATTTTTTGGTCAGAGTTAAAACTTACTGCTTGGGTTTTGTTTTTTTAACAAAAACTTTGCAACAAACCCAAAAATGAAAACTGGTTATAGAGCTCTAACTGAACACAGGAGGATTGTTCAAGAAACAGCAAAGGATCCCTGAAAAGATGTGACAACAAATCTGACACAAGTAATGTGTGAGTTTGATTGTAAAATAATTTTTAAATGTGAATTACAAACTCAAAAAACAAAATCTAACTTAAAAAAAACTCTGCAAAACAAAAGGAAAAGTTAAAACTTCAATGTTTTTGTTTTTGAATTAATTTTGTCTAAAAAAATGTATTGCTTCGCTTTCCAGAAATGTACCGATATGAAAATGCCAGAGAAGGAAGATCTTCAGCAGGACAGTGAGAAACTGAAACAGTCAGATGAGCCAAAGGCTAAGAAGATCAAAGCTGACCCTCTTGAGAGCAACAGTCCTGTAAAGACAAAGCAAACCACAATCTGGTATTACTTATACATCATAATGTTCATTTCATAGACTGTCGACTGCAATCTTATTGGTGTTTTTCTAAAGTGTCTCAAGATTGTGAAAGAAGAAAGTCACACGGATAACACTTTAGAACAGTTTGATGAGCCAAAGGCTAACCTTATCAAAATTGAATTCAATCCTGCTGAGTGCAGCTACGCTACTGAAGAAAACAATGGAAGGAGTGATCAGGTTTTGCAGAGACTCGTGGTGTTGATTTATTAGACTGCTGGCGAGTCTCTTCACATACACAGTTTTTTTTCTCTGTTAGCAGGAACTGCTTTCCTACCCTCCGCTTCCCCCAGTTCCCTTTCCGCTGTTTTTTAAACATTAAAGCGGCTTCATACAGCATCCCTCAGAAACTAGAGGTCGACGTAGCCCTCATCAGAAACCCTACTGGACTTTCAGTGAGCTGGGACGTGATGGACAAGGATCCCTGTGCGCCGCCAATGGAAAGTTACACGTAAGACAGAGCAGCCTATTAACAAAAAGGGTTGTCTGATGCTCAGAGATGACGTGTGTATGTATCTTTTTACTGCTGCAGTATCTTCCTGACGATGGAAAAAGTAAAAGGTAGCGGCATCTTCCCAGACTGGCAGACCTACAATAGGATGGAGGCCAAGACCCTTCCCATGTGCGCCCTTATCAAAAAACTACATACCAGGCCACAGAGTGTGCCTCGCTGTCATGGGCAAAGACAAATTCGGCCGATATGGACCCTACAGTGAAGTTGTTACCTCCATCATACCAGAATAGGAGTAAAAACCGAACCAGAAAACTTTTATTCCATGTTTGTTCATTTAAACAAAGACATTAGTCCGTGCTTTTTTTTTTTTTTTTTTTTTTTTGCCTAGTATCATTTTATTGTAAATGTTTTGAAAAAGCAGTGACTGCCATTTTGAATATCTTTCATGTTATACTTTAATGAGAGATTCACAAAAACTGCTGCTTCACATTGTAATAAATCATTTATGTTTCAATCTGTCAACTAAATAGATTAGAAAGTTTTTTTTTAAAGCATTTCACTCTGAATCAAAAAGTATTATTAAAACTAAGTTAAAATTACTCGTAGTGTTCCTTTTTTGGAGGTTTTTAAACATTTTTGTAAAGTAAAAAGTTTGCATTTGTTAATTTTCTGTATTCATGTCGAATGTGCCTTCCCATAGATCAAAGTATTTTCAATCGTACTGATGGTAGTGCAGAGAACATCTTAGGTTAAATGTGGAAAAGTTTTACACCATTTCATGATTAAAGAGAATTAAGTCCCAGTGTGTAATTTTTCTTTTGAAAAAAGTTTTTCTCTAAATGTAATAGCATCAGAAATGAAACATTCCTGAGCAGTCCAAAATAATATGATCCAAATGTTGTAGACACAATGACAAATCATGATGGTTCTCTCACCATGCTTTAGAGCTCAGCCTATAGGTGGGATTTGTAGCAGTTATATTTTTTTCCTTCTCCTTTTTCCCCATGAGCTTGAGGTCACCCATAGAATGTATTTTTCTTTTTTTAATTTATTCATTGTTCTTTATCACAAACTATAATTCATATACGGTGCCCAGCATAAATGATGACACCCCCCTTTAAAAAGTACTAATTTAATCAGTAGCTCATTGAACAAAAGAAAAATTTCCAAACTTACAAGGTTGAGTTTCATTGAACACTTCTTGAACTCCATAACATGAAATTAAGGTTAATATCCAATTTAGTTCACATAATCTTTAGTTTTATTTAAATTGGTTGAACCAAAAATGAATACACCCTGCAACAACTACTACATCTAGGATTTTGTAGGAGCATCATGATTTTTAAAGACAGCACCAAGTCTTCTAGGCATGGAATGAACAAGTTGCCGACATAATGCAGCATCTATCTTTTCCATTCTTTAAGAATAACCTCTTTTAGAGTATGAATACTGAATGGAGAGTGATGCTCAACTAGTTGCTTCAGAATTCCCCACAGGTGTTCAATTGGGTTCAGATCAGGAGACATACTTGGCTATTCAATCACCTTTACCCTGTTCTTCAGAAATACAACAGTAGCTGTGGAAGTGTGTTTGGGATCATTGTCATGTTGGAAAAATGCTGACGACTAAGTGCATGAAGTGATGGCAGCATATTCTCCTTCAGTATAGAGCAGTACATTAAGTTCATGATACCATCAACGAAATGCAGCTCCCCCACACCAGCAGGACTCATGCAGCCCCACATAAGGACACCGCAACCACCATGGTTCACCTTAGGCACCATGCATTTTTCTTTGATATCCTCACCTTTGCGACGCCATATAGTTTTCAAACCATTCATTCCAAAGGCTGTGATCTTTGTCTCATCACTTTAGAGTATTGAGTCCCAGTAGTCTTCATCTTTTTCAGTGATTTTCTTTCACCCTTCTCTTCAGAAGATGCTCCTGTCGAGATGTTAGCTTCTGTGGACG